>PVJI01000428.1:179429-267406 GCA_004026765.1 Micronycteris hirsuta
GTTCAGCCACCTGAGACACTCGGAGACCACCGCAGTCCATGGGTGAGGTTCAGCCACCTGAGACACTCGGAGACCGCTGCAGTCTATGGCTGAAGTTCTCTTGGGGTTTTATCAGCCAGCAGACTTGAAGGAAAGACTCCCAGGTATAAGATGGATCCTTCCTCT
The DNA here is from genome assembly GCA_004026765.1 of Micronycteris hirsuta. Classification (NCBI taxonomy): domain Eukaryota; kingdom Metazoa; phylum Chordata; class Mammalia; order Chiroptera; family Phyllostomidae; genus Micronycteris; species Micronycteris hirsuta. Next base: position 179,595 of record PVJI01000428.1, read on the forward strand.
GCAGAGCTGGCGCTTTCTAAACAATTTGGGCTGCTCTATCTCTCACTGCCCTTTCAGAAAAATTTCATCTTTAACAAGCACTGGAAAAAAAAAGGAAAAAAACAACCAAAACCCTGACAGTGGGCAGCACTCTAGCACTAACCTGCAGGACTTCAATTCTGGCCGTTTCCAGTGTTTGTTTTGGCTTGCCAGGAGACCTTAAACCACCAGCAAAACAGCTTGGTGACTTAGTTTACCTCTCTGTAAAACATTTGCCTGCTTCTGGGAGTTGTGAAATGAAATGTCCCCAGGGTGTTATAAACGTCCATGTTTGCATAATCTCTCCAGCATTTAAAGTTTGTTGAGCTAATCCAGATGGGGACTTGTAGCAAAATCAGAATTCAAATGAACCAGGCGGGAGCGAGTTACTCTCCCTGTGTTAGGAATGAGGCTGCCCCGAACTGAATGATAGCAGCACAGAACCGCCACGTGCGCCACCTCTGTGAGATGCTGCAGTTTCTGGTGGGAGTTTTTGTTTGTTATCCTCATTGAGTGAATCCTTAACGGAATACACTTGAGAGACCAGTGTGAGATAACGCAGGTTTAGGCTTTAATTTTTCTTATATTCTGATTAGGAGAAATGGTTTGAATCCAAAAGAATGCCATTGAGTACAGACACGAAGCTGGAGCTGGGCCCACTGGGCGTGCATCTCAGGGGCTATTAATCTACAACCTTCAATTTGTAAATATGCAGGAGACTGAGTCAGTAGAAAAAAAATAATTTTAAACATCTGTGGTATTCTTTCTGTTCCAGATTAATTACACCGTTCGTTTGTTGACGCTGACCAGAATTTTCAATCTTCTGATGCTATGCTTGGAACGTCGTAAGTATTTTTCTATGTGTTTATCACTATGTCCGATGAAACTTTACCTCTGCCACAGTCTGTCTGTCACCATTTATTTCAGGTCCTAAATTTTGTTCTTTTATTCACCTGCCCTACACTTATTTTTCCTTTTAGCTGAGCAATGTGCAGCTCTTTTTCATCAAGTATTTATTATTACTTTGAAGAGATACCTTGTTAATACACAGTCCCACACACATTACACATCATTCAATCAAAATGATGATATAAATGAAAATCCAAACATGCTGTTTAATCATTTGGAGAGGTTGATAATTATTTTCAATCAGGTAGAATTGCTCTGCCAGTTCAAAGAATTATTAATGAGAGCCAAATTTGTGAATAGAGTATGAGCAGCCCTTTTCTGTGAGTGGGGAAAGATATCAGGAAGGTCATTCTAGAAATTTCTAATTAGCCTTCATATCATATCCTCATGAATCCCATCCTTTCCCTCTGAATTAGCCAAGAATCCAGCTGCAAAAATCTCTATCCTACGATCCATGAAGATACCTTTCATGACCTCAATCCTTGGCAGCTCAAAATAGAGAATCACGAAGGTTTTGTCGTTGTTCTTGTTGTTGCCTAAAATAGCGCGTTTGGAAATGAGAAACGGGCAGGTCCTTTGTGACACGTAAGACAGCCATAATCCGCCCCCACCCCCGACCTTCGGTGTGCCATGAGTATCATTCTCCCTTCTCTGCCCCTCCCCACCAACACATGTCCAGTGCTTTCTGTGGCTCCAACATGATGAAAGAGCCCCTGTTTGGGGATTCACGCTCCCTTCCCTCCCTCTTGGCCCCAAGAGCTTCTCCTCAGACTCCAGCCTGCTCCCATGACCTTCTTGTCCTCTCTGCCAGACGCTCGAGGTCCTGGCCAGCTTTGGGTGTCTTTTTAACCACGCTACAATCTACTCTGTTCCCTGGAGTTTTCTCTCTTCAGGCGGAGGCTCAGTCTACGCGGCTCACTTCCTTCCTCCTCCTAATGATAAGGCCACACGCCCTTTCTGTTTTGTGGGTTTTACTGAGAATCACCAAGGAGAAAAAGAGAAAATAACAAAGTGCCCACGTGGGAGAGATGTGACAGTCTAAGAACTCACACAATTGCTTAATTCAGCAAGAACCATTGGTCACTTCCTGCACGGTGAGCACTGCCCTCTGGGATCTAACGGTTCTCATTTCCGGGCTGGGCTTCCAGGATGATCTGGGGAGCTCCACTGGCCACTCACTTTCTTGGCAACTAGCTCACTAACCACTTTTCTCAACAAAGAGGGCAAAATAGAAAGCAAGCAGTGCTCTCTCCTTGGATAATTTTTACTTCTCAATAGCCCTTCAGATGGAGAGTGCATGCACTCTTGGCCTCTTATCCATAAAGATATTAAGAGCATAGCATACATTAACTTAAAATATGCACATGCACAATATAACTAATAACAGTGGGATTATTTTGACATCAAGAGTATTTTGAATATTTCAGAAGATCTGCTCATTTCCTCACAATCACCCTATCTGATCCCTTCCTACTATTGTGTTTTGACTACCAAGGGCTTTCTGCTAGAATCCAATACAGGAGCATCTACGTACTTGGTGATTCGTCTGTAAACTGGCTCTATCCAAAGGAACAACAAAAGCTCTGATTCACGGTGTTTGCTGATTTCTGTGATGCAAAGGCTTTTACCATGGTCAGTTTCAAGCTACCAGTGATTTCTTTAACTAACAATGGCCTTCAAGAACTCACTGGAGAGCTGTTACAAGCCAGTCAGAATCAGTTCTAACACACCACTTGTCTTTCCAGTCTTTTCCCTCATCAAAACTTGTTCTGTGCCCCATCTCTAAAACACTGCCTTGGAATTGCCTTTCATTTGGAAAAGCACTGTAATAAGTGAATCCCAGCAGAATGTCAATGGCTGACTGAAGAAGGCTCTATGTGTTAAGCCTGCTGGGAGGGCTCCTGGACGAGGGCCTCGACCCAATGGGTGCCATTCACTGTCCACAGTGTTGGGGTGCTCAGGCTGAGGGTGCACCCCTCAGTGGCAGTGCAAAGAGAAACAGGGAAAGCAGTGCCAAATGCCAGTAGGGGTCCAAGGTAGCTAAAAGCACAGACTCCTGAGCCAGCACGCCCCGGTCTGCAGCATCTGGCAAGGTACCTGACCTCTCTGTCCCTCAGTTCTTCGTTTGTGAAACAAGGATAGTAACATTGTATTTTACAAAATCTGAGCTGTTCTCTATGTAAAGCATACCATTATTTTATGCTCCATTAAAAAATGTTTAAATGTTGCCAATTAAACTATGACACGCCATCAAAAGTAAGACACATGCCAGCTCCACAGGTGCTAAAATGTGACAGAAAAATATGTTTCAGGATTGAGGAAGTAGGTTAGTATCTTCCATATAGGGTGGTGGAAAGAGTAAATGCATCAATATACTATGTGAAGTGCTTCGAACAGCACCTGGCACATTGTCAGAGCAGTAATTTTGCAATTATAGATTTTGTTATTATAATATCATTCTTATTACAAAGAGATTAATGAAAATACAAAGATGCAAAATTCAGATTTCCTCCTAAGACTAAATATGAACTAAAGTGGATCTGAATGAGCATTTTTCAAGCCATTTTTCTTATAACTTCATGGGCCTCAGGGACTGCAGTAGAAAAGAAGCAAAGGTGTGGTCACAAGTGAGGTCCATGCTAAGCAAGTGGAATCCTCAGTCACCTAACTCCAAACTCAGCCAAAGCACCTCCATTTCCACCAGCACTGGAGTCCACTATAAGGTTTCATTTGAATTATTCCTGTGCCTTATATTTTATATATATATATACGTGGTATCCAACCAGCTAGCAAACACGTGCCCCCCGGTAGTTCGAGACCTTGGCAGCTGCACCAGGACGGTCTTTCCCAACAGTAAGCCAGTTCTCCCTCAAGTTCCCAGATCCCCGGTATGAAGAGCACCCTTCTCGGTCAGGGGATGTGGGCCGCTTCCCACCCTGCTCTCCAGCAGCCTGCATTGCCTCTCCACTGAGTGCCCTCAGCCAGACCACATCCATCACCCACAGCATGTTTCTGCATTGACTGGAGCTGTTTAAAGTGTCAAGTCCACTAAACAAGGACTGTAGCAAGAAATTTAAATATCAGAGCAAACTTTATACCCTAAATGTTTCTCTGGTGTTTCCCTTAGCAGCACCTCTTTCATTTTAAGACTCACCTTGGCTACACACTGTTCTAGCAATCGTGTGTTAGACTGATTTCCAAAACAGCTCGTATCCCGTTTAGAACCAGAGATTCTCAGTAGCAGTTAAGTAGAAAACATAACACATTTTCGAACAGTTTTAAAGTCTCCTTCAAAGTACTCAGAATGTCCCTTGAAATCCAAGTCAACTAAAAATATATACAAGGGGTGGGCAAAAGTAGGTTTACATTTGTGAGTAAAAACACGGGGTTTATTTGTGTATTATTGTTTATTAGTGTATTGTTTCCCATAGAGACAACTGTAAACCTACTTTTGCCCACCCTTGTATATGAAAAATAAGTGGGAAAAAAACAAAGAAAATACAAAAAGCTGTTGCCCTGTGATTCCAACTATATAAAAACTACACAAAGATATGGAGAATTATATCTGAAAATGAAAATAGTGGTCTTGAAGTATTGCTAAGTGGAAAATTTTAAAATAACTTTATATTTTTATTTGATATTGTTATATTTGTTTTTCATTAAAAATGTCAAAATACCTCTCATACATTAATTCAATAAACATTTACTGTACACATAATGTGTGTTCGCCTAGTTTACTCCACCCCACCCTCATCTTTTCTTCACTTCTCTTATGTCCTCAGGTGATACATTTTTAATATCTGTGTCTGGCCAGGCTGCACTTGACCCATCCACCCAGTACCTGGATGGCAAACAATCGTCTATTTTTTTACTGTAAACCTTATCTACCCGTCTCCTATGAATAGTCTAATACTTCAGATGCATAAAGTAAGTTCAAGTTTACAACTTCAGCTAACATACCAGATGAATTACAGAAAAAAATCTTCAGTGCCTTCCCTAAGACAGTATAAAGAACATTTGAACTTCAAGGCCACTATTTTAAAAGGGATACTGGTATTCATTTAGAATAAGAATAGTGTTTCCATCAAGGTTTAGTTAGAGAAGCAGAACTACCGTGAGTAATGTGAAAAAGAGATTATAGGTGCTAAACTTTATACAAATGTGGGAGCTGGTGGAAAAGTCTATGCAAGTCACTCCTGTGACTGGTGCTGTGCATGAAGTTGTCCTGGACCAGCAGTCAGGAAGGAAAACTAGATGTTAAGTAAGAAAAACCAAGGACAAACTAGAAGCCGGGACAATAAACTAGAACCCAGGAGCACAAACTGGAACTCACGTCTGTCTTTCCTCACCTCTTCCCACCCCCCGCCCTGACTCAGTGATGAGGAAATGTGCACAATAAAGCCAAAGTGATTTCCCATGGACTGAACACACATCTGGACTCAGAGAAGCTGAGAGAGAACCTGGTAGTTGCTGGAGGAGCTGCAGCCTTGGGTGGTCCACAAGTGAGTGAGCAGATCACACCAATTTTCTTGACCTACCACTGTGCCTGGGGTTCCACACACACCTGCAGCAGGTAAACACTAGCTGCTGGTTCCCTTTCACCTTTCTGGTCTTACTAAATGTATCTAGTGCTCAATAATACCAGGGAACCACACAGAGAAAGGGAGTGTGGGAAACATCTTTCCAGTTTACCAAACTGAACAAAGCTACACAAGAGAACTCTCCACTTCCCTCCCTAGAGTGAATTTCTAAAAACAGCTGCTATTATAATTCCAAATTCAATTTAATCCTAGGTTTGGCACCCAATCTGGAGACCTTGGAGTTTACAGAAGACTTGCTTTAAGGTCTCATTCTCCTGCCTAAATTCGGAGATGGAGAAGCCAGCACAATGGGAGATCCTTATAGAAAATGGATGGAAATCAAGGATTCAAACTGGGAACCACTTGAAATTATGCTAATGGCCATGTCTCTATTACATAAAAAGCAACTAATATACTAGTAATGTACCAAGGAATTTTCCAAATGCCTTAATCTTCCCTCCTTCTCTCTCTCTTTCTACACAGAGAGAGAGAGAGAGAAAATGAATCGGGGGGAAAGGGAGCAGGTTGTTCTTTGCATTAAGTCATTCATGTATTCATTATAAGAAGCAGCAGCAAAACACTTACAGAGTACCTAACTAGTTCCTCTCATGGGCCAGATACTGTGCTGATAGTGTCCTGCGCAGAGATGTCTTAAGGAAGAATTGGAACATGGGTCAGAATCAGTTCTCAACGTGTTTGAGCAGAGAGCTTCTACGTAAAGCCATGCATCAAAGCAAAAATATGACCACTGGCCCTGGGCCTGGACATGGCCAGGGCAAGTGCAGGCAACAGGCACAAGTAGCGCTCTCGTAGAGATAAAACAGCCACTGCAGAAGCCCCACCACCAGATTAGGCCTGAGACTTTTAGATTACAAATGATGTACAAATATCCATCAAAAAGTTAGAGCACCAAATAAAAGCACCATCATCATCGTCACTATCATCATTATTTGCATTACTATGACTTCCTTCACAATCTACACATGGCAGGGCTTTTGTCCGACTCTGACGTGGAGTCCAGCCAAATGCCTGTGTGGGCTAGAGCAACGGCAGGTCATGGACACAGTCTTCAGAGGCTCAGTGACCGGGTGAGGGCCAGAACATTCTCTACTTCATTTCTCCCACTCGGTAGAACAAGAACGCTATGCTGCCTTGGTAAAGATCACTGCTGCGCTCTGGCCTTTCCAAAAAGCAGGCTGAACGTCATTGTTTTGAAAACATGACATTTTTTGCATTCATGAGCTGGGTTGGGCTTTGTTTTGCTGGGTCTGTGTCCTGTATAATGATTATTCACACACACCTGACTAACCACCTGTCAAATTAAAAGCAAGGGCCTCCCATCAGGAATTTTAGGATTTATTTTCTCCACCACCAAGATCTCATAGGGAATTACCTGTTAAAACCAGCCGGATGGCCACAGCCGATTGCATGCTCACCGCTGCCCAGCAGTCCTGCCCACCACTTCTGAGAGTCCGGGCAGCGTCCTGGGAAGACCAATTCCATGGTGCAATATTTAGTTCAAGTTAAGGATGCCACAATAACATCTGTCCTACTGGTTTCAGTAGGGTTTCTTTGACTGTATCTGCTTTTATTCTAAAACAGCTAGTCAGAAGCTTGACCTGCTGCGGATGTCACATTGTCCTGTGCGAGCCAATTGGTAATGCCAAAATTGTGCCCGATGGTGGGTTTTCACTAGGCATTAAAGAAATATAATCAAGTGAAAGCAGCTACAGTATACTGAAACAACCAGCGCATTTGGTCTCTCAGTCATTCGGGGCACAGCGAACTAAGAGGGATTAAGTGTGTATATTTTAAGTGGTAACAATTCTTCAAGTTAAGTGAAAACTCCAGTCATTTCAACATTTCACTAACGTATAAGCAGTTGACTTTTAAATTCATATCATTTTTATTAATGATAATGGTGGCATATAAAATTATGCTCATCAGTAAAAATAGACCTATTTCACTTAGTCATAGTTTATACATTTTATAAATGTATGTATAAATATGATCACGCATTTAATAGCATCTGCTACTATGTTGCACTAGAGAATAAAAAATTCTATTTTTGAAAAATTATTTTGTTTATTTGTCCTTTCTTTTAGTCTCATAATTCTGACAAAAATACTGCCCTCAATCATTAAACATAAATATCCAGAATTTGAGAACATATGACAATGAAGGAATGATCACATTTATATTTATTACATATAATAAAAATGTAGCATGTGCTGTCACTAAGAATTTACTATGTGCCAGGAGTCGTGCTAAGCACGTCATGCCTGTTACCTCTTTTACCCTCATCACCCCTCTACGTGGGCACGGCTGGTGTCAGAGCCACCTCAGGCATGAATAACATGAGAGGCGGCAGGAAAGAAAATATTCGAGGCTACCCCAATGGGTGGCCACCCCAAGAATGTGAGTTAGCTCTTGGCAACCCGGCTATGCCAGTGATTAAATCAGGGACCCTTAACTCATAGGAGCACAGATCACTCTGAGAATCTGATTAAAGTGATGGAATCTCTTCTCAGAAAAATGCACCCCTAGCCCCCCCTACACACACAAACTTTCACTAGGTACAATTTCAGAGGGTTTCTAGACCTCCTTAAGGACCATCTAGAGTTTCTCTGGGGTCATAAGTCCCAAATTAGGGAACTCCAATACAAATATTTCCTTAAGTAGCAACACGTGGGAACTGGGTTGTTGTCTATTTAAGGAGTTGTGCTGTGCAAATGAAAGCGTTACGTGAATGTAGAGAAAGGGTGACAGATACAATCAGACACGTGACTCCTGGTCACCCTACTATGGCCAGAGCAGTGAATCAGGATTCAGGAGCCCTGCCCTAAGGCTGTCTGGGTTAAGCTCTCCCAGTTACCAAAAAGAAGTGAGGAAAGGGTGGTTGCTGTAAGGATATGCACTGGAGAAAGAACCTCACAGAAATGAGAACAGGAAATGGGGTGGGGCCAGGCCTTTCTGAGCATGAAGCTAGATGAGAAGACTGCAGGTCCAAGACGTGCCTCCAGCTAACAGCACAGGAACATATGAGTTTGTCTCCCCTTCCTCCCCTCCACGGTCTTTCTCGCCCTGTCTACTCTGTTCCCTTCTTACTGACCTGCTTATTCTCCGCTCGATTGTATATCTTATTGCTCGGGGACTCCTATGTGTAGGCATAACCTCTCCGTTATTGCGAACTTCAGTGTGTTTCCTTCTAACCTCAGGTTACCATGACACTCCATGGTTATGAGTCCACCTCAGAGGCTTTCATGTCTTTACAGCTACTGTTTCCACCACAGGAATGAATAGGGTTAGTTGCACCATTCTTTTAGTGTTTCCCAGCTCAAGAGCCTCATTGCAGCCAATGATTTTGCATGAGATCATTCTACAGATTGTTAGGCATCCTACAGTTTGGCTGTGCTTGTGACAGATGCTACCTCAATCCAATCAGCTGCAGCTGGTGGCAGAGAGGGTGGGGGTCTGACTCCTCCATGGAACCAAACATGCCCCTTGCCTGGGTATGCCCTTCCCACTAAATGTGGGCCTGGGAATGGAGTGTAAGATGATGCAGGACATTTGCCTTGTTCTCAAAGAGCCTTTACATGTTGGTAGGGAATGTAAATGAACTGCTATATGAGGAAGGGGCAACAGATGCACGGCTGGAAGGGGGTCAGGGCAAGCTTCCCAGACGGCCATTTGAAATACGGAGGCACAGGTGTAGGAGGAGTTAGACACCACTCCCACCCCCAAAAGCTGTGACAAGGACCAAACAAGGTCCTGTGTATGAAGGTGCCTCTTAAAATATAAAATATTATATAACGTGAGTAGTATAACTTAAGAGTGAACTCATTTCCCACTGACTCTAGAAGTCCTTCCTAGGACCTTCCTGGGGTCCCGTCAATTCCAAGTTCAGTTGGCATGCACCCAGCTTACAGGAGGCAGGGAACATGTGCTTGTGGAATGAAAGGATGGTCAGATTGCGTCAGTGCATTCCACGATTCTCTTCAAAACAGAAAAGATTGCTTTTTTGGAATTTTACCAAATTCCGATTGCTTTTTAAAACATGGAATCTAATATGGGTATTTCTTTTTCTTGGCATACCATTGTTTCTGTTCTATTTTATGCAGTTTAGGAAGAACTGATCACCTCCTTATAGTTATCAAAAAATATATATATATAAAAAAGTATTTCCTATGGGAAAAATACATGAACCTCTCCCACGTATCTCCCTTTCTGCTGGGGACCTTGCCTCACTCCAGAGCTCGTGTCTACTGCTTGGTTTCAGCATGCTCATATGCAAATCAATAGGAACTAATAGTGCCAGTAAAATGTTTTGAGAGCTCACCCTGAGTGCTTTCCCAAATTTTAAACATTTAACATCTGCTTGGCTGAACTCAATTCCTAGTGTTGTAAGTCGACTTAAATCCACCAATTTGACTTGTCATAATTTATCATTTCAAAATCTATATTATTTATTGCCCTTGATTACATTATCACAGGTGTTCTGTGCTATTGATGTTTTTCTCGATTTTTCTTATATTCTCTTCTGAAATCATCCCATCTAATTTACCAGGAGGTCATTTCCACTGTTTTTTTCAGCTTTTGCAAACTTACCACTGAATCTCCTCCTAGCTCTAGTGCACAATTTTAAGGATGATAAACTCAGGATGTTTATCTTCCAGCCTTGAAGATTTTTAAGGCATTTACATTTCAGAGACCTGATTTTTATGAGCAGACAGTTTTGCAAGGTGTTCCCACTAATCATCTACGAGTATTCTTTATTCTCGGGTGGTGCTTATTCTGTTTTTCTAGAGCCAACATGGGCTCTCCTGTACTTATCCCATGCACCCTGCCCCCACCCAGGCTCCTGAGTGCTTACTCTCTCCAGAAGTATAGTGGCCTTCTTCTCTTTCCTCCTTTCATACCTGATAGGACCAGAGGGAGTGAGGAAAACAACCCCACCCTGCAACCTTTGGTCGGAGCTTTCTATTGCTCTCAGCCTCACTACCCATCCCTTTCAAGCTCAGGCCTGGATAATAAGATAGGGAAGGGGAAGCCAGTGATTGCTGAGCAAGTATAGTAACACAAACTAGTTTAGGAGACTCTCACGGCCTCTGAGCCACCCCACAACCCACAAAGATGGAATGGATTTCTGCCTCTTCCTGTAGACATGAAGTTCAAGGCAGAACAAAGATCAAAACAGCAGAGCTGCACATGTCATGCCCAGATGACATACAGATGCCTGTCAGTGTACTCCAGCCCACCTTGGGATTTGTTACATTCCAGAAACTCGAGACATCCACTTAGGTAGAGAGACACACCTACCAGAAGTTTGAGGAGCAAACAGTTTAGCAGCAACTCCTTCCAGTGCTGAATTTACTCAGCACCCAAGACTTCTAGTCTCATAACTCTGGATGCCACACTGACAAAAGAGAAGCCTACTTACCAGGCTTGGGTCAAAAGTTTCTGGCCAAAAGTTTCTGGCCCCGTCAGCTACTGATCAAAAGCAAAGAATTAATATAGAGATGCGCATTGGGAAAATTACTGTTGACTGTGGAGCCATCCAAATTTGTACCTGTTGCATCCTAAAATATCAGCTTATGGAGAGAAAATATTGGTTGCTCACTCTTCCACATGTTGGCCCAAGAGTCTCGGGCCTCCCAACTGATATGTTTTTCTTTAGCAAACCTCTTAGACGTCCTTGTCCTCGGTCAATAAGAGAAATAAAAACTGTCAAGCTGCTTCGTTTCTTCTAGCTTTTTGGAAAACAAAAGAAAAAGAATAACTTGGAAAAGCCATCAGTTAAAATTTTAGAATGCGAATAAGATATATATGTAACATCTTAAGTCTCATTTTGATTATTTATGAAGTGGAAATAATTATATCTATCTCTTAGGGTTGCTGTGAAGACTGAACAACATTTCTGATGTAAAGCATGAAGCATCTTACTTAGAAAGAGTTCAATAAACACAAGCTATAATTATGTAGTATGTATATATGTGTGTGTGTATGTGTGTGTGTATAAATAATCTTCCTTTAAGATGTATTGTTTTCCTGAAAGTTTACCAATAAGATCTCCCTAACTTCAGTAGATAAAAAGCTGGGTTTTCAGTGAACGCACATTCCTTCATGTTATGAATTAGACTATTAATTAGTACGTGTATTAACCTTGGGTCCTTGAATGTTGCTTAAGCATCTCTTTGGCTGGAACACTGATTTCCTTTATCTCTCCAGATTATTCAGTCCTCTCAAGGTCTTCTACTGGACCCTGGGTCCCCTCCCCTCTTCCATGGCTGGCTGATAGTCAAGGATCCATAATGGGCAAACTGTTTATTTGCACCTAAATCTTATCGGAAGGTGTTCTACCAAGCCTAGGGAAACTACCCATCTGGCAGAGGCACTCTGACTGTGGAAAAGTACTGATTCACAGTGAACTATACAAAAATCCATTCGTAAAAATCCTGAGAAGAGCAAACACTTCCCCTGGCAAGTTCTCCAGCAGGGTCCTTGGCTGGCAGGAGCAACCACCCTCTCTAGGCACCAACCAAAAGGCCAGTCCTGAGCGGTGACAAATCTGGAATCCTCCGGTAGACACAGGTCCAGGGCCTACTGCACAAAGGGAGCCCTTCTTACGAACTCAGCACTGAATCTGAACACATTGAGAATTAGTTTTGGCTGTGAGGGAAAAACCAGTGTGGAAAATATAATCTGATGGACAGAATTTGCAACGAAAGACACAATATGGCCCAAGCTCCCAGGGCCCAAACTCTCAGGATAGCACATAAACACTTCTTAGAGGCTTAGAGGACACTATATAATACCTCGACAAAAACTCAAGAGTAGCATAGGGTTTCAATGCGAAAAGATGAACTCCAATTTTCACAAGGTGAATCACCAAAATCTAAATGCAAAGGAAAAGGTGTATCAGCCAGCATTTACCTCACCTCGCCTGTGTGGAAAGGCTCCCCTAGTGCCTGCGGCACTCCCTCACAAAGGTGAATAACACAGGTCCTGGCCCTTGAGGAGTTTGTACCTGGTGGGAAAAGCTGGCAGGCAACTAAAGTGCAAGTCTTAGAACAGAAAGTGCCAAAAGCTGAATAAAAGCAAAGAGTAGCAGGAGAACTCTAATTTCCAGGGGTGCCTGAGGTTCTTCCCAGAGAGGGGTCATCCCATCTGGGTCTTAAAGGGACAGCAGGGTTCTGGGAGGAGAGCCCTCCAGGCAGAGGGAGCAGCAGGAACAGAGGCAGCTCAGACCGGGAAGGGCAGGGCGTGGCAGGGAACTGGGCTCAGCTTAACTGGGACAGCAGCTGAGCCCCGTGGTGGTGGGGGTTGGGAATGGCTTTGCACACCCAGGAAGATCGAGTTTGACTCCCCGGGCCTTTCAGACATGTCAGGTCTGCTTTTACATGAAAGCCTCAGTCATGGGTCTCAAGAATGATTTGGAGTCAGGAAGAGAGTTGAAATGTGTGTCTTTGCATACGTATTTTATTTTCTTGTCTGCCATTTGAAAAAGGGATCACACATGCAAATCAACAATTGACCAGTCATTGCACGCAGCGAGTACTTATTCCTGAACATGTCTACTCTTCACAGCCGTGATTCTCCACTGAGAGGATCCCTCCACCCCTGCTGGACTCATCCCACTAGACTCAGAGGACAAGGGTGGCACGTCTGTGAAAAAGGGCACCCTGATAACCCTATGGCATTCTCTCCCCTCCAATCCAAGGCAGCTCTGAGCATGGAGTAGAGACAGACCATCCGATGTGATGAAAAAAGGTGATATGATAAAGGGGATGAAAGCAAAAACCATTTACTGCTCTGTAGGTGCCCATGAGACCAGCTGAGCTGTCTCCGAGACTTTCTCTCTCCTCCGTTCAAGGCTCAGAAAGCTAATCTTCGGTGCAAGGGGTCATTGCTACCACTGCAAGGGCGCAAGCCCTCCCAATTATTTCTGACTTTGTTTCTCTTTTGTGTTTGCTTGGCTTCCTGGGTTCCTTCAGTGCATTCTGTGTGCAAATAGAATTTAAGAAATAATTCTAAGGGGATGTTATTAAGTACTTAGGTTTCTTATATATCATAAAAACACAATCTCATGCCTTCAAGCTAAAATGGAAATTTTTGATGACAATTTAAATGTGAAATATCCAGCAGAGACAAACCATAATTATTTATGAAAGGCTCTATCAAGAAATTATTTACTTCTCTGGGCAATTTTCACTTTGCTTGTGATGTAAGTCCTAAGAGTATATCCATCTAGTTATTCACACAAAGTTAATAGAGCTGTTTCCTATTATGTTTTTGAGAAACGGCATGGTTGAATCTGACCCCCAACTTACATCTCTCTTTTCCTAATTATTTGCCAGCTTTCCTCACCTCTGTTTTCTTTCTTTTGCAGAGCCGTTTTTCATTTCATAAGGGAGGCAACATGTGCAGTGTTAGATGTAGTTGGGGTTTTGAAATGTTCTCTCCTGCCGGAGCCCTTGCTCTGGGCCAGGTGCTGACCACTCAGATTACACAAATAAGAAGCATAATTTGTACTTGTCATTTGGAGAAGCTCCTGTCCAGCAATATCAAGCACTATTGTTTCACCAGAGAACCGAGCGAGAATCTTGGGGGGACGGTTAAGTTTTCCCAAAGCACCCCTAGTCCTCCAGGCTGCAGCTTTGTCTTCTCAGGGCAGAAGTCACTCTGGTCTTTCCAGTCATCAAATTTAGAAAGAAGCAGTTGACTAGGGGATGGGTCACTGGCCGGAAACTCACTCCTGTGGTATGATGGCAAAGAAAGTTCTGGCACAGCATTTCAGACTGAAGGAGAGATTTATGAGAGACGAAGCCTGAAGAGTATCAGCTATTTCCCTAGCATACTTTTGAGTTAGATGAGCCGAGCTGATCTCCGAATCCCCAAACCCACAGATTTTAAAGGGCAAACAGTCAAGTCACAGCGCAATGCTACAAGAGATCAGCCCAAGGCAGGCTCTGTCATTTTCAGCCACAGGTTTAGACGAGCATCTTTTAATCAACGCAGTGGTGAAGAGAACACATTTCCTGCCAGGCCACACATGGGAAGCCGACACCTCCACAACGCACCACAAACTGCTCATACCGCATGGAGTCTTAATAGAGAAATAAACCTGTCACATAAAAGCTTCACTCCCAAGAAAGCTTTATTACCAATCTAAGGGGGAGAGGGTGGCGAAGAGAAATGGAAACTAACATTTTCGAAGTGTATGCTATCTAAAGGCCAGGCACTTTCTCCCTTATCCCTTTTAATCCCTAAAACAACTAGTAAGAAGCACTTTTCCTCCCATTTTATAGAAAAGAAACTAAGTTTTAGAGTCATAAACTAAATAGGCCGAAGTCACAGAACTAATGAAACATCATTGTCAGGTTCGAAAACCAAGACCCCCTATTTGAAAGCCGCTCCTCGCTCCAAGGCACCACACTGCCTAATTTTAACCTGCTGTAACTAATTCAATCTTAGGTATCTACTCTAAAAAAGAGAACAGGGTGGTAAAGCCATGAACTAGAAACCCCCCAGTTTCTCACATCACTGTTAAGAGCAGCATTCTAGATCACTGAGGATAAGGCCCAAAACAAAAATCATTTATATTTGGTGTAAGAACACATGACATAATCATACATTGGCAACAGCCGCAGAAGTCACTTTGCTCTCGTTGCACCAATGGTGAAACTAGGCTGTGGGCGCCAAGCATAGAGCAGCTGATAAAAAGGCACTCAAGAGCTTTCGTAGAGAAGCAATCTGGGGACAAAAGCTGCACCAGGGATTTCTGTGGTCAGAGAAAAATACCATGTGCAGAGGTCGGGGGTGGGGGGCAGGGGGGGAAGAGGGACAAAGTAAAGGAATTCGGAGATAAAACTTCCCTCTTTATAGCTTATCAGGTGACAAACTCTGAACGTACACAGGCAAAGCCCCAGGGACTTCAGGAAAATGATGTGCGTGTGTGCCTACGTGCGTGCCTTCCATGTGTCCTCTGAAGAAGGCTTGCCTGGACTGTATCCAAGAATGTGACCCATTTCTAGAAGATGCAGCTGATAGTAAGTCCCTGCTGGTAGAAAACAAGAGAGCGGAGGTGGTGTGCAAATCTTCGCCAGTGTCATGAGAGTCTGTGGAAGAACAGGAAAACTGTTTGCACTTCACCAATTTTGTGCTATGGAGAAAAAACTCACCCATCTTCATGGCTGGGGCAGGTCACTGGCTTGCTAAGGATGAGCCTGGTACCAGCAACCACAGTGGTGATCATCCAGTGCACCTGGAAGTACATTTCTTTTCAACCATCATTTTCCTGGAACAGTAACTATCCCACCAGACATGCATCCACCTAAAGCCATTACCATATTAGAAGTTCCTAAGGAATAGCCAAGTTGTTGCAAATATTTGTTTGGACTCAATTGTTTGAAATTTCTAACACTTGTCCCACAGAGAAAATGCCCAAAATACTTCCCATGAAAGACTGCTGAGAAAAAGTTGCGTTGCTGAGCTTTGTAAAGACACTTTAAATCTCAGCTTCCTCATCTGTAAAATGGGGATAATGGCCTCTCTGCCCACCTCGCACAAGTATTGAAAGGGAAATACATCACCGAACAGACACAAGGCATTTTAACATCAACTCAAAAATGGTTATAATGTAATATGAAATTAATCTCCAATAATAGTCATGTCAGTAATGAAAAACTGAGAACAAGAAATCATTAGCGGGAAAATTGATTTGGGGGTATCCTGAGTGCTGGAGTGAGAGGAATAGTAAAGAGGGAAGGTGAAACAAATGGCATATTTTCTTTTCTTTTTAGTCCTTGGCTCCATCACCTTCTAACACGCTGTGCAAATTACCCGTTATCTTTATTGCGTATCGTCTGTCTGCCCTGCCACACTGCACACTCCCTGAGGGCAGGGGTCCTGGGCAGGTTGTTCCCTGGTGTGCCTCAAGCATCTAGCACATTTCCTGGTTCTCAGTAGTGACTCAGTAAACATCCTTTAACAATGCACGTATAATGTGATAATGATGTATGGTTTCCAGTGTACCTTCAAGGAAGACCAACAGACGAATTTTGAGGGGTCATTTCTTTAACAAATATCCCAGGGAAAACCTGGTGGCAGCCTTCTGCAGGCAAGGCTTTGTGATCGTGGAGGAACTTGGGGTTGCTCTGGACTTGGGCAGACCTGCAGGAGCTGGTGTGAATCTTTGGAGTAAGAGCACTTCAGTCACCCCTTGTTCTCCCCACCTACTCTTTTCGCACTCAGGGAGTGCATGCTAAGAGCATGCTGAAAACCCCCATCTATGTTTCTCGATGAGAAGAAAAATGTCTGACTTCCCCTGGGGTCTTCCTCTTTCTTCCCCTTGGCCTGTTGGTGCATTTTCCTTAGCAGGCTCTAACCAGTTTTCCTGGAACTGCTTGCTGCCTTTTCTCAACATCACTGAGCTGGGGGACGGGTAGCAGGGGGTTGAGTGCAGCCCTTCATGCGCAGCCTCAGTAAAGGGAACGAGTCCCTGCCCACCTTTTCCTTCCCCGTGGGAAGAAGAGCTCAGGGTTTTCCCATTCAGGGGGAGCCAGTTTACACTGGGATCTAGGTCCCTGGCCCTGCTGAAGAAGTTTCTGTTCCAAAGCCGTGCTCCTAAGCAACATTTCTGATGTAACTCATACAATTGCAAAGCTATAAGAGACCTTAGAAATAAAATTTAACCCCACATTTACAAAGGAAGAAACCGAAGTCCAGAGACGAAAATTGACTTGCCCAAGGCCATACAACCCACAAGTCGGAAGCAGGGAAAACTGCCTTCCCCTAAAAATCAGACACAGGACCTCCTAAGAGTGAACACTAGCAGTATCTTAAGAGCAGGAGCAAAAGTTTGTGTGCATTTGTAGAAATGGATCAGATTTTAATAATTTTTGAAATGCCTATTTCCAGATACATCCAGTAGCATTTACTTGATTTTCAATTTTTTAAAAGGTACTCTCTTTTTTTCAAAAGGCCTTCCCAGTAGTTTGCTTTAAATAACCTGTTCTCCCAACTATATGTGAAATATGGTTTTCATTTATACACTTTGCTGCTATAATCTTAATGCACAGCGCAAGCTGACAGGTGTCACTGAACTCAAAGCTTCTGGATGTGGTCTTTATATTAAATGAGCGTCTACTCTAAGAGCTGTGACTAAGTCTTTCAAAATTTTCCTTGTGGGTTAATAATGCTAGGCTCTGGGAGGTAAGTAAAGTATAGATGAAATAAAGCAAGTAGATAAACTCAACTCCAAACGCAGATTTTTTGCAAAAATAGGTTTATATGTTAGTGTCATTGAAAGAAGGAGGAATTCTAAAGTCCTAACTGGCAGATTAAAGAAGCCAAGAAAAATAAGAACATTCAGACCATAATACTCCAGAGCTGAAAGGCCATGAAGATATATTATCTAGTCCAACTGTTTCCAAGTGTAGATAAGAAAACAAAAGCCCAGAGCAGGGCCTGGCTCACTCAAGGTCACTAAGGTCTGCTGCTTCCCAGTTGGGCTCTCATTTTATCATAGCTTTCGTGCTGAGTGGAAAAAGAGAGGAGTAATAGGGTAAGACCAGAGAGGAGCATAGAACATTCAGTAAATGTCATGAGTTCCTCCCAACTGATAGGGAAGGTCTCAGGGTGTTTTTGTTAAGTCTAGCTGGCTCTGGCAAAAAAAGAATAAATGGATCTTTCAGAATCACAAGACAAAAAGCATATCCAAAGGCTGGGTAAGCTAGCAGGCCTCACTGGAGGCCAATTGATTTCCAGGGATCAAGACCAGTGCTTCCTGGACGGGCAAAGATTGCCCACAGGAGCTAGTGGGAGGTTTAACAGAACTCCTGCCAGAGTCCAGTGGTGCATCCCTAAGAACCTTGCCTTTAAGTCCGGGTCTAAATCCAGGGACTTTGGACAATTCTGAAGATATTTTTGATTGTCATGACTGGCAAGAAGGGGTGCTTCCGGCATCTAGTATATAGAGGCCAAGAATGCTGCAAAACACCTTATGATATACAGGGCAGACCTCAACTTGGCCAAAAAAGTATCCAGCCCCAAATGTCAATGGTACCAAGGCTGAGGAGGCCAGTTCTAACTGCTACCAGTCAATTAGTATTCTGCTCAGATTCAGTGTTACTTCACCAAATGCTCCCTTCTAAACCAAATAAATCAAATAACAATTGTAGAGACTCATATTTTTCTCCTCAAATACTTAGCTTTTTAACACCCCCCATAAAAAAAAAAATTCCTGATGAAGAGAAGGTAAGCAAGAGAACCGGAAGCAACTATTTCAATAAAAACACTTAGTGCTGAAAACACATACATAGAAGACATTATTTTCCATATACTTATATTTTTCTTGCTCTTTGTTGTCATCCCACCATCCCTGGTAAATTTGTTTTCATTTTAAGTGTTACAAGCAGTTATTATGTATTCTAGGCAGGACTCCCAAGCTGTGACAATTTAAATGTGGGAGACTTTTTTTTTTCGGAAAAAAATGATAGAAGTATAAATGGTTTATTGAAACACGGAAGAAAAGCTTACCTCAGAGAGCAAAAGGCTTTTTTTTAAATTTAGTTTTAATATTAATCCAAAATGAAAATATCCTTCACTTCAAAAAAGTGAGATTTGGCAGGTAGATGATATAAGAGGTCAAGGAGGTGTCTCCCGCCCCCACATTTACAGCTGTGCCTCTCCTGAGAAGACTTTGAAATAAATAGTATATAAAAAGCTCCATGTAATTTTTTTAAAGGCTTTAATCTTTTATAGGTTCAACTCAGAGGAACACGAGAGGTCACCATGGCCGCGTAGAGGGGACTTTGGATGGAAGATCAGAAAACCCGGGTAGTAATTCACGGTCACTGACGTGCCCCACAGACTTGGGCGAATAATGTACCTCTTATGTGTGAGTTTACTCTATAGTTAAATAATAATATTTTTTTTTCCTTACAGATCTCATAAGGTTGTGGTCGTGGGGCTCAAAAGGTCTAGAAACATAAGTGTCACACAGCACCAGCACCATCAACGTCCTCATCAAGGGGAGGAGCAGCCAGGGCTGGTCAGCGGCCCCGGGTCAGACCCAGAGCTGTGCAAGGGAGGGCTTTTGCTGGTTAACCTATTATACACTTTTAAATTTCCTTTTTTTAAAATTCCAGGGGGGGGGGAATTTGTAAAGCGAGGGATTATTGTGAAGATGGCTCAAATAAATATCTTGACAGAAAAAAAGGTCCTCACAAGCCATCATATCCCTGGAATCAAAATATTGGATTGTTAACTACCAAAAAGAAAACTTACATTCTTGAAATTTCTGACAAGCTGCTGAATGAGTGAAGAGTTAGCAAGGCATGTTTCTTACAGCGCTGACGGGGCCAACGAGTGGAATTTATTTACTTCGTAAAGTAGCTCAGAATCTTGCCAGTTGTGTCACGGCATTAACATGAGGTGGGGAATATGCTTCGGTTTGCAGAGGTTCAGGGAAGATGACACAAACAGAAAATAAATATTAAGGGAAAGAATAAAAGCAGCATTAGATGATAAAAGGACATATACAAAAAAAGGGAAAAGAGGTTTCTAGAACATTTGGAAATTGTTATTTTGCTTATTTACCTTTGATATGTTTAATGCAGAAATTTTTGAAGGTAACAAAATGGTAAATAAAGGAAAATTAGAGGAAATAATGTATTTAGACTCTCAAAGGGCTTTTGATGAGTCCTATACAGGAGACAGGAGACTATTAAGGAAAGTTGCCAACCACTGGGCAAGAGGTAAAGGACTGTCAATCACAGGTTAAAAGTGAGTTAGGAGACAGGGGAAATGAAAGAACAAATGACCAGCTCTCGGCATAAAACAGAGTTAATAGCAGAGTGTCAGCAATCAGTACAAAAAGTACTATCCTCCAGGATATCTATTAACACTCTTGAAAATGGACTAAATAATGAAATGGTGAAATTTGCTGACTAAACAAAATTATTTTGGTTCCCTAAGTCTATACAGATGGATGTGAGAAATACAGAATCCAAACTCAGTAATTGGGCAAAACAGCGGCAGATGAAACTCAGAGCAGACAAGTGCAAAGTAATGTGTGTTGGAAATAGCAATTTAAATTAGTCATCCAGTTGGGTGAGTTCTGAATTAGTTCTAAACTTACAGGGAAAAGATTTAGGGTCATGGAAGACATCTTAATGAAGATGTATGTAGGATGTTCAGCAGAGCTTTTTTAAAAAGAAAGAAAGCAAATACACTGTTAAATTGCAGTAAGAATGAGAGAGAATATATTCCGAAGCAATTACAGAAGTCAATGGCACACACTTGTTCTACATTCAGTTAAAATCAGCTATCCTCCAAAGGAAGTTAGCAAAAATACAAAGAAACATCTAATAACACCCAGGAAATTCATTAGAAGCAATGGGAAAGACAGGCATAATTGCACATGGGAAGTTTTTAAAATTAGCAATTAGTTAATAATTTGAATGAAGGAAAGATGAACATAAGTGGCTACAGGTTTTCATAAAGATAAAATCTATATTAATATTTTTGCAACCTAGATGGTAGGTAGGCTAGAAAATGTCTGTAAATGTCATCAAAGATAAGCTGAATTGTCTTCTGATGTGAGGTGCTATAAGCCGATGAGACCCAAGTCTTCCTACCCATTAGTTGCCATTTTCCATCTGTTCAAAGATAGGAAATAAAATATGCATATCATGAAGTTTTATAAATATTACTTAAAATATCATTTACAAATTGTTTATCTCTTCTTTCAATCTCAGAAAGATGCATGAAGATTTCATACTGATATTGTGGATCAACTCCCCCAAAATAAAGGCAAGTGCCAGAGAGTCCCAACAGTTAAGTCATTGCACTCACCTGG
The DNA here is from genome assembly GCA_004026765.1 of Micronycteris hirsuta. Taxonomy (NCBI): domain Eukaryota; kingdom Metazoa; phylum Chordata; class Mammalia; order Chiroptera; family Phyllostomidae; genus Micronycteris; species Micronycteris hirsuta. Next base: position 200,964 of record PVJI01000428.1, read on the forward strand.
CCCTGTGAGTTCACAGGTACACAAATCATTGCGTACTCTCCTGTCTCCCTCTTCCCCAGGACATGATTTATCTATGGATCTGACCACCAAGAACAGTAGGACTGCCCACCCCTCTGCCCTCCCCTTCTCCTCAAATGTTTAACTGAGATTGGCAGCTGTGGTTATTGGGAGGTGATCAATGCCCAGGCTTCTAGGGACCAAGAATGGGCTGATGGAGATCAGAAAGAAATGCTCTCCCACAACGCCCAAGTACTTTATAACTGACCCAGAGCTAGTTGGGAAAACGACATCACACTTAAGCTAAGGTTTGCGCAATTGGGCAGGTGCATGGAGGGCAGGAGACCATGGACTGGGGTGGAAATGGTTATTGGCTAATTTCCTTTCCACAGCATTTAGACCTCACCAGATGATTGGAGCTGAGCTACTGGAATCTTAGTATTTCTTAGGCTGTATTTACAATGTTGAGGCAATTGGTGTGGTATGGAACTTCAGAAGTACTTTTCCTTGTTTGTTTTTCTTTCTGAAATCTAATCCCTGAGATCTGTGGCAAACAAAAATAAACTAAGAATGACAAACAATAAAACATGAGCAAGAACAAACCAAATATTAATGTAAAAATAGCATTAATAGAAGCTAAAAATTGAATCTCATCACAGAAGAATCACAGGATAGCATTTTTTTTAATCTTGCAAGTGGAGTGTACATATTCTGTAAGGGATCAGCGTACCCTCAAGGCATGATGGGTTGTTGTTTTTTTCAGACAGGCATTTGAATGCTTAATAAAGCATTTCAAATGACATAGATATTTTTCTCTTCAAGTGTATAGATTCTTTCTAAAAGAGGGCACAAGGTAACATTTTCACAGCAATTCTTCAAAGTATGAAGGGCAGAACATTTTGCTGGGTGCTGGCACAGCACAAGAGCATAATATCAAATGGAAAATTACTGGCATGGGTTAGTGTTTACATAAGTATCTTCACCTTTATACTCTTTGCACCAAAATATCTTACAAACTTCTTTTTAAGAGGAAAACACACACACACACACGGCTGTTGAATAGTTTGCTATTTTTAGTCCACATGGACTCATCACTCATCTTTGGTCTACCAATGATGACCGGTAGATAGATAGCAATATTGCCATTCCCACCCATCACTTGACCCTCCCCCAGTCCCTACACAGGCCAGAGATTAAACTAACTTTTCTGATATGCAATATCATCATCATTGTCATCCAAAAATATTAAACTTAAACATATACACAAATGAAGAGAGAGAGCTTTATTCAGCCCCCTCGGTATTGGTCATTTAAAAGGTCATCTAAAACTCTTGTATGATAAACAACTAATTCAGACAGATGGATGCTACTTATTGAAGCAGTAACTCTCCAGAAGAAAGCAAAAAAAAAAAAAAAAAAAAGAGTTCCCAAGCTGTCAAAATAGATGTCAAAAATCCACACACTCCCCTTGAGCCCTTCAGGTTCTCTCTCAAAACCTGTTTGCTTTTTATAAAGTTAATTAATGTATTACAATACATTAAAATAAAAGTATTTTCTTACTTTTAGATCATACTAGCAGTCTATGAATTAAACTTTACTTCATGAGAATGTATTTTTAAAATTTTAACAGTGTTAGGGAGATATAATTTACATAGCATGCAATTCATCCATTTAAAGTATAAAATTAATGTTTTTAGTACATTCAAAGATATGCACAATACATAACCATAATCCATTTTACAATATTTTTATCACCTCAAAAAGAAGCCCAATAATCTTTAGCTATCACTCCCCTAATCCCTGGCTGTCATTCCTACCCCAGCCCTAAGTAATCACTAATCTACTTCCTGTCTTCATAGATTTCTCTGTTCTGTATTTTCATATAAATGGAATCATATACTATATGGTCTTTGTGACTGGATCCTTTCACTTGGCATAATGTTTTCAAGGTTTACCCATGTTGTAGCGTGTATCAGCACTTCATTCCTTTTTATGGCCAAATAATATTCTATTGTATGGATATACCACAGTTTATTTATCCATTTGTCAGCTGATGAACATTTAGGCTGTTTCCAGTTTGGGGTTATTATGAATTAATGCTGTTGTAAACACTCTTGTACAGGTTTCTGTGTGGACATGTTTTCATTTTGTTTGTACATATACCTAGGAGATGAACTGCTATGTCACATGGTAGAGGTCTATGTTTAATCATTTGACAAACCACCAGACTGTTTTCCAAAACAGCTGTACCATTCTACATTCCCAACTAGTGTGTGAGGGTTCTGATGTTTCCATATCCTCATTGACACTTGTTATTACTGGACTTGTTCATTGTGGCCACTCCAGTAGGTGTGACGTGGTATCTCATTATGATTTTGATTTCCATTTTCCTTATGACTAATGATGTTGAACATATTTTCAAGTGTTTATTGGCCATTGGTGTATCTTCTTTGCAGGAATCTCAATGCAAATTCTTGGTCCATTTTTAAATAGGGAGCAAGTTAACTCTTACATTACCCATTATTTTGCAGCTGATTTTTCAGCTAACAAATAATAAGAATAGCAAATAGTTTAAGTATGGGGAAGCTCTTAGAGACAGACATGCCAGCTTACCTGATATAATAGGAGAAGGGAAAAATCTAAAAACCAAGCATAAAACCTTAAAAAGCAGAATATTCCTCAGTCTTCTCGGATGGAGAGGACAGTCTCAAAGGACCCTGACTGCCTCTGTGCTACAATATGGGAAATGAGGACCTTGAGTCCTCTTACAGGATCGTTTTACATTCTCTAGGGACTGTTTACAAAGTCTGGCAGGTTTATGATATAATTTGAGGCTGTGGTGAAGGGGGATTAACACTTCTTATCAACAGTGTGTTCTTAAATGTTTAACAACCAACTCTCCAGAAAGAAGAAATGGTCTGCTCTGTACTTCCATTGCTGATTTCAGGCTACCAAAGTGTTGTCAACCAGCACAATTTCCTGAAAATTCAACAACTGTCTCACAGGCCAGTAGAAGCCAGCTTGGACATACCACAGCTTGATGTGTGGCTGATTTAGCTAGTCATTGTGTTAGTCTCTTTACGTATGGCATCCATTACCTCATTACTGCTCTCAACAACCTTTAAGAAGAAATAAGTGTATTCACTCCCAAAGTAGATGGAGGCTCAGAAAAATTTTGTAAATGTGCCCAGCAAGACACAGATAGGGAGTGCTATTCTGGTCTTTCCAAAGGCTGCTCTTCCTAGTACACTAATTGATAACTTATTTTTAAAATTTAGTCAAAAACAATTCTTAAATTGGGTTAAAAGGCACTTCTGGGCAGCTTCAACCTGAGTCTCGGCTTCTCACCTTCCTCCCGAAACAACATGAGCTTCAGCACACACTCCAGCTTCTCCACAAGCTATGGGACCCTGGGCTACAGGACCCTGCAGTCGCCCAGCTACCAGGTCTGGCCAGCCAGCAGAGCAGCCAGCATCTATGCAGGCACCAGGGGCTCATGTTCCTGGATCTGTGTCCTGCTCCATCAGAGTGCAGGGCAGTCAGGGATCCAGGGACCTGACTGCAGGGATGGCCGGGGTTCTGGTGGGTATAGAGGGCATCCAGAGCGAGACAGAGACTATGCAATGCCTGAATGACCTCCTGGCCTCCTACCTGGAGAAGGTGTGAAAACTGGAGACTGATAATGGGAAACTGGAGAGCAAAATCTGAGAACACCTAGAGAAGAACGCACCCCAGGTCAGAGACTGGGGGCATTATTTCAAGACCATCAAGGACCTGAGGGTTCAGATCTTTGCAAACTCTGTGGACAATGCCCACATCGTTCTGCTGATTGACAATGCCTGTCTTGCTGCTGATGACTTCAGAGGCAAGTATGAGATGGAGCTGGCCATGCGCCAGTCTGTGGAGAGTGACATCAATGGGCTCCGAAAGGTCATTGATGACACCAACATCACTCGACTGCAGCTGGAGACAAAGGTCAAGGCTCTCAAGGAGGAGCTGCTCTTCATGAAGATGAACCATGAGGAGGAAGTAAATGGTCTACAAAACCAGATTGCCAATTCTGGGTTGACCGTGGAGTCAGATGCCCCCAAATCTCAGGACCTTGGCAAAATCATGACAGACATCTGAGCCCAGTATGACAAGCTGGCTCAGAAGAACCGAGAGGAGCCAGACAAGTACCGGTCCCATTAGATAAAAAAGAGCACCACAGTGGTCACCTCGCAGACCACAGAGACAGGTACTGCTGAGACAACACTCACAAGCTGAGACATACAGTCCATTCATTGGAGACTGACCTGGACTCAATGAGGAATCTGAAAGTCAGTTTGGAGAATAGCCTGAGAGAGGTACAGATGTGCTATGCCATGCAGATGGAACAACTCAATGGGTTCCTGCTGCACCTGAGTCAGAGCTGGCCCAGACCCGGGCAGAGGGGCAGCACCAGGCCCAGGAATATGAGGCCCTGCTGAACATCAAGGTCAAGATGGAGGCTGAGATTGCCACCTACTGCAGCCTACTGGAAGAAGGGGAGGACTTCAGTCTCGTTGATGCCCTGGACAAGAGCCACTCCTTACAAACCACCCAAAAGACCATGACCCACAGGACTGTGGATGGCAGAGTGTGTCTGAGGTCAATGCCACCATAGTTCTGAGGCATTAAAGGCAGCAGAAGTGGGGCATCCCTTGGCAGGGCAGAAGGCCGATAAAAAGTTGATTGAAAGACAAAAAAAGGTGCTTCTGAAGAAGATTAATCCAATATTCTGAACTTTTACTCCACAAGCCTTACCATCGATGGGAAAGTGAAGTATAATGTACAGGTATTAAAATCAGAAAAATAAACTAATGAGCAAAACAGAACCAGGGACATGGAAATAGGGAATAGACTGACAGCTGCCAGAAGAAAGCGGGGAGGAAAAAAAGGGGAAGGGATCAGTAAAGAACATGTATGAATGGCCCACAGACATGGATAATGCTGTGGGGATTGAATGTGGAAGCAGGGGTGTGGGCTGAGCAGAAGAGTGCAAAAGGGGAAAAACTGGGACAACTATAATAGAATAAACAAATTTTTTTTAAATAAACAATACTCAAAAAATTTTTTTAAGAGATAGAAAAAAAGAAACAGCTAACTGTAGCTTCCCCAGAGACAAATGGTCAGAGGCCTAATCAGTGGTAGACCCAAGCAGGAATTTGCAAGCAAAGCTCCCCTGCACCCAAGCAGTACAGAAAGTGGCTCTAAGTAATTAGAGATAGTCTCTTCCAGCTTCACATTCAGCATCCCAGGCCCACGTGACCGCCGTCGGTGCATCATACCAGCAATCGGTGAATAACACACCTTAACAAACAGCCTTGCGGCAAATTGCAGGAAATTCCATTTCAGCATACTTGTGTATTATGTGACAATATTCCCATCGACTTGCACTGTGCATCCAAAACTGAGGTAGCACCTAACTACACCTTTTGCAAGCAGCGTGAGTATACCTTAGGACCAAGAATTACCAGGATTTATTTTTTTTTAAACCCACCATATTCTCTACCCAGAAGCTAATGATCACTCTACTTAAAAATTTGTAATTAGACAAATTGTATGGAAGGAATCCCTTATGCAACCAGTGGCAAGTTTCAACTTCTGTTTCCAGCTAGCATCAAAGAGGTGGGTTGATCTACCACAGGATAACACATTCCCTTTGCCCTCCCTGGCATCCTCCGTGGAATATATTACTCTATTGTGGAAGCTGCTATTGTGTGCCTGTTAGGTAAGTAGGATCTGTAATTCAGCAACCAAGCTTTGGTAATTATCTCTATACCAGCCAGGCTTCAACCTCATCATGCACCAAAGTCTGAAAAGCTTCAATAATATGAACAGCCTAAGAAAGCTATCAGTCAAGGCTTTGGAACATCTACTTTTAACTTAGGGCAAGAACATAAAGCTGTATTCTCTCAAAATCTTCAAGAAGCCAAGATTATTCATGTACAGTACTCTTCATTGTATTTTCCTCTGCTCTATATTAAAATCTGAATGGACTGGATTAAAAAAAATATATATGCATTTTTTTAACCTTTCACTCAGCAAAGAATACAATAAACAGTAGCCTCATTCAGAGATCTTTGGTATAAAGCAGAATACTTTGACACTTAATATTACCATTATTATAGGCTTAGTAGCGGGTTGTGGGAGAATAAAAGGGGAAAAGACAAAAAGAAAGCAGTGATGCGCTAAATTTGTATACCTCCCTCAGCCCACGTCACTCGCACCTTGTACGCCCTCTGAGGATGGCCCATTAACAACTAGGACTGCTTGCCTGGACGTCACAGCGTTCTAACCCAACCTTCATCATGCCAGACTCTCCTCATCTTCCCTCCACACCCCTCATGCTTCGCTTTGCAGGTTAGCTATCTGGAATCTTGTGTTCTCAGGACCAGGCTTTTGGCTGTTAGGAAACACAATAAACTAGTCCTATGAGCTAATAGCAAAGGAGTAAAGAGATGGTATCACTCATTCCTCTGCTCCCTACAGGTACACTCTAACTGCTACCTCAGGCTTCCTGGAGGTGGCAGCTGCCCTTTTACTGACTCATCCCAAGAGTGATCCCAGGGGTGAGGATCCCAGCCCAGGCTGTAAGAAAAGATAACACCATGTCAGGCTTGTCCTTAGCCACTGGGGTTGAGATGACTAAAATGACGAAGGGGTGAGGACACATCACAGACTAGGTCTGGCCTCATCGGTATGCACAGTCCTTAAACACACACATATCCTTAACAGTATGCATGTGGTCAACAAGAAATCCAGCCAGCCTTCCCACTTCTGTGCAAATGAACCACAATGACATTTGAGTCCCAACACCCGACAAAGTGGACGGCTTGTAGAAAACAACCTTTTAGAATTCAAGCACCAGAAACACCATTCCCTAGGAACACCCCTTATCATAACCAAGATGTTGTGTGTTATGCAACCAATTTCATGCGTCTGGATGGTTCTTTTATTTAGTGGCCAGGTAAAACAAAGGTTGACTGCTTTAAATAATCTCCCTTCCTCTACATACCCATCATGCACAGAATTCCTTTGGAAGCTACCGAAAATCCCTTTCACAGAACAGAGGGATTAAAACAACCTGTTTGTTTTTATACCAATCTATCTATCTGTGCTCTCCCTCTAACTAGCAAGTTCCATTTCTTTTTCAGAACTCGTCAAAATTCTCACATTCCAGAAAGAATTTTCCTACAGTGGGTCCCTCTAAAACAAAAAGGCTGTAGTCCAAAGGTTTTGCCAAAGAAAAAATCAGCCCGCTGCCAGCCATGTATTGGCAGTACGATTGACCTTTCCTTCTTCTGTGTTTTTATTTCTTAATTGTCATGTCTATCCCAGTAAAGTGACAAACATAGGAGGTAGGCATTGCTTTTATCCTTGTGTTTTCACAGTGCTTCAGATGATGACTCTACTCAATAAACTGAAAATCATTAGACTACACAAATGCATATGCTAATGCATGACCTGCAAGCTCAGATGGCAGAATGAATAAATAATTACTGGCAAACACCATGGTATGGCATTTCAATGAAATCATCACAGAATCACTAGCAATTATCTTTGCAAACTTGAGATAAGTGTCTATGGACAGGGAGAAATGTACACTTGTATTTTTAAAAATAGAAATCAGAAAACTCAAAAAATTAGACTCAACACCATACCATTCAGATCCAGAAATATTACAGTTTTATCAACACATGCACACACAGGAGCACGCTGGTTAAAATCAAGGCAACTGTGTTTAAAAACCCTCCCACATTAATCAAATGCTCATTCTCAGAAGCATGACAAGTCTGGTAAAACCAAGCAGAAGACAAAGATATGAAATAGTTTTGACTATTGTACAGCTTTAAGTTTTGTCTTCTTTGACATTGGGCAATTAAAGAATTACATCCTGAAATCTTCATCTCATTAGGCAGATTCATAAGTAGAAGGCCTTTCTCAGTAAGTAATTATTAATGGTCCAGTGTCAGCCCAGAGATGCATATCTCATGGGATTCCAGAGTGATTGTTCTTAACCCGATGCTATTTTTAGGTGATGTAGACGATGGTAGAGAATATAGTTATTAAGTCTGAAGATGACATTAAACTGGGTGTGGTACATTCCACTTTGGAAAACTGGACAGAGGTGCAAATGATCTTGATGAGTTGGAGAAGTGGGTGGATATAAACCGATTAAGGTTCTGGAGTGTAATTCACACGGGAAGAAAAACAAACCACACAATGGCAGAACTAATTTTGTGATGTCACAAGGAAACCGATCTGGAGTTCATAGTCAACACGAGCTATTTGTGTTCATGCTTTAGCCTTAAAAGTATGATTGATTTAGTAAAAAGAAAACAGGAGGCCTTTTCTTGATGCTCAATACAGATACAAGCTATCCTAGAATACTCTGTAGTGTCTTTCACCTCATATTTTAAAATGGGATATGGAGAGTGTAGAGTCATTTAAGAATAAATAATTTTTTTTCTTGTTGATTACAAGTTTGAGAAACAGCCTGTAGAGGAAACAATGATAATGATAAAGTTATTTGGCCAAGAAAAGTTGACTGAGGGACTTAATCATTTTCAACCCTAGAAATAGGAAGAAAGATGGAAGGAAATCAGTTTTGACAATATTAGAAAATGTTCCTAGAAAAAAAAAAAAAAAGCTGTGGAAAGCCAGAGTGCATTGCAACTGGAATCAGACATTCTTCATGGAAAACTTCAAAGAATAGGTATGTCTCCAAATTTGGAAACATCTTTATGTATAGACAGAATATTAGACTGCCCAGGTGAGAGTAAAAACAAAAGCAAAAATTTTGTGTTTCCTGCTTATCTGGTTTTTCATCCCTTCTATTTAAAAGGGAAGTGGTAGAAGGGAAGAAAGGGGAAGAGATGTTAGAACCGTTCTGAGTCCCTCACTTCTCCATATGAGATCATGCAGCAGCTCAGGCCCCCTTGCCATCCCTGCTTGCCCAGGTCCAGACACTGTATTGTTCAGATCTTAGCTATGTTGTTTCAGGGATGGTCTTTGTAGGGAATGCTGTGTTCAGAAGATATCACAAAGCCCAAGCAAGCCTTTGCCAACCTCTGAAGGGGATGCAGCCCAATCCCCTAAAATTATACTCTGCTCATTCCCATCACTGGGCTTCTGGTCAAAGCTTGGTCTCTAGTCTAGAATGCATAATATGTCCTTCCGTCAACCTCCTAGGAACTCCCTGCCATTTAAGGCTGGATACCGTCCCACCTCTCATGAGCTGTCCAACCTCTCTTGCAACAACAGTTTCTCCTTCCTAGGAACTCAGAGCACTCATGTTCTACCAATGGCATTCACTTGATACTTAGTCACACACAGCCTTGTGACACCTCAGGTACTGTTGAATCACCAGGTAACATTTCCTGTGTGTCTGCTCTATTCTGTAAGCCCTTAGAAGTTGAGGATTATGTTTTTTTATCAACTGCTTAGGCATTTTTCTAACTACAGTTTCAGCAGTAATAGTAATAGCAGTAGTGGTAATAGTAAACAGGAAAACCTGAGCTAAAAGTTATATCCAGAGGCAGCCTTTTTTTTAATTATATTTTATTGACTGTGCTCTATAGTTGTCCCAATATTTCCCCTTTGCCCCTCTCCACCCAGCACCTCCCACTCATTCAGGAAATCCCCCCACCACTGTTCATATCCATGGGTTATGGTATAAGTTCTCTGGCTACTCCATTTCCTACACTGTACTTCATATCCCCATGGCTATCCTGTTAACACCTATTTGTACTTCTTAATCCCCTCACCTCTTCACCCACTCCCTCATATCCCCCTCCCATCTGGCAACCATCGCAACAACTCTCCGTATCCATGATTCTGTCTCTGTTTTTCTTGTTTGCTTAGTTTGTTTTTTTTAGATTCAGTTGTTGATAGGTACATATTTATTGTGATTTTATTGTTCATAGTTTTGATATTCTTCTTTTTCTTAAATAAGTCCCTTTAACATTTCATATAATAATGGCTTGGTGATGGTGAACTCCTTTAGTTTTTTTTCCTCTCTGGGAAGTTCTTTATCTTCTCTTTGATTCTATATGATAGCTTTCTGGGTAGAGCAATCTTGGTCCCTGCTTTTCATGACTTTGAATAATTCTTGCTAGTCCCTTCTAGCCTGCAAATTTTCTTTTGAGAAATCAGCTGACAGTCTCATGGGAACTCTCCATAGGTAACTAACTACTTTTCTCTTACTGCTTTTAAGATTCTCTCTTTATCTTTAATCTTCAGCATTTTAATTATGATGTGTCTTGAAGTGGGCCTCTTTGCATCCATCTTGTTTGGGACTCTCTGTGCTTCCTGGACTTCCTGTCTATTCCCTTCACCAAATTAGAGAAGTTTTCTTTCATTATTTCTTCAAATAGATTTCCAATTTCCTGCTCTTTCTCTTCTCCTCCTGGCACCCTTATGATACTGATATTGGAACACCTGAAGTTGTTTCAGAGGCTGCTTACACTAACTTGTTTATTTGGATTCTTTTTCTTCTTGCTCTCTTGACTGGTTGTTGCTGTTTTTGTTGTTGTTTTTTGCTTATGTTCCAAATCATTGATTTGGTTTTAGGTTTCATCTGCTCTACTGTTGTTTCCCTATAAATTGTTCTGTATTTCAATTAGTGAAACTTCATTTCTGACTGGATCATTTTTGTACTATTGACATTCTTACTAAATTCCTTAAGCATCCTTACTACCAGTGTTTTGAACTCTGCGTCTGATAGATTGTTTATCTCCATTTTGTTTAGTTCTTTTTTTGGAGTTTTGCTCTGTTCTTTCATTTGGGACATGTTTCTTTGTCTCCTCATTTTGGCAGCCTACCTGTGATTGTTTCTATGTATTAGGTAGAGCTGCTATGACTCCCTGTCTTGGTAGCATGGCCTAACGTAGTAGGTGTCCTGTAAGGTCCAGTGGCACAGCCTCCCCTATCACCCAAGCTGGGTACTCAAAATGCACCTATCATGTGCACTGAGTACACTCGTCTCTTGTAGTTGAGACTTGGTTGCTGATGGCAGGTCAATCAGAGGGATTTACCCAGGCCAGTCAGCTGCAAGGATTCGCTGTGACCATGACCACCAGCCTCTGCCCTCCATGGAGGATCAGCTGCGTGTGGGCAGGGTGATAGTACTCCAGTGTGGTCTGTAGCTGTCCACTGGGTGCACAGGCCCTGGAATTTCCAGGGTGGTAGAGGCCACCAAGGTCAGCTCCCACCTGTGTTCTACCTGGGGCAACTGTGCCTGAGCTATAAAGCAGTCTGAGATGGCTGCTCCTTGCTCTGGGCTTGAAGATTCCCATTCTAAGCCAAGCTGTGAATCTAGGCTGGTTGCTGCTAGTGCCAAGCCTGGGGCCACTTAGCAAGTGGTATGGGGACTGGGGCTCACTGAGGCTGGCTATTGCTTGTTTGAGAGGATTTAGAGAGTTGTGAAGCATGAACCAAGATCAGCTGTTCATATGGAAAAGCTGTTGAGTAGGCTCATGAGTTGGGTACAATGGAGTCTCTGGGGATTTCCAGGGAGGAGTAAACAGTATTAGCTAGGTTTATGGAGTCTCAGATATGGCACTAACCTGCCAGCTCTGGCTCTTTGCGGGTAGAGTTCAGAAAATGGACAGTAGCTTCTGCCTGCCTTTCTGTCTGACAGAAAGCCATCCTCGAGGTCTCACCTTGATGCCAGACACTTCAGTTCCTCCCTGCTTGCCACTGGTGCCTTCCAAGCAGCTATCCCGGTGCTGGAGCTCAGACTTAGTGAGTCTGAGTAAGTCCATGTGTGGTTTCTTTAAGAGAACTGCTTGGGACTCAAGAAGTTTCTTCCACCAACTCAATCTCCACTGTTTTTGCAGCCAGAAGTTATGGGGATTTATCTTCCTGGCACTGGAACCCTGGGCGGGGGGGGGGGGGGGGGGGGGGGGGGGGGGGGGGAGCTTGGTACGCGGCTGGGACTCCTGGCTCCCAAGATATCCCTTCTAATTTTTATCCACCACATGTGGATGTGGGACCAGCCCATTCCACATCTCCACCTCTCCTCCCAGTCTGGATGGATGTGGTTCCTTTAATTCCATAGTTGTCAGACTGTCATTCGACTCAATTCCTGATGGCTCTGACTGATGGTTTTTCTGTATTTTAGTTGTAACTTTGATGTGGTTGTGTGAGGAGGTTAGCCATGTTTACCTATGCTACCATCTTCACTGGAAGTCCTCAGGATTATTTGTCAAATTGTTCTGTATTCTCCTATAGCACCCAAGTAAGCAAGTAAAGTAAGCAAGTACTGTGCTCATAGTAGGGGTTAAATTAATATTAGTTTAGTGAATGCAGGAATGATTAAGAGGAATGTTTAAAGTAAATTTGATTTTCACCTAGAAAGTTGCTTTCTACCTTAGAAAACTATTTCTAAGGAGAGATTATTTCATGAGAAAATAAAAACCAATTAAAGGAGAAAAATAAGATTTTATAAATTCTTAATGGGAAAAGTAAATATTAATATTATAAAACCCAATAAAACTATCACAACGCTTTGCACATAGAAAACATTAAATTACATCATCTCCAAAATGGTATATATTATAATAGTCATGCAATTTTTGATATTTTCATCTGAGTAAACCAATTATTATAAGATCATACACTTATAAAAGCAAAATCATAGTGTTGTATCTGTGTGTATATTTCTTTTCAGATGATTTGGTCTAATAAAACTTAAACACTTCTCTTTTTTATTAATTAATGTTTTATGTACATGCTGTCCCAGCTCACTACAAGTAGATTTCTGCTGTGACCATCAACCAGGCATTGCAGGTGAGGCCATATTTAAAGTGCATCTAACCACATCTTAGATTTAAAGTTAGAACACTGGTTCATTTTACGAAGACAAATATCCCATGACATCACTCACCTGTGTGGCATTTGAACCTATGACCCAGAACGTCAAAGCACTCTGTTTACAGCACCTTTTCGAAAATCTCAATGTGAAGCATGGTTTGAGAATGAGCACATCTTGCTATTGTAAAGCGCTGTTCAGTTGTTTGTTATCTAAATACTTTAGGTGGTCAGATGTTCAGATCTTTGAAAAATAACAAGCAGGCATTATGATGTACACTGATTTACAAGGTTGTTTGACATCCAAGTAGAACTTGTTCCTTTGCTTGAGTTACACTTTGGAATAATTTACTAGGAATTTGTTGCACATAGTAACATAGAATACCCCACAAATTTTCAAAATAATTCAGGGTATCCAAAGTTCTTGCAAAAGCCAGTGGAGTAGATTGGGGGCAGGGAAATGAATGTTGGTATAAACTGTGGGTTTGAGAATCAGTCAAAAATAATAATTTCCTGCCAAAATCTACATTACCTTGTTTCTATCTAAGACTGTATAATAGAAGTCTGTTTCTATACTAACTCTTCTGCTGACTACCAACCCCCATTAGTCAGTCACATATGTTTGTCCAGTTGCCCTGGGGGAGCTATGTTTTTGACTCTCTTTAGGACGCTGACGAGAGGGGTCAATTGTGTATAACGGAACACCTCCATTAACCCAACTATAGCAGGAGAGCAGAAGGGAGAGCGGAGGGACCTGGGAACAGAATGGACCCAAGAGTGACAGTATTCTCAGAGCCTTGTGATTGTTCACACATTACCTGCTCAGAATGTTCAGAAAGGGGTCTTCACTCTCTCAAGTCCTGGTTTGAGATTTTCAATAAAGGACAAGTTATAAACTCAGAGGCAGGGTCGTGGGGAAGGTTTTAAATACTTCTGCCAAAGGTAGGCAGGAGAAAATGCAGGACTGCATCAGGTAAGGGCTGAGAAAACAGCTGCAGAGCCCTACCAATTCCAGCTCCACCATCAGCAGGCTTGCTACCTGGGTGACTTTCCACAAGTCATTTAGCCTCTTTCAACTTCAGTTTCTTTGTCTAAAAATAATCTTTACCTCAAGTTGATGGGAGGATTAAACGAAAGAATATTTGTACAGTATTAAGTACAGCATAGCACCTAGGACATACTAATCTCCCAACTAATTGGGCCTTGTGGGATTATCACTGTTACTTGGAGAAAGGGAACTCATATAATATCCAGGGCAGCCAGAAGAACCTGCCCTGGAACTACTTACAGTGAAGGTAGGCCTGTCACAGAGGAAGTCACCAAGCAGGTGTCTGGACAAACAGGACATCGACTCCCGAGTGGCAGGGGGTCCATGTTCATCTGTTTGCCTAGTATGCTGTAGGCACAATAAACACTTTTCAAGTGTGTCCTGATAAACTGAACACAAGAACAGGTACATGGGGTAGGAGCAGAAGCAATACCTTGAAGACTCTAAGGGACTACATGAAAGCAATGACAAACTAAAGTTCTGGAAATGTATTTTAAAGTAAATGATCATTCTCTTTGGGTGCTTTATTCTGACACATTTTTCTTCTCTTTCCTACTCTCATCTTTTGGCCAAGATTTGTGAACTTCAAAAATCTCAACTGGATGTAATTCATTACAAAAATTGCCAAATATGTTTTCATCCCTATCTCATGCAATTTTTGTGGGCAGGTTAGAGTGCAACAGACAGTGTCAGGTGCTCAGAGACTGTGATTGAGTTCAGTAATTCTTCTCACTCATCCAACAGGAGCATTCCCACGCATGAGAGAAACTACAGGCCACGGGGACAAAATGGGACAAGCCCGTCCACTGTTCTCTAAATGCCCTTCTCCTCGACCTGGTCTGTGCCAAGGGTGTTACTTCCCAGCCATGGTGAGTTGAAGGGAGAGAAGAGTGTCTTTTCCCAAGAAAGGTGCATGGATGTGATTTGTAAGTTCCTCTGATAGCAAACAGGTTGCTCCTCCTTCCATCCCACTTCAAGGGTTCTTTCTGAAATTTTAGTCACTCGATGCTCAGGATTTCAGAAAGCTGGCTGAAGTTAAGTCAAGAAGATACAGAATAATTATGAGGAAAAGGGAAATTCACTTTGTTGAGTCACATCAAATACAGAATTTCCCCCAAATTTTTCAAAATACTTCATATGGAATTGATATTCTTCCAAAAATTTGATCTTAGACATCTCCTCAAATTTTTTTAAAGCCAGAATGCTATTTACAGGATTATTGGTCCAGGAACTATTTTAAAAACAAATGAAGCAAAAGAGCCAAAGATCAGTTACATTTTTTCAAATAAAATCATAATTTGTTATTTAGCATGAAATGTATTAATTTCAAATAGTAATTTAAAATTTATTAAAATTTAAAAATAATTTCAATCCCTGAAAAATGTGTTAAATAAAGGGGGGTGTTACAAAAAAAAGTAATATGTTTGCCATCTAAAAGCTATGACAATTCCAAAGTCATGTTTAATTCAACTGACATTTAGTAAAACGGTACTGGGTGATTAGAAATCAGAGATGAGTAAGATGCAGCCATTGCCTCACCTAGCTGAGCGAAGCAAGAAAGTAAGCTAATTGGTATAATACAAAGCAGCGCATGCTTTTACTGGCAAGCATCCTAGAATGAGCTCCTAATCAAATCTGGGGAAAATCAGAGGAAGCATCCCTGAAGAATTATGCACCAGAGAATCCTGAAAGGTGAAGTTTCCCAGGTGGCTACGGCAGAGGGGTAGCAATGGCAGAAACCATCATGGAACTGAAGTGTGAGTGAAGCATCCATATTGGGTAGGCAACAGATAGGGAGACTGGGTGAAGATAAAACAAAAAAGGAGATGAAAACAGAGACATTGAAAGACTTGGAGTGATTTGGTAGGGTGACAATAAATCCTATATTGCCTAAGAAAATCTGCCTTACACCTGTGGCCCCAACGTTATTTTTAACATTGTCCCCTTGCACTCTCAAAAGTGTCTCGAATTGACTGATGAGTTTTATGGCTTTCCTAGTGACTGGAAGGCATTGGACCTGGGGGTCCAATATAAATAAAACCTGACTCCTGCCCTTGAAGAGCTCACAGGAATGAAAGAAGCCAACATAGAAAGAACTACATTTGTATTATATTGTTCTAAAGTATAATACAAATCAAAAGAGGATATACTCAAATGCTATAACATAAGAATGAATAAATACTCCCAGAAGTGATGACATTTTGAGCAGAGCTTTGGAGAATGAGTGGAAATTAAACAGGAATGCAAGGCCATACCAGGCATGAAAGGTCATGCTGTGTTGGAAAAATACAAGCATCCAAGGTGGTTGGAAGGGAAAGAACCTCAGTGGTTCTGGTGGTGATTGAAGCCAAAAAGTTAGCCTTGAAGACAAATTGTCAAGGGTCTTAAACGACACATCAGGAAACTTGGAGTCAGAAATGTCAGCCATGAGGCGCCCTCAAAGGTTTCAATCAAGGGACTAGTGGGATCCAGTTTGACTTTTGAATCAAAACCTCCAGCTTCTCTGTGAATGATGAACTAGAGCAAGGAGGCAGATAATGGCTGCTCTTCAGATGGAATGGAATTTGGTGCTGCAGAAATCGGAGCCAATTGCTTTCTTTCATGAAGCTTGATTACAATGACTTTGGAGGTCCAGACATGATTTTTTTTTTAAAGTAGTCTTATCTATAAATGATGGTAAGCAAGAAATGGAAGAACATTTAAAATCCTAAGAAGATATGTCAGCCAACCAATACAAGGGACTGTGGAGATATTATAAAAGGTTTGATGAGTTTACTACTCCCAAGGTGATGGCGATGTTTATACACTATAAATTTTATAATAAATCATAAGACCAAATGAGCTCATGGAGAGGTCTGTGACAGAGCCAGAACCACTAATGAAGGCCCTCTTTTGCCTTCACTGACTGGAATGAAATAATTTACAATGACGGTGTATTCTAGACAAAGTCAGTAAATATTTGACAAATTGGGGATTTAGATTTTACTTCAATAAAGAAGCCTGCTGACTGTTTTCATAACCAAAATAGACCAGAGGAAAGAGAGAAAAACTCATTTGTCTCATTCACTCTCTTATCTTTTATTTTTCTTTTCTTTCTCTAATTTTGGAAGATGGTAACAATAAAATGTTTGAAAAGAACATAAAGCCAACTCAATAAGCTATACTAAATTTGATAATCAATGGAGGACAGATAAAAAAAAAAAAAAAAACCAGATCACTCTCACATCCAATTAATTGTCAGTGGAAAAGTTTTTTTTTTTTTAAATAGAGAAGCTGTGTTTGCCCAATGATAATATGATTTCCTCGGCTTTCTGAAGAGATTTGGTGCAGACAGGAAGGTTGTAGGCTACACAAGTCCATTCATCAAAGCAGAAACATTCCTATATTTGTATAATGAAGGATTACTTTTTTATAATCCTCACCTGAGAATATTTTCTTTTTTTATTGATATGAGAGAGAGAGAGAGAAGCATTGATACGAGAAAGAAACATTCAAGAGTTGCCTCCCATACATACCCAAACCGGGGATCGAGCATGCAACCCCGGTACGTGCCCTGGCTGGGAATCAAACGTACAGCCTTTTGCTGTATGGGACAGTGCTTCAACCAACTACACCACCTGGCCAGGGCTGAGAGATTACTTGTATTAGGAGTTTCCCCCTAGGATTCCAATCTTTGAAAAATTTCTTTCCCTAAATAAGCAGTATTTTAGTAGCATATCATTTATTTTCTTATTGTTTTATTAATCTCATATAGCCTTCTCTGCCTATTGTAGTTTCTAATTGTTAGGGGAAATCTCTATTACCACACAAAACTGATACAATTTCAGCCAAAAGCAAAGAAACTTGACAATTTATTTAGCCTATATGGACTTACCTCCGGTTAATGTAATGGTTTCTCTTACCTTTTTGGAAGTATTGAAAATAGTTCAAAGAATCCATCATAATCCTCAAGGACCCTGAAGGATGTAGAAACCTTTGACAGGAAATTTTTGCACCAAAGAATGGGCTTTGAAGGGGTGATTAAGAATAAGCAAACCTTGTGTGAATCGTATTCCCCCAATTCTCATCCACTCGTTCTCACATTCATTCCCTTTGACAAGAATTTATTGAGGACTAACTAGTCATGTGTTAGGCACTGAAGCAGACATTGGGAACACTAAGACAAACTCTCCTGCCCTCAAAAAGCTTGCAGTCTAGTCAGGGAGGTAGAGCTGTATAGAATCCTACACAATTTCCTAAGAGCTAACTGCACACACTAATTTAAAGCTATGGCTGCAGAGATGTCATTTCCTAACACTGCCTTGGGGATCCTGGGAAGCTTTCCAGAGAAGTTAAAAATGGAGCCAAGACATCATAGTGGAAAAGGAGCCAGCCAGTTGAACAAATGGAATAGACCTTTCCAGGAAGTAGAAACTGGACATGAAAGGTTACACATCAGAAACAACTAGCAATGCCCCAGAAGAAGCCGGGTAGTATAGTGGTCAAACCCACAGGCTTCGACATCAGACCACCTGGGAGGGACCCTAGCTTCTACCTTTTAGAAGCTGAAGACTTCCCAAAAGTTACTTAACCCCTCTAAGCCTCTGCTTTCCCATTTGTAACATGGGGACATCTCCTTCTTGGAGTCATTAAGAGGATCAAAGTACACTATGAAGCACTAGTACTTGGGGACTAGTACTGATACATGTTGGTCCTCTACTGCTCTTAGAAAGCATGATGACTGTGGAAGAGTGCAGTTGGCAGGGGGCAGGGGCCAGGGCCTCAAGGATTTCTCTGCCATGCCAAAAAAAATAAAGGGGCAGTGCCCTTTGTGGGTTCCTGAAAATTTTTAAGTGGAAAATAAGGAGTAACATGACATGATTTTTGTTAGAAAGATCACTTTGGTCGCAGTGTGTAGGATGAACTGCAGAAATGGGAGACTGCAGGCATAGGGCTAACTAGGAGACCATGGCTATGGTGCTAAACAGGCTTGGTGTCATTACATGGTAACAGATATAACTGTGATTTCCCAGATGAATCTGCTAAGGGAACAAAAACATTAGTTTCATTCACTCCCATCAGGTCCATGCATTCTGTGAAAACATCTCTTTCTAAAATAAAGTGTTTGCTTTTCTCCTTAGAGCAACAAAGAAAGCATCTTTTGAAATGGCAAGCAACCAATGCAGGAATTTCTTTGTCAGCTCAACATGGGGAGAACCTATAGAAAGTCCTTTCTAAAGAGTTCCACACCTGTAAAATGCTTCTTTGCTTTAAAAGTGCCTATAACTAATAGGATAAATAAACCCTCTTTGAAATGCAGAAGAAGCTTAGAAGGATCCTCTAGGAAGTCGTATTTGATATGCGCAAGCATCCTGAATAATAGTTTTCCAGTTCCCACTTGGGGATTGGTAGAAGACAATACTTCAAGCCAGGCAAGAACACTAACAGAGCAGGGCCTTCACAGTTTGGTCTCCACCCCCAGCAGCTGGGCTTTGAGAAAAGTACATATTGCAAACTGCCTTCGACCAGAAATCTCTGACTTCAGGCTAACACAAGGCCGCCAAGGGAGACAGGGAGCTTGAGAGGTGTAAACCAGAAAAGGGAGATGACCAAAGCTGGGGAATCTTGAAGGGGTGACTCAAAATGAATTCTGCCCACCAGGAATTCAACTCATTCATCAGTCTTCCCCTTCCTCTAAAAACATGGACTATTAAAAAACAAAAATGACCTGGATAGATACCTAGAAAGGGGAAGCCCCCGGATCTAGAAATAAAATTTCTTAGGCAAGGGGGTAGAGGAAATGAGAAAGTCTTCAGGGAGGAGGAAAGGACACTTACATCAGAAAGCAAAGTGCCATATTTGGAGATAGTATGTTTTGCCCAAATGGTTTCTTCACAGCCTGTTAACTAACAGCTGAGGCTCCTTCCCACACCGAAGACCACCCAGATGTGATAATTTGGTGTTGGATTCATCTTACTGGCTTGCATGAAGGCAGCTGCCCACAGCCCAGGGAATTAGAGGAAACCCACAGAGCAATTCCAGTCAAATGAAAGTTCAAGGTACAGAGTTTTGCAGGCAGTGCTGCTGGAGAGTCTTGTATTTTTATCCCCACATTCTCTGGAGTCCTTGGAAAGTCCTTCTGAAAAGTACTAGAAGAAAAAATCCTGAAGTGTCAACTCAGGAAAACTGGCAATTTTTCTTTCTTTTTTTTTTTTTTATATTTTTGTATTTTCAATGAAAGTTCTTTTTCTATAATGGAAAGTTAACGTTTCTATAACTTTACTGCTTTATAATGTGTTTGCATCAGTTGCCTTCATCATAATCATATAAAATTTATTAGAAGTCAGCTATAAATTTATTGTACAGTTACAATATAATGCCACACCTTGGTCTTCCTGCAAACTTATATATATATATATATCTGCATAATGTCAGACGTACACAAAATTGATGGGTGCAGAAGCTTTTCTCAATGAAAGTATGGGTAGAAACGCAACTAAAGAATTGTTATTAATTGGAAAAATAACTGAAAATTGTCATGATTCTAATAAATGTGACAAAAAAAAAAGGATTTTTCAAGTCCAAACTAAGCACACTGTAGGAAGTTTCGATTTCTGACACATGCAATGAGAAACAAAGCAGAGAAACACTTATGAATGGTTCAATCTAAAATCATAAGTAAGAGCTTTACCAAAGAGAGAAACAAACACATCGGTGGGTCATAGCTCAGACTAAGAAATACGGTTTAATGAATAAAATTCAGAAGTTGCATGATGGATACTGATCATAGTTTTTTCTTAAGTATAAAACATTATGAAAATCTAGTTCCTATGTAACGGTCCTTTATGTGTTGTAAACTGGTTGTAGTGTATGTGTGTGTGTGTGCACATACGTGTGTGTGTGTGCACATACGTGTGTGTGTGTTATGCAAAGCACAAGGAGCCAGTCCAGTTCTTCTTTACGGGAATTTTCGATTTAAAATGAGTCAAGACAGAAATTAAGAGACCCACACTTCAAAACTTAGAGGAGGAATATTCTGAGTGATACCCCAGAAGGAGGCTATTGAAGACTCTCAAGAGAAAGAAGACTTTCGTTGATCAACATATTAAAAGTCATTGTGCTGTAACTGACTCAACGACCAGAGCATAAAAATTCACTTAGCTACCAAAGTTGTCTGTCAAAGAGACATCTGTAGTAGAGAAAAAATTATCTTAGCTAAATTTTTTTAAAATAAAACGACTTTCTAGTATTTTCTCACTTTTGTCATTCAATGTCCCTTTTAGGATTACTTAAAAGATAAATTCCTTTCAGAGCTAAGACTAACACAACCACAACCAAGGCCGTGGTTGTGAACTGGTAGCCTTTCCTTATTTGACGGGAACACCACAGAACACAATGTATTTCTCCTCTTGTCTTGGCTACCAGGAAGTTCTGAGAAAATTTGCTTCCCCCAGGGTTTACTGATACCATTATCCATTGTTCTTTTTCTTTCGATGTTTATCTTTTGTTGCTTCTTCTCCTGTGAAGGTTTCTGTGTCTTACTGTATCTTCGAAAACTTCTTTCATTTGCAGTTGGAAGGAGAAGGGTAGGGGGAACGAGGGAAATACCCTCCTCCTTTCCATCCAGGTCAATGCTGATTATTATGTCCTTTCCTCAAAGTGGAGAAAGAGGGATGAAAGGCTAAAGACGTCTGGTAATTTTTCTGGATTTGGAGTTTTGCCTTGCAAAACTTAACTTTGGTCTTGAGTCGTGTTCCACCCCACTGTCTTTTAAAGGTCATAAGCAATAATAGAAAGCCTTTCAACTGTGGCGTCAGGCAGACTTCCTTTGAAACCCCAGCTCTCCCACTTGGCAGCTGCCCGACTTCAGCCAAATCACCTAACTCTCAGATAATAACACCTTCTTTTTAACAGAGTTGATGTTGAAATTAAGTAAGACAACAGAGGGAAGCAAATGGTATGGTACATGGCACGTAACAGGCACTCGGCTAGGCTCCTTCCTTTCCCTCTCTCTCACTCAAGGGCAGACTCTTTTCTTTCTCTAAGTCACTAGTCACAGAGTGGTCTACAGAGGAGAATTCAGTGTGTCAGTGGAGGACAGCAAAAGCCATCGCCAAAAACCTCTTTTATTAGTTTTCCTTCCTTAGGGCCTATTTTAGGGAAACAGGAGAAGGGGCTCCCCTAGCCAGTAGAAAAAATATTAACTTTCCTGTTATTAAATCAATAATATATCACTGATGATTAGAGTTTCTGATCAACCTGAAGTTCCCACTGTTACCAATACTAGTTGAAATAATTTGAGTCAAAAGTGAAACCAACTGAACATTTTAAAAAGCCTGAGCAGGCTTATGGCCTCTAGGCTTCAGAAATATTGAAAGGCCCTGGAAAACTTATCTGGCTGCCTTGGCTGACCTGTAGGAGTCTGAGCCCTCCCAATAGAGCATTACTAGTGTGGTGGCTAATGTCGCAGGTATTTCTGATAAAATCTACCGGGCTTGAGATAACCTAACATTAAGGACATAAGAAGCAAAGGTGAGGTCTTCATAAAGGATGAGCTGTCTCTCTCTAAGCCCTGGGGCAGGGGGTCCAGTTGGTCATCAGATGGCAAGAAATGAGTGGGGTTGACCATATTGTAGAATATGATTCTCTCAGGTAGAGAAACTCAACTTTTAAGTGCTTAGCAGTCTCTGTAGTCTGACATGTCCTAACCAAAATTTAGATAATATATATATATATATTCATCCCTACACTATTTTTTAATGGAAAAGGGGCATGATTTTTCAGTGGCCCAAATACTCATGTCCACTAAGTAGAATGCCTTTGGCATGTATTACCCTATCCTGATTCTGACAAGTTGAACTATTTATCAGAAATTTCCTAGGATGAAATCACAGTAGGGAGAAGACTGATCACGGGGGATGGCTGACAGAGGCCACAGTAAATCCACTGAATAAACTCTGTCACACAGTAGAGGACACTTCTCAAGGGACCAAAGCATTACTCTTTTCTGTCCAGGACAGGTAAACAGAGCAAATTTCTTGCTCACTACATTCCATTTCATCCGGAGTCCATGCTGACCACCTACCTTCAGTTGAAACCTCTTTCTTTAGACAACTCATTAGACTTCAGCTTTCATGGTTGATCCTAATCACTTATGTGGATTTGTGGCTTTTCCAAAATGGTTTCATTGCTCAGTTCTCATCAGAAAATGAGTTCTCAGTGGCTCCCTGAGACTCGTAGCTTGCACTTTGATTACATATAGTAATCCCGGTTCACTCCAGCCAAACATGTGTAGACAACCCCTGGAGTTATTTCTCAGGTAGCTAATCTCGGACATGATGTGTAGTCATTCCTAGTGTCTCTCGCTTTCCGAGGGTGAACCCTATGTCTATTTACACTTCAAAATTCCAGTGATACCTTACCAGACTTCTATGTTAAAAGAACCTCGTAATAAACAGGGGAATGTAAAGAAAGGTGACCAAATGGTCTCTCTGGCACTGATAAGGGACACAATCAGGTTAAGAGAAATGCCTGGTTAACTTGTCAGTATAATCCATACTAGGAGCTTTTCTTTTTCAGATTTTATTTGTCCACTGAGTAGCCTTCACCTAAGTCAGAACTGTAATTTTGCCCCCAAGTAGTTCAGTTATGAACCTGATTTCCACCTACTAAACACCACGTTTGTCCACCAGGATTCAAACCAGTGCTTATGCCTATAATAAACATTTCTCATGAAGTAATCTGAGAACAGCACATCAAGATGTTATTAATGACCTGGTCCTGCACCATTGTCTGAATAGGGGGTTCCTGATCTTTCCTCTGCCTCAGAGTCCACTCCTGGTCACCCACCCGCTGGACCCACACACATGCCTCAGCTCCAGTTCTGATAGGAACTTGGCTTCTAGAGATTCCAGAGAACTAATAATCCTGACAGTCTCATGATAGCAGTGACAGAAATCTTCAGCCACACACAGGTTTTCTCCAGGGCCAGCTGGTGCACTGTCGGTCCCTTCAGGCTTGTCCGCAGGCATATGCATGAGGCAATGAGTACTGCAGTCATAGGTAATGTTGTGGAATTCCTTCCTGGTTCCCTCCGTGTCCTTGGGCAAGACATTTCACCTGAATTCCTGTCATCTCGAAGTGAAATGGGTTGGATTAGATGGTTTTCAGAGGCCCTCCTCATCTGTAATTTAGTATTATTCTATGATTATTTTAAATCTACTTCAAAAACTTACTCATCTGCATTCATGGCATGACTAGGATAGGGCACATTTTTGCATGTGCTTATGAAATCCTTCCCATTAATCTATTATCACACTTTGTGCACCAACTATTAGATAAACTCCTCAGAGATTGCCTTTGTTGGGATAAAATTGACATGTACAACATAATGATTTCACATTTGTATTGTTGCAAATGATCACCACAATAAGTCTAGTTAATATCCATCACCACACATAGTTACTATTTATTTTCTTCTGATGAGAACTTTTAAGATCTCCTCTCTTAGCAACTTCCAAATATACAGTATCGTAACTAGACTCACCCCACTGTATGTTACATCCCACAACTTATTTATTTTATAACTGGAAATTTGTACCTTTTGACCATCTTTACCAATTTCACCCACCTTCCACCACCCCCAACCACCAATCTGTTTTCTGAATATATGAGTTTTCTTTTTCGTTTTGTTTTTCTTTTGCTTTTTTGCAAAAGCAAATAATATATAAGTGATATTGTAGGGTATTTGTCTTTCTCTATCTGACTTATTTCACTGAGCAGAATGCCCTCAAGGTCCATCCATGTTACCACAAATGGTAAGATTTCATTCATTTTAATAGCTGAGTAATATTCCTGCTTACACACCCACACCCACACACACACACATACACACATTTTAAATCCATTCATCCACCGATGGACAATTAGGTAAAGATTTTTGATGATATTTATAACTTGATGAGTTTAAAGACCATTGAAAACGTTCTGACTCCAGCTGCCTAGGCCCTTTCACTTGGAGCACACCGATACCATATAGGTTCATACCATATAGGAATCACTACTGCAAAGCAGTTGTGTGCTTTGGGTGGCAAACACAGCGTCCAACAGAGAACCACCAATGCTGCTGGCCAGAGAAAAACTGACCAGGGCACAGACTCATACCAGCCTCAGTGACCTTCCATACTGTCTGAGTGGACTCAGTAACTTCTGTAATACCCGAGCATACTCAGGAACAAGAAGTCTTTTCTAAAGAGTTTTGTAAAACAAATTAATCCAGTTTTGCTGTTTACCAAACTAATATATCAGAATACTTGTTTCTGCCGTCCATTTAATTTTAAGTCTATATTTAAAAAGATAAAAACAGTTGCTGATCTATTACTGAGACTATTTTTATTTCCTGAGAAAATTTTTCTTTATCAAAACTCTTCTCCCCTGAACTAATAACCCCATATTAGCCAAGTATAGCGGCAGGGAAGAGGTGTGTACCCTGTAATGAATCACACTGTGCCAGGTATTAGGACACAAAGAAAAACAAGGTATGGTCCCCAGCCTGGAGGAGTCCGTGGTGCCGGCAGTGAGAGAAAGGGAGTGACATGCAGGAAAGCTATTCTCTTTTAGAGCCGGCTGAGTGAGTTTCACTTTGTGAATTCTGATCTTGCGTCTTTATCTAATCACCTAAGGCCTCAGAGAGCAGAATTCTTCTAGCCCATTGAACTCTGGACCTTTTTCTTTATGTCTGTATTAGCTTCTCCTACCTCCTTTTCAAGCAACGAAGATCACAAAGAGGACAGCTGGCTGGTGTTGTGATGCACTGGAACTTACATCTAAATTAATATTCCTCTGTTTGTACTCAACTTTGGCTGGCTTATTTGATTTCAACATGCGTGTATTTTAAAAGTTGATTTCTTTCCTCATTTTCCCAAATTTATTATAATGTAAAGTATTCAACAGTTTCAATCAAAGTTTTTAATTAATTAATTAATTTTTTGTCAAAAGTGCTGCTTTGCTCCACGGTGGCACCAGAGGATGTGGAAGTGCATGAGCACCTTCCACGTGGGCTCATCCTCTGCTGCGTCCACTTCCACAAAATCCTCAGAAATGTGGAACGCAATGGAGATGGTGGGCCCCTGCCTCCAGGTAGAGAATTGATTTCTTTTTTCCAGAAGTCTCTTCTTCCTGATGACATATTATGGAGTATCCACCAAGTCAATACAAAATACAGGAAACAAACAAACAAAAGAAAAATACAGAGAACAGTGGTCTAGAGAAAGAGTTCAAATTACTGGGGAGAATTTGGAATCTTCAGAAGGTGGTAAAAGAAAGGAGGACTAAAAAATTTTGAAAACAAACAATAATTAGTTTTATAAATGATCTATCTAAAATATTTAGCATAGTTTAGCCATGAACAGAGAAAGTTTCTGGAGGGTCCGCAAAGTGGCAAACCAGATGATTGGATAACATTTTCTTTTTTTTTTTAAAAGGAGGCTTAAAATTAGATCTCAATTGCTTAACGGCAAGTGTGACAGGAATTAAAACTGTTAGCTTCGTGTTCACCAACCCTGAGTCCGGTACTGTCTTGCACTGATACGGTGCTGTGACATGGAGATAAAATAGAAGTGTGGTCCCTGCCATCCCGGGGACAGCAGTGAATGAGTCACAGCATAATGTGGAACTACACCTTGTGAGAAGGACGGCAAAGGAACATCGCAGGCATTATTACCACAGGGGCGATCATATGGGGGCAAGCCTTGTCTCAAGCAACGCTACAGTCAAGTTTCATAGAATGGCAAGACATTATAAGCTATCAGTAAGTAGGATTCTGACGGTTCCAAATGTCAAATTATTTCAACAGACCCACTGCAGTGTAGCACAGAAATAACAGAAAGGGAGGGGAGCAAAAGGATCACCCAGAGCACCTGTGTCTTCTCTTTGAAGACACAGATCAAGGCCTGGTTTTCAGCTTGGCTGGTCCACCCACCCAGAGCTGAACTGCCCCCCCCCTACACTCACCAGACAACAAGAGATTGATAAAGAGGAGTTTATTCATTTACAACAGGAGATACACCCTTCTAGTACCTGGAATGCTTATGGCTACTAACTCTCAAGTTACCCAGGATACCTAAGAAGCCTGCTACAGATACTTATCTCATCTTATACATGTTTATACTCTTTTATTTCGCTCACCAGAAAATCATTTTATCTCAAACTTTTCAGGGTGTTTCTCTGGGGCCCCTACATACTGATTCTAGAAGCTGAGCTACATATCAGATTAACTTAGATATCCCTGGTTGACTACAAATTAGTGGTGTAAACAAGATCATTTAAAGCACTTAAAAAAAACCTGAAGTACTGACAAGCACTCCAGAAAATACCATTCAAAATACAAATATATAAACTACTATATATCATTCTTATCTAGTTATTACACAGACATTTGAATGAATGAATGGAAGGGGGAACTAGAGAACCAACAAGAGATTGAACTAGCAGATAACTTGGGGGTTCATATACTTATCTGACATAGGAAGAACCCTGTGTTTTTAAAAAGAATTGGCTGACATTCAGACTTCCCAGTAGTTCAAACTCTCCATTCCTTCTCTTGCCTCAGCCCAAATTATTTATTATAATAAATTATTGACCCAAATTATTTATTACAATAAAAAATTATGATCCAAAGTATTTATAATAATAAAGCCCAGATATCACCAATGCCAGTTTTTATTCAACTGGAGTTCACAGGCCCTTCATAGTCCTGAAGTACTTCTTTGGGTTTCTCTTTTTTTCTTCAAGAAATCTTTCATTTTCATGTTTTTACTTTGTTGTAATGTTTAACAACTATTACAAGCATATCCTAAGTCTTCCAAATGACCATCTTTAAATATTTGGATTTATGATGACAACAACCATGGTAGCGTTGAGCCACATGACTTTAAACGGTAAAAACTATTATGAAAAAAACAGAGGTGGTTTTAATATATATTATGTTCACACCATGTGAGAACCAAGCAAAGTCCTGGCACACTGCTTGCAAGTTTCCACACTGGTTCAAATAGAGAATTTCATTGGATGGCAAGCTATAGCATCGACAGACTGAACTCAGTAGGAAAAAAGCATGCAGTGATTCTTGTTCCTAAATTCACACTGCAAGGGAACTTCATTGTCACAAAACCCTTATGCAAATGTTCTTAATTTCCATTTTTATTGATCCTGTGGTTTTATTTTTTATTTACCATGTAAATGTGTTCTAGTATTACAGTTGTATAGGAGCTATAGATATAAAAATGCACAAATAGTTTTTTATTTTACATAATTAAGAAACACAATAAAAATTATTGAAGTACGCATTTGAGGCCTTGGAGAATTTTTTCTTTTAAAAGTGTTCTACATATTCCTCTTGAGAAACACTGATTTAAACCAGCATTTCCTGCTATGTTCATAGCAGCACTATTTACAATAGCCAAGTGCTGAAAACAGCCTAAGAGCCCATCAGTAAATGAATGGATCAAAAAACTGTGGTACATTTCCACAATGGAAGACTACACAGCAGAAAGAAAGAAAGGAACTCCTACCTTTCACAACAGAGAGCATGGATGAAACTGGAGAGTATTATGCTAAGGAAACTAAGTCAGACTGCAAAAGACAAACACCATATGATCTCACCTATGACAGGAACCTAATGAGCAAAATAGAACCAGAAGCATGGAAACAAGGAACAAACTGACAGGGACCAGAGGGGAGGAGGGTGGGGGACAAGGGAGGAAAGAAGGGGAAGGGCCTAGTTAAAGAGCAAGTACAAATGACCCATGGACACGGACGACAGGGTGGGGATTCGGTGGGGGGGGTCAGGGGAGCGCGATAGGGGAAACTGGGACACCTGTAATAGAACAGCGGTAACAACCACAGCCACTCCAGTATGTTCAAATATTGCTGTCCTCTGAGTCCATTTCACTATTATGTCATAAAATACTTAGGCATTTTTGCTTTGTTTGTTTTGTTTTTAAGAAGGGGAAGGAGAAAGAGAGGGCGAGAAAACATCAATGGGAGAAACATTGACAATATTGACTGGCTACCTCTTCTACATGCCTTGGCCTGGGACCAAACCCAAAAGGCAGGCCTGTGCCCTTGACTGGGAGTTGAACCAGCGACCTTTCCCTTTGTGGGACATCACCCAACCAACCGAGCCACAGGGGTCAGGTCTGTTTTTAAATTTTGTGTATGGCACATAAAGAGAGAACACAAAAAATATTATATTTTAGATAAATATACGACTAAAGTTTGTTTTGTGGAGTTTACTTTAACCCAATCTTTAATAACATTTATTACACAAAAATATAAAAATTCTTTTTTTACATAATGAACTTACATTGTATGGCTTTTCTTAAATCAATTATTAAGGAAAAGCATCATTTGTTGACATATTCAAAATTGACTCTCTTCAGACTTTGTATTAAATGCATTTGTAAACACAGACTGAAATATAACTATATATCAGAAATTGACACAAGATACTTTAATTTCTTGGTGTTTATAGATCTTGCACTTTACACTTAAAAACCAACTGTATGTTTTAAAAATAATTTTTGTGTTTTGTTTGTAGCTAATGAGGTAAGAGAAATACTTTCAGGAAACTATTTGTAAACATACCACCACAATTATTATATATAGAGATATAAATTATTATATAAATTACATCTACATTATTATAATTTATATAGAGTTATGTATTTGTGCTATGTAAGAATTTTCTTTATACGAATGCAACCTCTGGATGGGGTGAGCATCCTTAGAAGTCATTTGCAAAGTAATAACTATTATTACCTTTCTCATTGATCTATTTTATTCAGGACCATTTGTCTTCTGTCTTAAAAAAAAAAAATCCCTATGTGAATGAGAATTCAAACACCTGAAAGTTGTAAAAGAGTTAAAAAAAAAAAATCCCACCCTTCTGACAAAGGTATTTAGCAAGAGAGTAACTGAGTGAAGTGTCTACTCCTGGAATGTTGCTGACATCTACGACCAGTTTAGTAAGCTCACCCGGCACGCACTTGGAGACTATTCAACTTCCATTTTGAACTGTAAAAATACTTGTAAATGATTTTATTTCTCACTTTTAACAAGAAGAAATTGATACAGTTATTGTTACTGCCTTTTACAGCCTGCTCACCTATAACATAGAACGCCACTTGGGAAATCCTGATCTAAACCATTCAACACATGTCTAACCTATTTCACTGAAGTCTTCACAAAGACTTGGTTCCCTCTGATAATTTGCTCTGATGTTTTTAAATTCTGATGTTTAGGAAGTCCTTTATGAGTAAGTCACTTAACCTCTCAGGACCTCAGATTTCTCATCTAGAAAATGAGGGAATTTAGATGACTCTTTTTAAAGTTCCACCCAGACTTAGAACACTATGATTTCTCCATTACCAAAAGCTTTAGTTTTCATAACTCTTTAACATAAGAACGAGATTTTAAAACAAATTCAAACAAGAAATCCTTAATATATAAAGTACATAAAAGTGAAGCTGAGAACACTCCAAGTCTGCAGAACACAATTTGAAAACCCCTGATCTAAAGCCCTCTTTTAAAAAAGGCTTTCCCTTTTTTCATTGTCTTGGTGGAAAAGGGAAACATCTGGAAAGGGTCCCCCCACCCCCGTATTAGTTTCCTTATGCGCACAACAGAACATATGCATTAAGTCACCTGTCAGCCTTTCTTCTCCAGATTAAATAGCCATTATAATTCCCATTTCCCATCCCCTTAAAATACATTTCCTTTTTAAAAATGAACCTTCTTTAGTTTCTGTAACAGTTTATTAAAATGTAAAGTTACACACAACCAGAGTCTCTGAGAAGAGCCAAGTGTAGCAAAAGGATTACTTCAGCTCTATCATGTGATATTCTCACTCCTAATACACTACAATTTGTTTCCTTTTTAATGACAGCATTCCATTGCTGCCTCCCATTCAACCAATAATAGCTCGGTTTGATCCATACTTTTTTTTTCTGGCTGGACTTGTTATATCTAGCCAATAATTTCCCATCCAATACCCATGTAATTTGCTATTGTCCTCATGGGGACTTTGAAGTTTTTCCAATTGAATATAATCCTGTTTTTGATGGAGCATTTCTCTAATTAGTTAAGGTCACTGAATTTTTCTTCTGCCTTCCAACATACCTCACCCAACTTCAGAACCAATGTGAATGTTGTCCAGTTTATAGTTAAAGCTGTAGACTAAAAATGTCAATTACCGTGGTCCCCTCCATCCTCAGGGGATGCATTCCAAGACCACCAGTAAGTGCATGAAATCCCAGAATACATGGGTTTTTTTTTCTGTACATTCATACCTATGACAAAATTTAACTTATAAATTAGGCAGTATGAGAGATTAACAATAATAACTAATAATAACATACAACAACATCCTGTAATAACAGTTATGCAAACGTGGGCTCTCTCAAAATATCTTATTGTACTGCACTCACCCTCCTTGTCATGCATTGGGGAACCACTTCATCAACAAGGCGACTGCCTGAATAGGTTTTCCTAATTGTAATAGGCAAAGATAAACACCATTACAATGATAAAGAGAAAAAATCCTAAGGTGGAATCAGAACTTCTCCAAAAAATATTTTAGAAGAAAAAAAAAATTCTTCAGGTGAAGAATGAATAGTTTTTTTCCATTTTTTCCCACTGTGGCTAAAGCAAATCTTGAAAATATCCTAAGAACTTTTTCTCTGAAAGATCAAGGAAAGAACTTCAGTTGAAAAAGATAATGTCCATATATCAGATGGGAAAATATGTGAGGACGTGAATCCAGCAAAATGCTTTACATAACTATTAAACATGAAAACAATCTCATGGAAAAAAACAAAAAAACAAGATGGCTGTCTGACCTTGTTGCCAGAACACAGACAATTTTTGCTTTTGTTTTTATTAGTACATGGGTTCTCTTCTCTGTACACGTGCCTGGCTTTATCATGTCCTGCAGCACTGCCACATAGTACCAGAACTCATCTGTCCTCCGTGTTTTATACCCTGGTGCCTCCTTTGTACGTTTATAAATTTAAGTTCTATTGGGCATCTTCTTCCAGAAAAGCCCAGTTTTGATGCAGTCAAAGACTTGCTTTGGATGGCATCCTCTCTCTTTAATCAACTTCTTCAACTCTGCTGGAAATTCAGCAGCAGCTTCTTCATTGGCAGACTCAGTAATCTCTATATTTTTCAGGCCAAACCTATTCCTGAACCTGCATAAACACCCTTTACTTGCAGTAAATGGGTTAGAGTCACTGGTTTCAGGGGGTTACCTGCTGAAGTCTTCACATAGGCTCAGTGCTTTCTGGCACAACATGGTGCCTTCGACGGAAATGTGTTCCATCCGTGTTTTCACTCACAAATGGAAGGCCTTTCCCATGTTAACTAAGCACTTACTGTGCACTGGGATCATAACTTTGCAGTCTGAGGTGCAAAAGCAAAACACAAATTTCCTTCTCCTTCTTCACAATTTCACGGACAGGAAATGTAATCTTACCATAGATTTTAGCAACCTCAGCATACAGTTTGTCTTCTTTCCTTATTAAGTTGAGAATTTTCACCTTTTCAATAAAAGTAAATGCTTTACACATTCTCTTTGGCATATCCAAATTGCCAGCATTACTTTTCTTGGTCTTGGGGCCATTATTGAGTAAGATAAGGGTGACTTAATCACAAGTACTGTGATACCCAGCCAGATACTAAATGACTAACAGGTGGGGAGCACACACAGTGCAGACGCTGGACAAAGGGATGAGTCACCTCTGAGCGGGACGTCGTTAGATTTCATCACGCTACTCAGAATGATGCAAAATTTAAAACGAATGAGGTGTTGCTTACTGCAACCTTCTATTCCATGTTTTTGGACCACAGTTGACCCCAGGTAACTGAAACTGCAGAAAGTAGAACCACAGATAAAAGGATTTACGCATGAGGCCTGTCACAAGCTAAACTGTTGCTCAAAATTCATATGTTGAAATTCTAACTCCTCAGTATCTCAAAATGTTACAGTATTTGGACATCATGGCGATAAAACTAAAATGAATCCACATGGATGGGTCACAAAGAGATTCCTGGGAGGCTTCAGCGCTGAAGAAATAGGAAAAACCATGTGAGGGCACAGCAAGAAGGCAGCCATCTGCCAGCCAAGGGGAGAGGCCTCGAAAGAAACCAATCCTGCTGACACCTTGATCTTGGACTTCTAGCCTCCAGAACTATAAGAAAATAAATGTGTGTTGTTTCATCCACCCACTCTGTGGTATTTTGTTACAGCATCCCAGCAGAGTAATACAAGCTACTCATACATGACATTGTGCAGCCCTGAGGGGCTCACCAAGGAACCCCTGCCACCGCAGTGAAGGCTGTGGCAGGGCACAAACTCCACAGGTCAAGCCAGAACAAGGCACACAGGAAGATCTGAGCAAAATGTCCTGGAAATCCCAAAGTAGCGAGAATTCTTTCCATCTCGGGGATCAGGGAAGGCGTAAAGAGGAGATGTCAACTGAGCTGGACCTTCAAAGATGGGCAAAATTCCAATCATGGAGGTGCAGGAGAGCAGCGATCTGGGGAACAGGCTTTTAGGAGTATGGGCCAGGCTCTTGCTATACCCCCGATCCCTGGGAGAATAACCCTCATTTCCACCTACCTGTGGACTAGGTTGGTGGTTTGCAAACCTGACTAAACACCAGAACCATCTGGGAAGCTTTTTTAAAAAATACATAGAACCTCAGGCTCTACTCCCTACCTGGTGAATCATCAGTTTCAGGGACACTGCCTTGGAATCTTCCTTTCAACTAGCATCTCAGGTGAGACAATATCAACTTCATCAAGTTGAAAGACTGCCTTTTAATAAACACATTTCACTGACTCTCCCACCCCCATGCACACACACACACACACACACAAGGTAATGGCTATATTGCTATCAAATGATAAAATACATAAAAACAAACACATTATTATGAGTTTAGTAATAATTTCAAGTGAATTTGTATTTTATTAATTAGAACCAAAGTCACAGGTTTAAAACTGGTATGTATATATCATTTTGTCATATACACATACCTGTAAGACACCATTTATTCCATTTGCAGATAATGCAAGGTTATGTGTAGGGTTTCCGCTTGCTTTGTTAACCATGCCGCCACCTGGACACTAAAACCGTCCACAGTATCTGGACCAGGACCTATGGGTCCACCACCACTTCCTACCCTGGATGATTCTACAGACCAGTAAAATGCCAGAATTTTCCAGCACAGACCCCATAGATGAGGGAGACTAGGAAGTAAGAGGAGAAAGGCAGAACTAGGGACCATTGTCACACCTCAAGCTCCGATAGAGGATCCTGCCTCATTGTGATGGCTGAGTGAACGGTGAAGCAAAGTGGCAGCAGAGACCTAGAGCCAAGGTGTTGGGAGGAGGGAAGGAGGAGAAGAGGCCCAACCAGTGTCTGTCTGTCCTTGACCATTTCATTCTCTCCCAAGGTAACTACTCCCTCTAAGAAAGTGGCCATGTTTGTTTTTTTGATTTGTGGTTTAAACTCTCTGAGACTCAAAATTCTCCTTTCTGAAGGGATGAAAGTCATTCTTACTTGTCTGGGTGAGGATCAGGTGAGGTCATGTAGGCATAGCAGGAAACTCAGAATTAGAGCCCCCCACCCTACCCCCCACTCCCACCCTGCTCCATTACATATGTCCAAGCTCTTATAGATTTTCTGATTCTGGACCTTCAGTCAGCCTTTCCTCAACCCAGGAGTTAGCTGAAGCTGGACGCTTACCTCTCAAAGCTGTGCTTTAATCACACGTTCCAGGGGTGTCCAACCTTCTGGTGTCTCTGGGCCACACTGAAAGACAAGTTGTCTTGGGCCACACATTAAATACACAAACACTAAGGAAAACTGATGTGCAAAAAAAAAGGCTTTAAGTAAACTTGTGATTTTGTGTTGGGCCCCATGGATAGCTATCCTGGGCTGCATGCTGCCCACAGGCCATGGGTTGGACACCCCCAATACACCAATAGGGACTTTCCTTCATAACTCAGCAGCCGACAGTCCTGACCCTAAGGAGCCACATCCTGAGACAGATCGCAGTTTTACCCCAGTACGTGACAGGCCACTATGCAAATAGTGGGAAGCCACTGTACTCCTTTCCGCTAGAATTTTTGTTCCGCCAGCCTTGAAAGTAACCTTCTCCAGAAAAATCTTCTCTGACTCCCCTGTAAGTTGTCCATTTGGGTCCCTTGATACCTCTGCTATATTCCATTCATTCATCCCCTCATTAATCTAATCAGTAAAAACTAACATACAAGAACTTGTTTTAGACACTGAATAAATAAGGTCCCTGCTCTCTGGGAGCTGCCATTTTAGTAGGGAAGACAGTGAAAATTCAATATGCAACATGTCAGGTAGAGATACGGGCAAAGGAGAAAAATAAAACAGGGTAAGAAAACAGAGAAGGATATTGCTATGTGAGTAGGGTCATCAGGAAGACCTCACTGAGGTGTCATCTGTCTGAGCAGAGACGGGAAAGAAACGAGAGTGTGGGTCAGCAGGACAGCTGGAAAGAGAGCTCCAGGTAGCATTTTTCATCCATAATGGCAGGGATCCTGTGTTAGTCTGTTTCTCCACCACTGTTATCGGTTGAATTGTGTCCCTCCAGCGAAGATATTGGAATCCTAACCCCCAATTCATCAGAATGTGACCTATTTGGAAACAGAGTCTTTGCAGAGGTAATCAAGTTAAAATTCATTAAGATAGGCTCTAATCCAATATGACTGGTCAAGGAAGGAAGGAAAGGAGAGAGGGAGGAAGGGAGGAGAAGAGAAGAGAAGAGAAGAGAAGAGAAGAGAAGAGAAGAGAAGAGAAGAGAAGAGAAGAGAAGAGAAGAACACCATGTGAGGATAAAGGCAGAGACTGGGGTGATGCATATATGAGCCAAAAAGATGACTTAGCAAACCACAAAATCCAGGAGAGGGGCATAGAACAGATTTCCCCTCACAATCTTCAAAACCAACTCTGCCAACACCTTAAATCTTGGACTTTGAGCCTCCAGAACTGTGTGAAAATAAATTTCTGAGTGGCATAAACAAAGGTTGTGTTGGTAGTTTGTTATGGAAGTCCTAGGAAGCGAATACAACCATCAAGCAGTGTAAAGACCACACATAGACTACTTACTGCCTTACCCAGGGCCACAGGATAAATCCTTCTATGACTGTAACTACCCCCAACTGGACTTCCTGTTTCCAGTCTTAGTTTCTCAATCTATTCTCAACAGTCTTGTCCTGATCTCTCTCAAAAATTTGATCATCTCATAGGTTCACAAGCCCTCATCTGCTTCTTATTATCTTCAAGGTACAATCCAAATTTCTCAATTGATGGCCAAAGCCCATAGGATCCAGCCTTAGTTTGCCTTTCCAACCTTGTTTGTCTCATCTCTGCCCCCTCCTGGACTGTCCTAGCTTCTACTCATTCTCAGGCTTCAACTTAGCCCCCACCTCCACTAGGAAGCCTTCCCAAGGCCCTGGAGGCCAGGTTAGGTGTCCTGCATGTGTGCTCCTACCTTGTGTTTAATGCTGTTGTGTTACCTATCCGAGTGTCCAAGGCCTGTTCGTTCATCTCCTCCTTTAGACTGTGAGTTGGTTCTCCATATATATATGGAAGGTGGAGGGGTAATAGATGAAAATAAACAAGTTTCGGTCTTATTTGCAAATTCCTGAAAGGGAAAATGTATCACAATTTCCAGTTCTCAAGACATAGAGCCTAAAAGTGTTGTGAACAAGAAGGGAGAAAAAAGGGGGAGGGGGAGCGGGAACTCACTCTTGGCAGCCGGAAGTCTTCAATGGCTATCGAGTTACGAAGAAACAACCCTGAACAGAAGTCCTTATTCGGAGCGCTAAATTCGTTTTTTACCACATAAAGAGAAACGTAAAAGCCTGGCGTGGCCTCAGCCCAGTGTTGGGAAAACCAACAGGCTTCCCCTGTTAGAAAGCAAGAGAGAGCTCCGACAGGGTAGTTGCCCAGACCCGCGTTATGGCTTTTATTTGCAAGTCAATGAGCCAAATGGAGGACCAGGCTATTTGTGCTACGTTATGGGAAGCACAGTTATTATTATCACCTATTGCCCCACCGAACAATTTCCCTGGAAAGGAAGAGTCTCAGCAGTGTGTGTGCTTGCTGTCATACAGGACGTGCAGCTACGTGTCCACCTCCAGAACGACTTTATTTACAAAGCGATTACCATTTTATCTATTTGTTTTCCTTTTCCAGCAACAGCAGACTTACTCAGCCCTCGAATTTCTTAATTACAAACCCGTTCGCTTCTAAATCAACCCCAAACCGTCAAACACAGCCCGGAGGTAGGCTGTGCAAGTTTGCACACACCCCCACCTCCTGGATCAAGGGCAACAGCAGAAGCAAGAAACTGTGTATGTGCAAAAAGGTGGATTTGGGGACGAGGATCGCTGAGTTTGTTTACAGAGCAGAGACGCCTCAGCTCGGATGCCAAAGCTACCAAGAGCTGCAAAGCAAACTTAGCTGAAGCACACGTACCCGGGAGCTACGGGTGGGTCCGAAAGCGCGGACCGGATTTCCGAGCATGAGAGCGGAGGCAGTGGGCTCTGAGCGCGCCTAGTCCACCTGCAGCCGCTGTCGCTCCCCACCCCCAGCTCCTGTCCTCGAAAGGAGTGGGGGCTTGGGGGATATACACCTACACGCAAAATATCTAGATCAGCTTACCTACTGCCCCAATAAAAACACAAAGGCACAGCCCAGGAAAGCGCTTTCGGGGGAAGGAGCATTATTTGTCCGGGGCTTTAAAATCCACTTAAGGAAACAGCACTTCTTCTCAGCCCGGGGAATCTTTTGCAAAACCGGGGAGGCAGAAGGCCACTATAGAGAGCTAGAGAGCGGGCGCTGAATGAACCCCCTTTTCCCGTAGAAGGCAGCCCAGATCGCTAGGTGAGCAAGGTGGAAGAGCTCCGGCTAGAAGGATTCGGGCGTACGGAGTTTGGGGGGGCGGGGAGGGTTTCCTCACTGCTCTCTGGAAAGGTGCAACCTGCAGGCTAGAACTCCAAGGAAGGTTTTCTCCTTGCCTCCGGGGCGACCCGGCAGGCCTCACGTTTGCAGGCCCACAGGAAACCAGAGTCGGGGGGCAGCGGGGCGGTGCCTGGGCCGGCTGCAGCCTCTGCGCACGTGCCACTCGCAGCGGGGACGCAGCTCCCTAACCCCGTCCGGTGTGCCAAAAGTTCCGGAATCCACTTTTTCTTGCCGTCCATCGAGAGGCTCTCGCTCCGCCCTTCCTGAAATCCCTTATATTAACTGTGGCCAAAGCCCTAAGAAACACAGCTCATTGTTGGCAGTTGTCTGGCGGTCTTACAGAGCTGTGAGGGCAACGGAGGGGAAATAAAAGGGAACACTCCGACTCTGCCCCTGCGTTGCAAGACTTCAGCGCCGACATCGCGACAGCGAGAGCCCTACACGCCGGGAAGGCCCTCTCTATGTGCTGCTGAGCCGGCCCTGGACCCGACGATCCCGCCCTTGGTCTTCGGAGCAGAAATCGCTAAGACGGAAGGTAAGCGCACCCGGTGAAGCTGGCTGGGGCTCCTGCCAGCCCAGTCCTCCGAGGGTTGGGTTTGCCCGGAGGAAGAGCGTGAGGCGGAGCTGGGGAATAACAACAGGATGTGCAACAACAGGATGAGGAGGGCTGATTTAATGCCTGAAGTTCGTGGCTGGGCTATGGGGCACTTCCTTTATTAGGCGACTTTGGGCAGCGGAGGGGTTGTGGGCTCGGGTCCTCCGCCCTGATCGTTTGTGCAGCGCCCGGCTCTGTTGTGGGTGGCAGGTCCGCCGTGGTGGCGAGTCCGGGTGCACAAGCCACTAGTGGGATCCTAGGGATAGTGATTCGCAGCCGACGTGCGCCCGGGACTTGGGGGGCAGTTGCAAGAAAAGTGGGGTGCGCTGTGGTGGGCGACACGTGTGGCGCGAGTCTTAACTGTGTGGCTTGGGTCTTACCATCTGTCCTTTTCCCTTGCAGGACTGGAAATGGCAGACCATATGATGGCCATGAACCACGGGCGCTTCCCCGACGGCACCAACGGGCTGCACCACCACCCTGCCCACCGCATGGGCATGGGGCAGTTCCCGAGCCCCCATCACCACCAGCAGCAGCAGCAGCCCCAACACGCCTTCAACGCTCTGATGGGCGAGCATATACACTACGGCGCGGGCAACATGAATGCCACGAGCGGCATCAGGCATGCAATGGGGCCGGGGACTGTGAACGGGGGGCACCCCCCGAGCGCGCTGGCCCCGGCGGCCAGGTTTAACAACTCCCAGTTCATGGGGCCCCCGGTGGCCAGCCAGGGAGGCTCCCTGCCGGCCAGCATGCAGCTGCAGAAGCTCAACAACCAATATTTCAACCATCACCCTTACCCTCACAACCACTACATGCCGGATTTGCACCCTGCTGCAGGCCACCAGATGAACGGGACAAACCAGCACTTCCGAGATTGCAACCCCAAACACAGCGGCGGCAGCAGCACCCCCGGCGGCTCCGGCGGCAGCAGCACCCCCAGCGGCTCCAGCAGCACCGTGGGCGCTGGCGCGGGCGCGGGCAACACTAGCGGCAGTGGCGGCGGCGGCGGCAGCGGCAGCAACATGCCCGCCTCTGTGGCCCACGTCCCTGCTGCAATGCTGCCGCCCAATGTCATAGACACTGATTTCATCGACGAGGAAGTGCTTATGTCCTTAGTGATAGAAATGGGTTTGGACCGCATCAAGGAGCTGCCTGAACTCTGGCTGGGGCAAAACGAGTTTGATTTTATGACGGACTTCGTGTGCAAACAGCAGCCCAGCAGAGTAAGCTGTTGACTCGATCGAAACCCGGCGAAAGAAATCAAACCCCCAACTTCTTCGGTGTGAATTAAAAAACATTCCCTTAGACACAGTATCTCACTTTTCAGATCTTGAAAGGTTTGAGAACTTGGAAACAAAGTAAACTATAAACTTGTACAAATTGGTTTAAAAAATATTGCTGCCACTTTTTTTTTTCTGTTTTTGTTTCGTTTTTGTAGCCTTGACATTCACCTCCCTTATGTAGTTGAAATATCTAGCTAACTTGGTCTTTTTTGTTGTTTGTTTTTACTCTTTCTTTCCTCACTTTCTCCAGTGCTCAACTGTTAGATATTAATCTTGGCAAACTGCTTAATCTTGTGGATTTTGTAGATGGTTTCAAATGACTGAACTGCATTCAAATTTATGAGTAAAGGAAAAATTGCATTAGTTGGTTGCATGAACTTTGAAGGGCAGATGCACAAACTCTGCCATCTCGCTTCATTTTTTTAGCTATGCATTTGAGTACAGATTAATTTTTAAAATATGCTAAACTGGAAGATTAAACAGATGTGGGCCAAGCGTTCTGGATCAGGAGAAGTCATACTGTTCACTTTCAAGTTGGCTGCCCCCTCCCCCATCTGTACAGACAATAATAGGGTGTGGAATGTCGTCAGTGGCAAACATTTCACAGATTTTTATTTTGTTTCTGTCTTCAACATTTTTGACACTGTGCTAATAGTTATATTCAGTACATGAAAAGATACTACTGTGTTGAAAGCTTTTTAGGAAATTTTGACAGTATTTTTGTACAAAACATTTTTTTGAAAAAATACTTGTTAATTTATTCTATTTTAATTTGCCAATGTCAATAAAAAGTTAAGAAATACTTGTTTTCTAGAAGTCATTTGGGGGGGGCGGTTCCCTTTGGTGGCTTTCTTTTTTTTCCTCTGTAAGTTGAACACTTCAGTGATGAGAGCAAGCATTCCAAAGGGTAAATTACAGGACACTAAAACAGGTCATGATGAGCTTAAGCTGAGAGCAGGATTTAACATAATTGGCATAATGCTTCATTGTTATCATTGTAACATGCCTCTTGGTGTGGTTTAATCAAAAGCTGCAAAGTTGTCAAAGAGCTTTTTTCCCCCTTAATTGCCATCATATTCAAGTATACCCTAGAGTTAAAAGGTTTATAATACTAAATAATATAAATATTTCTAAATAGGGTGGGAGGGGAAAAATTAAATGTTTCTGGCTGTACCTGATTCAATTAACTTCAATGGAGGTAGATGGGAATAATATTCTGGGAGATTGATGAGAATGGCATTACATAGAAATCTGTCTCTAGTGATGAACCTTATTTCTCGGCGAAAGTACCAAGGAGAGACACACACATTTCTAGCTTAGTATCTGAAATAGCTTCTGACTGGCTTACAGTGCTAAGAGGAAAAGGAGGCAGCATTGCACTTTGAGGCTTTCCATTTTGTTTTCCTATGATATTTAAAATTTACTCAAGAGAGGTTGAGTCAAAGGTCAAATTACAGTCTTTACAAGACGTTCCCTCTCAAGCATGTCCTGTTTTCCAGAATACTGAGCCTTTTCTGTTACAGGCTCTGGGTGCAAAGGACATAAGGATAAGATCATCTTAATTTTACCTAAATGGGTTATCAAGAAGACATTACAGTTAAGTAGGTAGGTGTCAAGTGTTACCTTATATAATCAAGAACAGGAAAAAGTAATATTGTTGCAAATCAAATCATCCCAGTTGGAAGGTGAAGGAATTTGTTGTTTTTCCTTCCTGGCTTATAAGAGCAACACACCTCTACTCAAGGAAAAAAATAAAGTCTTGGATTTAACCTGCTAGAAGAGTAACAAAAATCTCACTACTTTAAAAGGGCATTTCATTTACACAGATTCCAGTCTTCAAACTTACTTTGTACTCCAAAAATTAGAAGAGGAGGATATATTGAAGTATTAAGTAACAGTGAGTCTGGCATAAAGGCTGACTTCAGTATCATTTGGATCACCTACATTCTCTAAGTCCGTGTCCAAGGTGGACCATTAAAATTAATATGCACACACTACTAGATATTTTTTATACCTCTATAATTGACACTTACTAAAAATTATGTTCTAAATAAATACCTGAAAATACACAGTCATTGAAAACTCTTTTCACCCCATTTAAAAAACTGATCCGGATTTCCCACATATGTAGTTAAAGCTGAAGTTTTCTTCAGCTAAGACATGTCAATACTGAATCTGCAATCAGCAGTAAATCTTCCCGGCTAAGCATTTTCCCAGTAAGTTTTTCTTTCTTTTTCTTTTTTTCCAGAGGCTCAAGTGAAAAAATATGTTTGCATACATATTAATACAGCAATTCTAGTTCTTTTTCACTTGTGCCAGGGGAAGAAAAAAAAAAAAAGGAAAGCTATTGGAGGCATTGTTCTTTTGCATAAAGAAAGAAGCAAAAGAATTGTCTTGCCACCACCCTTCACCATTTATGCTGCCAGGGAATAAGCCACAACACCTGCTCTGTCACTAAATTCCTCCTGCTGCTCTAACTCGAACACGTATGTGGAGATGCAGAGCCCGAGGAACTATTATTAGATCCTGAGCCCATCTCCGCCGAACAGAGGGCTCAAACAGAGGAGCAGGGTTAAAAGCACAATTTCTCTTCAGTATAAATACAACCCTTCCCCTGCCTCCAATTCACCTGAATGATCTCTATTTCATTAAAACTCTTTCTTGATCAACAATTGAGTAGATTCTATGTGATATATCTGCAGGTCTCCTAAGCACAGAAAAATAACTCCTTGTTTGAACAACCTGATTAATGAAACCTGTACAGTGACCTAGATCACTGGGCTTCTGGCAGACATTTGCAAAACCTTTTGTGGTCTTGCTTCCTACTAAGTTACTTATAGTATATGGGGAAATTTGAC
The DNA here is from genome assembly GCA_004026765.1 of Micronycteris hirsuta. NCBI lineage: Eukaryota > Metazoa > Chordata > Mammalia > Chiroptera > Phyllostomidae > Micronycteris > Micronycteris hirsuta. Next base: position 243,628 of record PVJI01000428.1, read on the forward strand.
CTCTGTACCTTGGCTGTTTTTCAAAAAGTTCTAATAGGGTACAAGAGTGCTTCTGTTCTTTAAAGCAGTGCCCGCACATAGACACCCCACGCTTGATTTTCAAGAAGAGATCAATGATAAGCAATAGTACATCATAGAAACATGTCAGAAAAATAAATACATGTTAATAAAAACTTGTATCTTCACCTTGTGGCTGCTAAAACCCTGGTGGCAGTGTCTTTGCTAGAGCTGATAAAGCTATTACAGCTATGGGTAGCTCTTTGAAGAGCAGGTACCTAATCACCTCTGTTTACGGGGTGCTAGGCTAGAGCACTAGGACCAGAAGGCTGACATCTATCGTGAAGTTTATGGTGTCCGTGACTTTTACTACTGTAAGTGCCTGGGATAGCTCTAAATTGATGTCAACATTAAAGGCCAGATCCTTTAGAGCAAAATATTAATCCACTAATCTATTATGGGCTGCCGGCTTTTAAATACAAACTTTGCAGTCCCCGACCATTAGGTGTTTTCGCCCCCTTGTGGAATTTATTTAGAAGGTCAAAGGAAAGCTGTTTGCTCAGGAGGGTTTGGGGTTTGGTTTGTTTTATTGTTTGTTTTTTTTAAATATCATTTCTGAAGATTACATTTTCTTTCTTGACACAAACAGCATATATTTGAGCAAGAAATCTTTTATCAAAGAAAATTCCAATATAAAAATCTTTTATTAAAATAAGAGTATTTCACGTGCCAAAGAGCTTAACCAATAATTAAATGTGCATAATTGAGATTTGTCTTATATTTTAAAATATACATTGGCTAAGGGATTTTCTTTTTCAAAATACACTGGGCAATGCTTTAGCCTGTCAGTCAAAGCTGGCACTTCACCCTCATCACGGAACTGTCCATTTGGGCTAAGTACGAGTAACAATGTATTTGGTGACACGGGGCTGGAAAGGTGGAGGGGAATGTGTAGGAATGCAGAATGCAATTATCTGTGTTGGAATGCGACCAAGCCGCAGGCTCTAATCTTGTGAAAAGGGCCACAGGATGTTTAATGAGAACGAGTGTTACTGTCTAATTGATTCAGTAGAATTTACTTTAAAATAAACTTGGCAGATAACATTGTCTCCAAAAAAATAAATAAGTTTAGAATTCAAGGAATTTAGGACCCAAGCCATTGGCAACTTTCTCCTGTCCAACAGAATTGTTTTTGCACCACAAAAGAGGTGTCACATACAGCTCCGGACTTGGCTTGTATCATATTGGTACCGCACCACTATCATCAAAATCAGAGCTCCCGGGCAGGTTGGAGCAAGAGAACAATAGTAGCACATCAAGTGACTTAGCCAATGAACCCCTATTATCATGTGTTCTGTTTGTCTTTTCCCCCCAGAATAGAAGAAACAATGGCAATGTCAGAATTTTAATTGCAATGGACTGGCTTAAATTACTTGACCTATTTTTACCCAGCAAGGAGAGAAATGATTCTTTTTTCCTAGTAGCCATACTTACCATTTAAATTTGAAAAAGTAATATAAGGACATTTTCTAGCAAACAATCTAGTGTTCATAAATAATTTTAGTTTGCCTTATTGTAAATAAATCCCACCTACATTTTTGAAATATTCTAAGACACCTTAAATTTAAAAAAAAAAAAAATCCCCTCACAAAAGGATTAAACTCATAATTAATGTAAATAGTAGACTGAAAATGTTCCAAGAGCTGCTGGTGTAGATTTTTGTATATTTTGCTATTTATAAACATGATAAAAGAAAAGCAAAGAAAAAGAGGTTTCTACTCTGTTGAGGAACTGAATCCATGAACTTGGGAAAGAGAGAATGTCAGCCAACGTGGTCCATAATTTCTATGAGTAAATCATGCTTTTTAGTGGCTGGACCCTTATCAGTTACTTCTTTTCCCCAAGATGAGCCCTGAAGTTCTCAGACCCAGTCCCAGGAGACAGTTGGTGGTGCTTTTGAAAACCCAGCTTGGCTAAACCAAGACATGCAGAGTGAACTAAAGGTGGATGATGAGTATTATCACTTGCTCTAGCTGTTGTTGGTTTTCACGAGGCTGACTAACTTGAAAGACTAGTGAGGCAGAGCAACTGTGGGGTGAGGACAGTAGTTCACGGGAGTCTTGCAGTTTCCCTGTAGCATCTCTGTGCTCAGCCCTGAAATCCTTCCCTTTCTTCCCTCTACAGCAGAGTGGCTCCTTGGTTACATTTTTGGTTGCTGAACAAAGCAGAAAAAGGATTCTGGCCCCCAAGGAGCCAGTAATAAGGCAAGGCTGGTGCGGTTGGTGTTGCAGGAGTTATGGAAATAAGCAGTGGCTTTTGAAAAGTTAATAGTGCTAGAAGAATCATGCCGGTCCATTCTTAAAATCCAGGTGGGGAGAAAGATTTAGGCTTGAGTGAAAGTCAAACTAGCAAAAAATCAGAAAAAGTTGTCAGAGGACTGCTAACTTCAGGTTGCGATATCATTTTAAGACACTTGTGGGGACAACAGTCTAGGGGAAAGGAAATGTGATTGGGCCAATGGAAGCCTTTTCTCTTTGTGTCTCTGTAACATAAAATGTCACATAAAATGTGACATTTCATATAACATTTTGTGACATAAAATGTGCCCTTGTGATTTCTTTAAGTATCTTGGCCACAGAGCTTTCTCTAGTAACCCATCTCCCCCTCGCCGCCCCAACACTTGCCATCAGGAGAGTCGATATCTCCACGCTGACAAACACATAGTACTTAAATTGTGCATAAAAATTCTTAGATCAGCTCATACATATTGCCCCATTGTATGTATTTTGGATAACTCTTTGAAAGAGGATAAGCAGGATGCTCTAGATCCATGCTGCTTCTTTTACCCAATGTGTTCACTAAATAAATGGACGGTGGGGGCCAGCCGATGAAAACTGATGGAACGTCAATGGCTCTAATATGAGCCTAAAATAAATATCTAAATCTTTCTTCGATCCCTATCTGACACAATGTCTTAGATCAATGATTCTCAGCGGGGTGGAGCCGCCCCTCTGATAGGCAGACCTGAACGGGAGAGGGTAGAAGGAGCCAGTATGAAAAATGTATTCTGTACTATTATATAGTTGGGAAAAGGTTTAAATACACAGTATTTCAGTAAAACATAATGCAGAAGACTATTTAAAATAATTTTGACTAATGAGGCATAGATTTTTTAAATGGTGAGAAACACTGGTTAGACTACATGAGACCAAACCAGAGTGATTGACCCTTCAGCCAGCAGTACTTCACAAGTCTTACCATTAACTCCAGTCTCCTGTGGCTGGGCTGATTTTGCTGAGCACCTACTAGGTGACAGGCATTGTGGTAGGCACTGCACGTATATAATCTTATTTACATCTCATAATATTCTTGCAAGTTACATATCAATATTCCAATTTTAGGGAAGGAAACTGATATTTAGAGAGGAAGTACAGTGCTCACAACGCAGCTAGCAGGAGGCTGAGTGGCTCCCAGACCTAGCTTCTAAGACAGTGTTCTTTCTAATACATAACATTGCTGTTCTAAACCAAATTAATCCTATTTGTAGGTGTCTCAGATTGTAAGATGGTCAATTTAATAACAGTACTTCAGGGGGAAAAACCCACTACATTATACATAAATGTGCACAAGCTATAAAGTATACTACCACAAATATGGCATGCAATACTCACACAATTGTATGAAATACTCATACAATTACATACCACTTCCTTTTGAGATTCATAAGACCTGGGTCTACACTGTTTCAAACCTACTTTAAAACTCCTCCAAACTGAGCTCGGCCCCTGCCAGGGCAGGGGCAGCACTGGGGGTGCCCCTGCCTGACCCCGTCTCAACGCCTTCACCCCGCTAACACTTCGCGCCAGAAGAAAGAGGACCAGTGATTTAAATTGTGACTGGTTTTTTTTTTCCTTAATTGAATTACATATTGCTAGATAGTAAATAGTTTCTTTCAGGAATGGAGTCAACACCACTTAGCTTTCTTAATTCTATAATCTTGTAAATGAGAACTCAGTAGTGAAATCCTTTCAAGTAAAGATGACCCCTCCTGATCTGACACCCTGCCTGCAGGCACATACAAGATTTGGACTGATTTCAAAATGTTAATATGTGAAAAAGCATACATCACAGAATAAAGGAAATGTAGTCTTTAGTTACTTTACACTCAGTCCTCCTCGACCTGTCTGAACTTCCTTGATGTAGGCGCAGCCCACTTCCCCGGCCTTTGGTCTTCTCCTGAGATGGAGACCTCTGCCGTGAACAGTTGTAGTAAAAAGAACAGTAGATCAGGAGTGAAAACCACGGGTTGTAGCCTTAGTTCTGCAACCAAATAGCTCGATAATTTAATCACAGCTGGCTCATGTTTCTCTATCAGTAAAATGAAGTGTATGTTTAATTAATTGTGTATTCAAATTCTCATGAAGGAAACATAAACCCATTCCTATTATCCACCCCGCGCCTGCCGGAAAGTTGAAATACAGTATTATAAAACTCCTTCAAAATCTGTACATCACCTCTTGCTATTTTTTCTGCAAGCTAACGGTGAGCCTGGATGCGTGCCCTAGTCCTGCCCAGCCAAGTCAATTCTCCAAACATAGGCATCATCACTGTAAATGTTCCGCTTCATTGCCATAATGGCCACTAGTGTTAGCTACTGTGATTTCTCAATCTTTTCAATACCAAGAAAAAAATACCACCCACAAAATGTGTCTAGTACATGCCATGTGCAAAAATTCAGGAGACTAACATTCTTTGCTGATGCAGTGGTTTAACTATGCATTACCTATTAGGTATGCATTACCTATTGAAAATAATTTGATCATTTCTTCGTTTCAGCTTTTGCTCTATTTTCTTAAGAATTAATTTCATTTTTCCAACCTCATACATATCAGACGCTCAGTAAATATGTGGGCTGTCTTTTCTTCACACATCTCTTGCTGCTTCACAATCATTGTCATGGCCACTATCAGCACCATCATCATCGTCCTTGTCGTTGTCACTGTTGTTTATTTTCTCAAAGAGATAATTCTCTCTACATAATGTTGAAGTAGAGGAAGCTAGCAAGTGCTAAATGGTGTAAGTTGGTACTTCAGAACCGTCAAGCAGGTAAGAGGCACAACTCTATGCCCATTTATTTCCCTTTCCCCAACTTCCGACACACAGTCTTTTTGTTTTACACCACCGCATTCTTTCGGCTTGGGGCATCAATGATTTCGCTAGATGACAAACTAAAAGATTAGTTAAAAATAGTTATGCAGAGGAAACTGTATATCATAATATATAACTACTCAAGAAATAATATTGACTGACATGTAAAAATAATACAGCTAAAGAGCCATGATAAAAAATAGTGCAATCAAATGTTCCCTCCCCTACTTGGCCACTAGATGTAGCTACAGGTCTGCAAGCTCATATTTGCATTGAGTCCCCTGGCAGACTTGATGGCTGTAAGCTTGAAGAACTAGCTTCCCAGCTCCACCCTGCCTTTTGTTTTACTGAAACATAAAATACCCCTGTGACCTATTATAACCCCCTAAATTACAGATAAGCCGAGAACACCTTAACGCACTCTGAGAGGCACCACTGCTCCCTACACCCTGATGGAAATAAGAAATTGACCAGAGGTATCTTCCAGCAACTCTCCACTATTGTTCCCTCTTGCCCCTTCCCTTTTTGAAGTGCACTCATCCTGTCTTCCACTCCTGCAGGTGCCATTGGCTCAATTTTCTGCCCTGCTGGGGACACTGATGTCTTAAGAGAGACTCTCATTTAAACTCAAGGAGTAAGTTTTGAATGGTGGAATGTTTTATACGGATGAGAGAGATTTAAAGGTTGCTAGGTCTTTCTACCTTTCTCTGACCCTTAAATCACTCATCTCTCCTGTTTCTCCTACCTCTCAAGCCAGTCCAGTTCACTGTTTTGTAGTAAGTCCTTTGCTCTTACTTTAAATACTGGTTGTTTAGCAGACCTCTTACCTTACCTCACTAGCCAGTTCCATCAATTCCTAAGGGCTCCCAAACCCCATCTCCAGCCCCAGGCTCTGCCTGCTACTCAATGGGAGCACACTGTCAATCACTCCTGATAAGCATTTAAGCACACGTGCCTCAGCCTGCTTTCAGGCCTCTCTCCCCTGCCGGGGGCTCAATTCACTGATTCAGTACTGTCAACAGGGACTCAGGTTCTTATTGGTCCACTGGGCTACACTCAGTGCCAGCCTTACCTTGGACTAGTGACCAGTGGCATTAGCAGAGCTCACATGACTCATATGGACCCAACAGTGTCCAAAAGGAAGATTGTCTCTTTCTGTGGCTTTTTTTTAGGGAAATAGAAAACTTCACAGAAGCACTCCTTCCCTCTTGTATTATGCCAATACCTTTTTCTGAACCAACCACTGGGATTGGTTTTACCATGGGCTAGAATTCATGCAATTGACTTGAACTAATCACCTGGGGATAGGCTGCGCAGACAGTAGACCAGTCCCTTCATCACCAGAAGAGTTAAAAAGCTTAGCTGACCCTTTCTGAAATTTTTGTTTCAAGGCATAGGTTTTTTTCTAGAACTTAAACAGACTATTTTTTAATTGTTTTATATTTTCAAATGTCTTGATATAATAAAGATGTATAGCCAAGAAAATTATATAATAAATCACTCAGAGCAGGTTTATTTGAAAAAGGTTAAAATGTCTTCTATAAAGTGACATTTACTAATATAAATAAATATCCTCTTAAAAAGTATATAATCATGTCTTCATTTCTAGCCCTTCAAAAAGTCCCTTGTTAATATGATTAATAAACAATTTCTCTGAACCAAGAAAATCATGTACATGTTGGCAGGTGATTAATCTCAGTGTAAAATGAACAGAATCTAATATTTATGAACAAATTACTGGTAGCTATAAGGCTTATTTCCATGATAAAATACAATGGTTCCATATGCCAAAGCCAAAAATGAACATAAGATTAGTCTCATAAGACTAAAATAGGGGAAATAAGATAAATTTAATACATGACATTTTTTGTTCAACCCACTCATTGTTTCCCCACCTTTCCAAAAAGATGTCCCTTTCTCCATTCAAGTCACGTATCCACATAAGAACTCCCATCATCTTACTAGACAACAGTAATTGATTAGGGCTGTCCAGATAGCCCCAGTTGAACAAATCATCATACTTTATCTGCCTAGCTGAAGCTCATTGGTCCAATGAGTAACACCTGACCTAATAAAAACCTTTCCCCAGAGAGTTTTTATCTTTACCATCAAGTTTTAATCCCTCTCTAGTGCTGAAACTATGAGCTTGGAAACTGCTCTTGCCATATATCCAGTTGTGTGAAATAAGCTAGCCGGTCTGAGAAAAGACAGACAATATGAAGAAAAAAAAACAGAGACCAAAAAAAGAAAGAAAAAGAAAAACCCATCTACTATCTGAGTCCCTGAGGCTTACTTGCAACTTTGTAAAGTTTGGTTACATGAGACAATAAAATATCTGTTCCTGAACTAATCTGAGTTAGTTCCAATAATGTGAAACAAAACTATCCTGACCGATACATAATAACACAAGTTTCACCTTCACTGTTCTTCACTGTTTCACTGAAATATATGGTTGAGGGGAACTGTTATTTTATATCTGCTCTAGTGAGTGACTTAAAAATTACCTTTTCTATGGACAATATGAGGTGTGTAAAGTGTCCGTATTAAAATTCCACCCTGGCTGGTGTAGCTCAGTGGATTGAGCTCGGGCTGGGAACCAGAGGGTCCTGGTTCGATTCCCCGTCAGGGCACATGCCTGGATTGCAGGCCGGGTCCCCGGTGAGGGTCATGTGAGAGGCAACCATACATTGCTGTTTCTCTCTCTCTCTGTCTCCCTCCCTTCCCCTCTCTCTAAAATAAATAAATAAAATCTTTAAAAGTAAATAAATAAATAAAATTCCCTTTTATCCTCCTCAGATAATCGCAGTGGACTCTGTGATTCCCCTTCAGAACCACAGAGCTTATTCTCTCAATTGCTGGGAACCCTGCCAGAAGATAGCCCGCAGCTGACAACGCTCTTTCGGAATTGCCTTGTCACCCTGTCCAAGGTCAGGTTCCTTTCCCCCAGCAGTCTGCCTCCAATGACCACTGAATGTCTGGCATAAAGACCAGGTTCCCTCACCCCAGCTCAGCACAACTCTGAAAGACCATCCTCGCTCCAGAATTTCCTATAAGGTGGACCAAGGACTTTCTCCAGGCTGCATCGCTGCCCACCTTCCTCTGTCCATTCCTTTCCTTGCCTTTCTCCCTAAGCACTGCTTCCAGCGGCACTCCCCAGCCAACTCCCAGCATGCCAGTCTCCGTCTCAGAGGCCACCGCCTGAGACACCCAACCTCAACACTTGTCAAAAATCATCAAACTATGAAATGTTATGTGGCCCTTTAAGAAAAATTCAGTAACTATTTAATGGCTCCTTACATCTTCCTAGCACACTGATAAGTATTATTACAGAGGACAGAATAAAAGTATAAGGCATATCCCCTGCCCTTAAGGAGCTCACAGTCTCATTGGAGACATACAACCTAAGCAGTCATCTTCATACAGCTCAGCAGTGTGCTCACTTGAAGAAGACTAAAAGGAAGCCAAAATTGGCACATAGGATATGATTCATAAATACTTACTGAATGAATGGGTGGATGGATGAATAGGAAGAAACAGACGTGAGCTAGGATAGACCATGGCATTTACTTGAGGCCAAACCACATCACCACTGCCTTTGAATTACCACTGTAATTCATTAACTCCCTTTGACTGTCTCCTAAGAGTCACATCAAAATATAAAATAATCAACCAAAACAAATACGTAAGATACTACCAGGAATTCTCCTTCCATCTGGGAAAGTACTTGGGAAGAATTGGCTGTTTTCCCATGTGCCAGAATCTAATCTCCCGCGCCGTGTGCACCAACCACATTCGCACCTGACGAGTAATCTACGGAGAGAGCGGGCTCTCCTGCAGTCAAGGATGGCTGCGCCAACACCGACAATCTCTTACATCACTGCAGTGTTTCAGGGACTTCAACTAAGCTTACCTTATTTCATCCTTATATCATCCTGGGACCTAGGAAGGTTAAAATCGTTGTATTCCCCTTTCACAGATGGAGAAACCAAGGTCCAGAGGGCCTGCAGGTTAGAGCTGGGATTTAAATAAAATCTTCTTACTCCCATTGCAGCCCTACAGATTCCTACATTTTTCACAGACTAGTCATGGGGCTCTGTCTTTGAAGGCTGCCAATTGAGAATTATGCTTTATATTAATAATAAGAAAATTAATATTTTTAGTTCTAATAGCACAATTAATTTTGGACTCACTAAAAGTCAAGTTTAACTTGTATTATTGCATATACACTCAGAAACAACACATTTGAATATGAGCCTTGGATTAGAAAAACAGAAAGTCTGTCCAATAAATTATACTCATATTTGAACAGATAAACATGTATTTACATTCTAGATAATAAACATCTTCAACTCCTATTTAGTACACTGTTTTCAATTAAACAATTCCCCAGGAGATAAAAACTAGATTCTATCAGAAATCCCTCTCCTTTTCCATGCAGCTGTACAGCATAACATTGTGTTCTGAACTGAGATACACTTATTTTGGATGTCTACTTTGGCAGATCCCTTTTGGGGTGCAGGTGGGGGCAGGGGTAAAAACTGATGGGAAAAGAAACTGCGCTGCCAGCTCCTGCAATGCACCTTCGACTCCAATCAGCTTGCTATTCCCCACATGTGTTCAACCGCCATACGGCTAAAGTATCAGTTCACTTTCTCTTCCCTTCATAAGTGAATTGAGGTCATTATTTTGTAAGGATTACTCTGTAGGGTGATTTGATTTCCTATTCTCTTGTCTACTCTTATTTCCACCTATAATAACATTTCATTGATTCTCAGGAATAATGTCTTACGCAGCTCCATTCCATCTGCTCATGTACATAATGAAGATTCAGTTTCTCAAGTGTCTATTGCTGCATCTGAGTCTCAGCCCAGTAGCCTAGGAAGGTTAAATGGACTTATGGACTATATGACCTTGGCCAAGACAATTATGTCCTCTTTGGTTTTAGCTTCCTCCTCCAGACAGAGATACTTATGACTGTCCTGTTTATTCACGTTTTGAAGAATGACAGGGGATCCTTGGAATGTATGTATTTAATGTTCATGGCTATGCACTCACACTTAATCCCTAAAAGTCCTTGATTGTCATTTTAATTAGTGGGGGGTTTCAGGATGGCACCTGAGACAGTCACTCAGCTGGTGCCTGAGCTCCTGGTCTGCCCAACACTACACTTGGCTCAGGTTTTGTGGTTCCCTTCTTATCAGCAAAAGTTCACACTGAGCAGTAAAAACATTATTTCTTTGTTAAACGTGGATTCCCCCTACCCACACAAAGCAAGCCATTGGCAAGTGTTGGAAAAATTCAAGAAGCAGAGGGCTAAAAAAGTGATAATTATTAGTCAAGAAAAGTAAGTTTTGAATATATTAGAGAGTGGAATGTTGAATTTGGCAGTGACTAGCGGCCCTATTTTGTGAATGATTCTGCCATATTTATTCAATATGAAAGGAAGAAAAAGTGATTTGCAAGTGCTTTAGCCAATGAAAATATGGAAATCTGCAAAGAAAAACTATACATTAAAGTACTTTGTAACTTGAAGGATTCCAGATGAGTTTGGATGTGTTTCTCTTGAGTGCTACAAGCCTGGCCGGCAGTGCGGAAATGCTGGGCATGTTATTATCATCCCACCCAATGAGACAGTGCTGATCATATAAAGGTTACTTTTAAATATTTTTTAACTGCTTCATAAAAAGACTAAGTATTTTAAGCCCCTAGAGTTCATACTTCATATTTCTGACTTGGAAAATAGTAAGCAGGTTGGATAATTTGCTTAAAATTATTGACTAATTTAAAGGTGGCTCTGTGATTGTATTAATGCTCCTACCTTTTGAGTTATTAGTTTTTCTTCTATGAACCTCACCTAAGAAATAAGTCCTAAATAATAAGAAATGTGTATGCATTACAATATTTATTGCAGCATTTTATGTAGTGAAAAGATTTTGGAAATCATCTAAATGTTAACGTTTAAGGAATGGTTCAGTGAATTATGGTTTAATATGGAAAGAAAATGAGGTAGTCATTTAAGAGGATGCTTTAACATACTAATGAAAAGTGGAAATGTTGTGACAAAATGTTAAGAAATTCAGAATAAAAATCCATTTTACTATTCCATCTCAACTGTGTAAAGATGTTTTCATAAAAGTCTGAAAATAAATACATCAACATGATGATATAATGTTTTTTGAACACTGGAATTATAACTTCTTTATATTTGGTATACTTTCCAGTTTTTGTAATACATATATATTTAACGTCTGGGGGAAAATAAAGAATGTATAAAAATAATTTCTCTTTCTAAAAATTAGCAGCATTGACTGGAGGAATGATATGCCTGGAATAGATGAGACACTACCCTAATGTCAGAAACTCAAATAGTCACTAGTAGATACACAGGGGTCCAACCTCCGGGCCGTGGACCAGTACCGGTTAGGCCTGTTAGGAACCGGGCTGCACAGCAGAAGGTGAGCTTGTCTGTAGTGGGCTTGAATCATCCCGAAACCATCCTCTGCCATCACCATCTGTGGAAAAGTTGTCTTCCACAAAACCGGTCCCTGATGCCAAAACCATTGGAGACCACTGATCTACAGCACCTACGCCCTGCAGGTGTGTATGCATGTCCTGGCTTCCTGTCTATCACCAAGGAAAGTAGGCTATCTATGACTTTTGAATGTTTCTATAGCCAGTAAGACAGAAAATACAGACAGTATCAAAAAGGAAGTTTCCAGATGCCTCTGTTATGATCCAAAGTAGTTATTTATGTACAAATATCTGACCAACTAGGTATTAGGTACTGTGTGTATTAGGGGCGGGGGAAACAAGACAGAGTAAGTAACGCAGAGTTTACCGTCTGATGGGAGAGGTAAATGAAGCAAATAATGATTTAACCTGGAACCAGGAAGGTTAGTGTGTGGTAGTGAGGCCAAGTTGAGGGCTAAGTCAGGCAGGGACGGTATATGCGACAGCTCGTGAGGCAAGAGGAGAGTACTGTGTTCTCCAACACTCAGTTCTCCTTCGCTTGCCTGCTCATGGAGGACTCTTCTTCTCAGCTCCCTTGCAACTAGGCAGAGCCATGTGACTAATTATGTCCACTAAAATCTGAGCAGGAGTGACATGCAACATTTCCAGGCTAGGACAGTCTCTCTCTCTTTCCCCTGGACCGTTCATTGAGGAGGCCATGCATTCCGGATGGTACAGGTTACAGGATCATGCTTTGATCACTGAGTCACCAAATGGAGAGCAATGGCCCTGGAGAGTCACCTGAGTCTGCAGCAGACTTCACATTGGTAAGAAATAAATCTGTATTGTGTTCAGCTGCAAAGAATATGGGAGGGGGGGCGGTATTTATTTCCAGTATAAGCCAACCTATCCTGTTTTAAACAGAGAGTTTAAAGGGCAAAACAGTGGGATGAATCAAGTACCTATAACCTCTCTAGTAGAAGGGATGTGCAGTCTAGAAGTGAGAGTGTGAATCACACCTGTCACGGCAGACATCATTACAGCCCGGCCCCATGGCGACGCATTCCCCAGCACTTTAGGTTGGTACCCCTCCTGCTCTCCGCTCTCCCTGTGGCGTGCCTTTGCAACATGTTTCTCCCAGCCCCACTTTTAAATATTCTGGTCAGTTCTCCTCCGTTGCAGGTATGTTTAGAGGTAATATTTCACCATAGACTATCACCAGTCCCTAACTGCCTGTTTCTGAAACTCTTTCTTCAAAGACTCCTCTAGTCAATATAAAACTTGCAGTTTAATACCAAGTACAAGGTTTCTTTGCTTCACTTTTCTCAAATACTTTCATCAAATCTATTTGTCAAGCACAAAATAAACAATGTAAAGAGAAGCCATGAAAGGAAAACTACCAGCACCAACTACATGCTGCATAGCAGAGATGTAGCATGGGTAGAGCGAAAAGATAGGAACCAAGGTACCACACACACCCTAATTAAAAGAAAGTGGGAGCGACTATATTAGTGTCAGACACATAGATTTCAAAACAAAGAATATTACTAGAAATTTACTAAAGGTTATTTCATCATGCTAAAGGAATAAATTCAAGAAGGCATTAAAAATGTAAATATGTACATACCTGATAACAAAATCATTAAAGCAAAGACTGGTGGAACTTCAGGAAAAGTAGACAGATCTACAATGGAGACTTAAATATTTATCCCTCAATAGTTGATAGAACAGACAGACAGAAAATCTGTAAAGAAAGAAGAATTAACAATATAATCAACCAAGTGGACTGAATATTTATAGAATACTCCACCTAATAAAAGCAGAATGAGCATTCTTTTAATTATACATGAAACATGTATTAAAATATACCATAATCTGAATTACAAAAAACATGTCTCAATAAATTTAAAAGAATTCAAGTCATACAAAGGATGATACTTGCCCATAATAGAATTATTAAAAATTAATGACTAGAAGATGTCTAGAAAATCTTCAAATATTTGGAAACTAAATGACACATTTCTAAATAACCCATGAATCAAATAATAAATCAAGAGCAAAATGAGTAAGCATATTCAACTGAGTAAAAATTAAAAAATTATTTTCAAATTTGTGGCCAAAATTTGTGCCCAAAGTAGTATATAGGATAGTATTAGAAAGTGAAATCCAAGTAACAGAACAATAAATAATAAACATCAGATCAGAAAACAATGGAATAGAAACACAGAACCAATAGACAAAATCAATGAAACTGAAAGTTGGTTCTTTGATTAGATCAATAAAATTGGTAAGTCTTAGCCAAAAAAGGCAAGAAGTAAAAAGAAAGCAGTTACACATTATCAACATCCACAATGAGAAGTGATAACAGTCCAGATTCTACAAATATTAAAAAGATAATAAATATATGAAAAATGTCATGTCAATACATTTGACAACTTAGATGACGTGGAAAAAATCCTTAAAACATACAAATTTCAGGAAGAAATAAATAGCATGACTATCTCTATATCTTGCAAAGAAATTGAACTTAGAACTAAAAACTTTCCCTACAGAAAACTTCAAGCCCAGATGTTTTCACTGGTAAAATATATGAAACATCTGAGAAAGAAATAAGGCCAATCACACACAAAATATTGTAGAAAATTAAAGGACTATATAGCAACTCACTCAATGAGGCAAGCATTATCCTATACTAATACAAGACAAAGAGTGTAAGAAAAGAATACTATAGACAAATATCTCTCATGACATAGATGTAAAGTTACAAAACAAAAATTTTCACAAATTAAATCCAAAAATATATTGAAAGGCCATCATGACCAAAAGGAGGTTATCCCACAAACACAACAATGGTTTAATATTCAAAAACCAATTAGTATAATTCACCATATCAACAAATTAAAAAGACATATGATAACCTAAATAAATACGGAAAAATTATTTAGCAAAATCCAACTTTCATTCCTGATAAAAATCCTCAGCAAAGGAACTTTCTCAACTGGATTAAAGGAAATGGTCATTTATGAAAAGCCTGTAACTGGCATCATTCTTAATAATGAAAAACGAATGCTTTCCTTCTGAGATTAAAAAAAAATAGGACAACGATATCCATTTCAACACTTTTATCCACCATTTTACTTGAGGTTATAGCCAGTACAAGAAGCAGAAAGAAATAAAAGACATCCCAATTGGAGAGGAGGAAGTAAAACTCCACTTACAGATGATAGGGTTGTCAATGTAGAAAATCCTATGGGATCAATTAAAAAGCTACTAGAACTAATAAGTGAGTTTAGCAAGGTTCAGGATATAAGATCAATGCACAAAAGCCAGCTATTGACACACAAAAATATGGATGAATCTCAAAATAATTGTGTTAAATGAAAGAATCAAAGAGAAAAGAATACATACTGTATTCCATTTATCAAAATTTTAGAAGATATTTAATATAGTGATAGGAAGCAAGCAGAGGTTACTTGCAAACTCAGGGATAGAGCAGAAAAGGGTTAGCAGAAAAAAGGAGTTATTACCAAGGAGCATGAGGAACCTTCTGGAAACGATGGATATTTTCATTATGTTGATCGTGGATTGGTTCATAGATATATACATACATAAAAACATCAAATTTTATACATTAGCTATATGTATTTCATTGTGGTCAACTATGCTTCAATAAAATTGTTAACAAAATTTTTGCAAGTTTCCTTGGCTGGTATGGCTTAATTGGCTGGGCATCATCCTACAAAGCAAAGGGTCATCTGTTCATTTCCTCAGTCAGGGCATGTGCCTGGGCTGCGAGCCTGGTCCCTAGTTGCAGGCGCATGTGGGAGGCAACCCATTGATGTTTCTCTCCCTCTCTTTCCCCTCTCTCTAAATAAATAAATAAATGAATTTTTTTTAACTTGCAAGTTAGCATTATGCTAAATGAAATAAGCCAGGCAGTGAGGGGCAAATACCATATGATCTCACCTTTAACTGTAACATAATCAACAAAAGAAAAAAGCAAGAAAAACATAACCAGAGACATTGAAATCAGGAACAATCTGACAATAGCCAGAGGGGAGAGGGAATGGGGCTATGGGGAGAAGGGTTTTCAGGAACCACTATAGAGGACACATGGACAGAACCAAGGGGGAGGGTGGAAGAAGGGGAGGGAGGTGGGTTTGGAAGGGGTGGGAGGAGGGGAGGGGAGAGGATGCAGACAACTGTAATTGAACAACAATAAAGTCATTAAAATTAAAAAAACAAAATAAACCTTGCAATTTAATGTTCCCCTTTGGTTAAAGTTTACTTTGAGTCACCATGCAAAAATCTTACAATGTCTCTTTTTCTTCTTTTGTATGTTAACTTGGAAGTTAATTTGGACAATAAATCTCCACACAACTTTCTGCTGAGGTCCACAGATTACCAAGTCTGTTGTCAAACATGACCACCCACTGGCTTGGGGCTTGAGGCACGAGCAACAGAATCAACACATTCGACTGACCTTAATCATTTCTTCAGAGGTCATCTCATTCCAAGTTTGCACTTCCACCAGCCAGATACCTGCTTCTTACATGTAGTATCACTGTTAAATTCTTGCACACATCTCACAAAATAACACTATTTTACCAATAATAATTTGGAATCACAATGGCCACTTTGGATGAACTCTAGATATTTCCAAAATTACCCATTTTAGAATAATCTTAGAGTAAATGGGCAGTCAGATCCCTAATGTTAAATGTGCTGTCTTTTTGATTGGTATAGAGAAACTTCTAAACAAAATTTTGATTCTTTAATAGTTTTAATTACAAGGAAAGCACCAAAAGCCCGTAGCTTATTACAATTCCTCTTTTGATCCAGTAGCAGAGACCTACCTTGCCTGAAGGCTACAGCAGCCACTGCCAAATTTATAGTGGCTTCTGCTGGCACAGATTCAGGGGCTTCCTTGTGCTAATGCTATACAATTTTGGCACTTATCTGAAAAATACACATTTCCAGCAAGCTTACATCCTATAAAACAGTCTTATACCTTCAAAAATGAC
Organism: Micronycteris hirsuta; assembly: GCA_004026765.1. Classification (NCBI taxonomy): domain Eukaryota; kingdom Metazoa; phylum Chordata; class Mammalia; order Chiroptera; family Phyllostomidae; genus Micronycteris; species Micronycteris hirsuta. The sequence continues at coordinate 260,247 of PVJI01000428.1, forward strand.
TAGCCATTGTTATCGCACTTTATATCTTGCTACTTCCTTTCTCAGAAGAAGGAGAAAAGCACATAACCTGGGGTTATATAATCCATGACACCTCCCTAAAATTAGATTTCACTTGGGCAAAATTGAAACTTAGAGGAAGAAACCTAAATTGAGTGACTTTACTCTGAAGTAATTTTTTTTAAATCCCGATTTGACTAGATTTATTCTGAATTGGCAAAATTAAATTTTCATTACCAGGTAGAAATTACATTTATGGTAGAAACTTAAACATTTTAAAGCTATAGTTTACGCACATTTAAGTCATAGATTAATACATTTGCATCCACTGAAAAAGTATCACTTCCTACTAGGGGGAGAAACCATTCTCCTGGATCATCTCACATAGACAGTGATGGAATGGATCATACAAGCTCTTGGACAAGAGTCTCAAGCTGGAATTTAAAACAATTGCATTCAAAGGATAAAGGAAGTTATGTGACCAATTGGTTGAAAACTCTGGGACACCAATGAATCCAAGTGAATCATGGCCTCTTATGTAAAATAGGAGATTATAGTGATCTTGAACTACGAGAGAGCATCTATAAATGCCTGCCCTTAGTAAGTATTTAGTACATTTTATTTAAAATCATTGTATAACCAGTGGAATGCCAAGTGATATATGGAGAACCTGAAGAACCAACAAAAAAAGAGGCTTCCATACCTAATGATCAGTTTTCTGGCCAACGAGAATTTGTACTCAAATTGACAGGAAAGAGGCGGCAGGACTTATGAATGGCTTGTACACGATTAGGTGGAAGTCGGAGGGAGTCCGCAGAGCACTAAGATTCGCTTTCTCAGTGTCTGTCCACAGTATTGCTCTGCACAAAAAGCTCGCAGGGGCTTTGTTTAGACCAGTTCTAAATGCCTGCAGAGCAAATGGCCCACCCGTTGGAGGCTATTGCACCAACTACTGTTGGAAGACAAACTAATAGGGCTTCCCATTAACCCTATTTCTGGGTAATAAATTTACTCATTTTCTTCTGTAGTTGGACTCAATATCTTTTTACATTCACCAACGTTCAATGATCTCACCTTGACTTACTCTTGTGTTTTACCTTGACTCATGCTTTCGGGCCACTCCATTCACCATGCAGCTTCCCCCCATGCTACCCCACCGCCCAAAAAAAAACTTTGTAAGAGTATGTTTCTAAATAACAGCCTTACCCCTAGGTTATAGTCTCTAAGATGATAAAATCAATACAAATATTTTTCTTTTGAGACAGATTTCATCATCACAACAGTGAAAGAAACATAAGGTGATTTTTGGTGTTGATTTTTTTGAAGATGAAGTTGCCTAGGGAGAGGTCTGTTTGATGGAAGATGAGTCGCATTTGGCAAATGTTTATATGAAACAGCAAGTTTGATAAATCTGTCCAAGGTTTAAGAATATTCAGGCACCTTTTCTTCCCAGGAAAATCCCCACAGACCTCTTCAGGAACAAAACCTTCTCTGCAATGGCTCCAAATGATTCAGACATAACTTCCTACAGATGCCACCAAAGGGATTTCTTTACTTTTAGTAAGACTGTTAGCTGGCTTGCCAGATTCTTCGGCATAACAAAATTATCGGCCTTTTCTCTCTTGGGCATGCTGAAGTGGTGAAAATTGCCCGGAGAAAATTGAAACCCTGATAACTGATTTTTTTGCTGTTTTCAAAAGACCTAAACCTTTCTACGATTAAATTGAAACTTTTCAGGATGAACACAATCAAAACCATAGGGAATACCTCTATATTCTTAGAATAGTTTCACAGCCAAAACCTTTACATGACATTTCTTCAGACACAGATTTAGAATTAAATTATTTTCCTAAAATAGAATTCTTGTCTTTGGGCTCAGGCAGAATCGGCTAATTTAACTGTGTTATTCACTTTGTCCTCAGTATCTGGCATCTGAGATTTAAAGACAAAAAAAAAAAAAAAAAGCCACAGTTAAATATGGGCTATGAAACAAATGCTTCACATAATAAATAATGAAAAATAAATCTCTTCTCATTAGTGAACCACAAGACAAAATGGCTGAGGCATGAGATCTTTAGTTTCCTTATACAACATATTTTAAGTTATTTGATTATGTTAATATGACTATGCAGTGTGTATATTTCCAAATCAAGATGCTCTGTGGTTGTCCACAAGACACAGACTGGGCTGCACGATACCGCTGTTAGACGCCACGTGAGAAAACACGTGGGCCAAAGCCAAGTTCATCATTTTGCCACATTCCCCAACCCCTACCCCCAGTCTGGGTCAGAGAAAGAGTGTGTGAACCTCTAGAACGATGGAGAAGCGATTCTCCCTCTGCTGAACTCAAAACAATATGAATCTGAACACGCTAATGGCCCTAGAAACAAACCCTAGTGGCATTGTTGGAGCACGGAATCCAGTAGTACCTGCAATTAGCTCCTTTTTATCAAAGAAACATCATATGCTAGGTCAGAGTTCAATCTTCAAATATATGCAATTTTAAAAATCCTAATTGTCATTTGAGCTTCTCTGCTACTCAAGATGCAACATGTTCCTTTTATGTCTTAATTACATCATTATTACAGACAAGTTTTCAAAGGGAACTTGTATTCATCTGAAAGACAATAAAACAACTTAAAAGCATAAATAGCTATGTACGTAATTTATAAATTATATACATAGCCATCAGTTTTATATTTATAATGCAGTGTATTAAATTCAAATATTTATTCTACACTTTACTTAAAAAGAACTACAGTAAAGGGCCTTGGGTTAGCCAATATGATCAATAATGAATGTAAACTCGGGGACATAGTTGCTCACGCTGTGGTTCTCCCAAGAGTAGCATGAAAGCATAAATTCCAATTCTGACCAACTGAGCTATTTTACTGAGCTTTATAGGCTTATAACAATTTCTCCTCATTTTATAGCTCCAAGAACTTTTCCTGTTAATAATTTATTTGAACAAACATTTATAGCTGGATGATTATGTCTACTCAGTCACCTCCAGAGGAATGGAGATTCAAAGAACAATTTTTTTTTTTTGCTATAGAATCCTTTAGAAACTACCCTGAATGACATCTCAATCCTTGTCAATTTTTTACTTTCATTAATACCGAAGATATAATTTCCTTAGAATGGACTATGTGTGACAGCAATCTTCTAGGCAAAAGATAATCCTGCTGTCAATCCAAGTTATAAATTCTTCAGTGCATTTTCTCACTGTAAATGGAGGATAGATTCCAGACTTCAGCTCTGGGATTCTCAGTCTTCTAGGGGAGAAAAAAAACAACCACCTGACCACAAAACATTGCTTTATTTTCCTTCCAGTCTCACGAAGTAGTCAAACTGATGTCAGAATCATTTTGGCATTCATTAATCATTTTAACTGGTTTTCTTTCCCTGTGTCAGATCTTGGTACAGAAACCAGCCTTTGGATTCTTTGTTTTTTAGCCATTCCCTTAACATTCCGGAAGAATGAGAATGGGCAAGATTAACATTCTGACAGACAGAGTTTTAATTTTAGTGTTTTTAAACTTGAGTTTATTTTAATCTTTTCAATTCATGTGTATATATGTATCTGTGTATAAATTATTATTTAGATCTTAGTTCAGTAGAAGTATTCAAACCATCCGAATAGGAAGATGTTTTAGTTAGATGCTTCTGATTGCATACAACAGGAAATTGAACCCAAACTACCCTAAACAAAAAGGATACTTTTTCAAAGCTGGCTGGATCCAGGGCTCCAAAGCTGTCACCAAGCCATCTCTCTACCCAGCATTACACTGTAAAGTCTCTTGTCTTGGCTGTTTATGGTGGCAAGACAGGGGCAGCAGCTCTAGGACCTCCATACCATGAGACTTCTTGTCCAGCTGGGAAGATTGCCCTGAAATCAGTAAATGCCCTTGCACTGCCTTGACTCTGATTGGGTGGCTGGACAATCCTTGAACCAATCCAGGAACGTGCCCTGCAGTTTGGAGCCACCGATTCCCATTACCAAAATGGTAAAGAATGATAGGAAGCCATAAAACAAGACAGTTAATTACAAAACACAAGAATTCTCTTTCATTTTTCAAATATTTGTATAGAAGTCTATGAGGACAAATAGAAAACAGTTGAACCTTATCTAATTACAGTCAGATGGTTCCGCTTAGGATAAACTATACTAAAATACTTTGGGACATTTTTTAAATCCACATGGACAACAAGAAGAAAACTGTACATAACAGGTTAGTGTATCATGCAGGTAATGGTATGTTTTGCAAACAATTCTCAGAATGTAATTCTAACTAAAATAATGGTTAAAATAAAGTGCTACCTATGGAACTCAGGGTGGAAAGTTGGGTGGGAGGCAGGAAGGGTAACAACTTTTTACCCTTTAAGTTACGGTTCTATTATTATAAGTGGTATTTGAGAAGGAACTCTACTTGTCTCTTTTCTTAGTAAACTTTCCTTTTCTCTTAGATTCAAATAGTAACATACATATATGCATGTTAACTTCTCACTGAAACGTCTTTAAGAAAGTTTAATATTATCCTCTCAGTGTCTGTCGAAGATTGATATAAAAAATCATTCCTGGACCTTTTTACACCTTCTACAAAATAATATTTAAAGGTACAACTACCCACTCTATTCTCAGTTGCTTGTCTGCGTGGATCCATGCAAGGACTTTCTCCTGGGACGTAATTCTTCCCTGGAATACAATGTTAAGGGCACTGTTTGTTTGTCTTCTGACTGAACATAGATTTCTTTTCTAATAATAACTAACTAAAGGGACCTCTGGAAGGTCCCATTTTGGTCCTGTCTACCAGGAAACTAAAAAATATATATTGCTACATTTATGTTACATTATATTTACATATTAAATTACATTGATGATACAATGTTAGATTCCTATAGTAATAAATTTTCTTCTCTTAAAATTCTGACCAATCTTGTCTTCATATTAATTGCTAGACAAAGCAATTAGACAAGATGTTTGGGAAATGTCTTAATAGTATGAAGAAGACTCAAATTTTACTTGCAAGCAAGGGTAAAAAAAAAACCCATGCATATTAAATACACAGCATCTTCCTAATTTACATACAGTTAAAAATGTAAGAACATAATGTCTAAGAACTTTTTGATACCAAAGGCAAAAGCTTTTTGAAAATAGAGTATTGTAGAGGATCAGTAACCATAAAGCATCAGTTCAAGATTTTTCCAAAAAACAGATGAGGAAACAACTTCTAGTTAAGTGGTGATTAATAGCAAATGAGGTAATGTGAAATAAAATACCACACATCTCGATATTGGTATTCTCAATTTTGCTCTCATTTATTCCTTGCTTGATTTATATTATATATACTCTGCCAACTAAAAAAAAAAAAAAAAACACTGATTTCTCCTCTCTCCAAGAGAAGCTCAGTCCTTCCAGATACATGGAGCTGTGAGAAAGGAAGGGGAGACTCTATTCAGTTGGTCATTTATTTGTTCTTTCAACAAATATTTATTGAGCATCCACTACATGGATAGGCATTAAATTTTCAACCTTATTGTTATGGAACTTACAACCAAATGGGGGAAATAGGCACTGAACAGATGTAACAAAGATGTCAGATAAATACATCCTTACAAAAGGGAAGTGCTATGCAAATTCAAGAACAGAGTGTTAGGAGGAAGAACACAGGGAGATAACATACCAGGGATCGGGAAAAGCAGCTCTGAGGAAACGGCGTTTATGCTGGACTCTGAAAAAATGGTAAGAGTCAGCCAAGTCAACAAGGGCAAGATGGAGGACATTCCTAGCAGAGGAAAAATGGGACCAAGGGACCAAAGGACCAAAGGAAAGAAAGAGACTGGCATATTTGAGGAACTGAAGACCAGTTTGGCTGCAGCTTGAACAGGGAGGGGATGAGCGACAGAAGCACGGCACAGAAATGAACACCTGTTTAAACTGCCAGATCATTCAAACAAAGCAACAGTGGAACAGAGTGTTACAGATACGGTGGGTGGTGAGCTCCCGGACTCCCACTGTTACGTGACTGAATTAGAGGTTACTATATGTATATATGGTACTAGTTTTGAAGAAAGTGAGTTTTCAAAGGTATAGACATTAAGCAAAACAAAACAGAACAAAAAACCCTCATAAACACAGACAAGAGCATGGCGATTACCAGAGGGAAAGGAGACTGGGAGGAAGGTGGAGGAGGGTAAAGGGGGATAAGTGGTGATGGAAGGAGACTTGACTTGGGGTGGTGGACACACAATATACAGATGATGTATTATTGAATTGCACACTGGAAACCTATATAATTTTATTAACTAATGTCAGTGAGTTCAATTTTCAAAAAAGAGACAGGAAGTGCATGACAGTTTGCTGCTAATTGGTGCTGAGTTGTTCTATCTTAGTCACCAAGTATTTATTGCACTAGGATCTGAAGGGGAATGTGATAGACACCTCTCCTGCCCACATGCAGCCTGCAGTCTCAGGAAGACCAGGACAAACAGGCAGGCAAATACCTGGGGCGTTGCCGCAGATCGGGAGTGATGGAGGTGGCCATTCCATGGAGGGGCGAGAGGAGAAAGCAATGGTGAATGATGGCCACAATCTCGTGAGTGAAGCAGTTGGAAAGACTAGAAAAGAACCCAAGGCTCCTGTGGGCAAAGGAAATTTCCCCGGCCTGTCGGGAGTGGGGGAGGCCAGCATGTTGGCAGTGCCCAGAACGAGCTCTTGATTATTCAGTGAGGCTTCATTTTATTTCCCTCATAAGATGAATATTCTACTGATTTGGAGAATCATGCAGCTTAGAGTTTGGATTTTCTAAAGAAAACAATTTAAGTTTTTACACTATGATAAAATATTTGACAATTTACTGTTAAATTATATGACTCTGTGTTTGCATTTGAGGGAAACTGTGGTTCTATGCAGGCACAAAAATCAACACCGCTTGCAGAATGAGGAAGTAACTCTTGCAGTTAATAAACTGTTTTGGTCTCTGGCCACAGAAGCAGAGGCTAGAGACAAATTTGATTTACGAAGTAAATATAATTTCTATAGTTGGGTTCATCCTGTTGTTTTCTTAGAGGAAATATATTTTAGTTTGCACTGTGAAAAACACAGATTAGCATTTTTCAGAACATTAGGAATCAAACACAGCATTATAAAAGCATAGAAAAAA
>PVJI01000429.1:0-267732 GCA_004026765.1 Micronycteris hirsuta
TTTATTTATTTATATTTTTTATTATTTTTTGATTTAAACTTTATTGTATTTTTTCCATTACCATTTAGTCCCCTTACACTGCCCTCCCCCAGCAACCCCACACTGTTGTCCATGTCCATGAGTCCTTTTTCCTTTTTGCTCAATCCCTCCACCCCTAGCCTCCCCCCCACACCCCCCGCCCAGCTGTCATCCTGCTCTCCATCTATGAGTCTGTCTTGGGGCACAGATTTTAAACTGTTGTTTATTATCTCGCACCAGACATTTCTGCTCTCTCATATTGCTGGTCTCTAAGAAAACAGTGAGACTCTTAAATTGAGCCTACTTGCCTGTAACCTTGATCAAATGTCACTTTAATCCCTGTGCACTTCTGGCAAACTAAGAGCTATTCATGAAATGCTTAATTCACTTGTTGGAGACAAATATTTTCATTGCATGCTCAGTAGAGGTGGCTCCATTTGGATATCTACCAGACACTTTCATACTGATCTCCACTTAATAGACTTGTGGGATTAACAGGTGATTATTCTCTGTTTGTTCTGAGAACATATGGACTGGCAATGGTCAGCTGCTCTCCAGGATACCTGTGCATTGCTGCTCTCATTGGTTGAACAGCATACCATTGCTAATTGTACTTGTGTTTCTAATAATATAATATAATTAACAACAAATGGCAAAATAGAAGTGCATGAAGAAAGAATGGTTGCTTCTATGAAAAGTAAGTTAAATGCATTGTCAAGATCCAGGCATGTCCTAAACACTTTTTTCTTCTGTTGATTTGGGTATAAATTCTCTGAAGATTGTACAGGTAGAGAAGACTTTAGCCCGAGTGTCTTTAACTTTCCCCCCTACAAAACTCAGCAGTGGCATTTGTAGATGATACTTTATGGTTATGGTTAGTGGGAGGAAAAAGGACTGAACTCCTGGATCATCTTCAAAGGCAAATCCTTTATTTAAAAAGATACTTGGATAAATGTCCGTTTATAAGAATTAAAATGTATAAGGCATATATTATACTTCGGTCAACCACTGCTTTAAATAAAATTTTGCTTTGTCCATTTAGTAGTGACATCAATTAGTGGTAGATTTTTACTTTTACTTTCTACATTAATTTACGTGTGTCTGTTCACTCACTGAGGTTATACTCGAGCCTTATTCATTTTTTATTTTGAATAGTCCAGTTCCAGTCCCAAATATTAAAGTTTGCACTTTCACTATCTAGTAAGAAAATATCTAGAAAATGGTAATAACCTAAAAAAAAAAGCCTTTAGGGAGAATGTATAATTATCTAAAAGAAGGGTTTTCTTTTATGGTAGAAGCATGCTAAATGCATTTTAAAACTTTTTTTTTTTGAAATAATTTAAACTTACAGAAAAGTTGTAACAATAGTACAAGAAACATTAAAATATCGCTTACTGTGCCCTGGCTGGTGTAGCTCAGTGGATTGAGCGCGGGCTGGGAACCAAAGAGTCCCGGTTCGATTCCCAGTCAGGGCACATGCCTGGGTTGCAAGCCAGGTACCCAGTGAGGGCCATGTGAGGAGCAACCATACATTGCTGTTTCTCTCCCTCTCTGTCTCCCTCCCTTCCCCTCTCTCTAAAAATAAATAAATAAAATCTTTAAAAAAAAAAAAAAATATCGCTTACTATTTCCATTGTTCTTTGTTCTAGCTTTCTGTTACCTATCTGATATATGAGATACACACACAGTCTCTCACACACACAAACACAATATTTTTCTGAACTATTTGAAAGTTGTATATAAGATAATATATATTTCTTAAGAATAAAGATATTTTCTTACATTTCCCCAGTGCAGTTATTAACATCAGTGTATTTTGCGCTGAGAGAGTACTTTTTATCTAATTCAGTGATTTTCAACTAGTGTGCTGCAGTAATTTTTTTAAGTCTATTTTATTGATTATGCTATTATAGTTTTCCTGATTTCTTTTGCCCTTTGCCCCCCTCAGCTCGGTACTCCCCTTTGCTCTAGCAATGCACCCCCTTAGTTCATGTCCATGGGTTGTATGTATAAGAATTTTTGGCTCCTCTATTTCCTATACTATTCTTAACACCCCCCTATTTTGTACCTACCAATTATGCTTCTTTTTTTTTTTTTAAAGATTTTATTTATTATTTTATTTTTAGAGAGAGGGGAAGGGAGGGAGACAGAGAGGGAGAGAAACAGCAATGTATGGTTGCCTCTCATATGGCCTTCACTGGGGACCTGGCCCACAACCCAGGCATGTGCCCTGATGGGGAATCGAACCGGGACCCTCTGGTTCCCAGCCCGCGCTCAATCCACTGAGCTACACCAGCCAGGGCCCAATTATGCTTCTTTTAAAGAATATTATTATTTATTTTTAGAGAGAGGGGAAGGGAGGGAGAGAAACATCAATGTGTGGTTACCTCTCACATGGCACCCACTAGGAACCTGGCCTGCAACCCAGGCATGTGCCCTGACTGGGAATCGAACTGGCAACCCTTTGGTTTGCAGCCTGTGCTCAATCCACTGAGCTACACCAGCTGGGGCCCAGTTATGGTTCTTAATCCCTGTACCTTTTCCCCCATTCTCCCCTTTTACCCTCCCACCGATAACTCCCCATATGATCTCCATATCTTTGATTCTGATCCTGTTCTAGTTGTTTGATTGGTTTGTTTTTGTTTTAGATTCAGTTGTTGATAGTTGTGAGTTTGTTGTCATTTTTTGTTCATATTTTTGACCTTCTTCTTTTTCTTAAATAAGTCCCTTTAACATTTCATATAATAATGGTTTGGTGATGATGACCTTGTTTGGGAAGCACTTTATCTGCCCTTCCATTCTAAATGATAGCTTTGCTGTATAGAGTCATCTTGGTTGTAGGTCCTTGCTTTTCATCCCTTTGAAACTTCTTTCTAGTCCCTTCTTGCCTTCAAAGCTTCTTTTGAGAAATCAGCTGATAGTCTTATGGGAACTCCTTTGTGGGTAACTGTCTCCTTTTCTCTTCTCTTGCTCTTTTTAAGATTCTCTCCTTATCTTTATCCTTTGGCATTTTAATTGTGATGTGTCTTGGTGTGGTCCTCTTTGGGTCCAACTTGTTTGGGACTCTCTGTGCTCCTAGAGTTACATGTCATGTCTATTGCCTTTACCAAAATTAGGGAAGTTTTCTTTCATTATTTTTTCAAATAAGTTTTCAAATTCTTGCTCTTCTTTTTCTCTTTCTGGAATCCCTATGATTCAGATGTTGGCATGTTTGGAGATGTCCCAGAGTTTTCCTATTCTCTCCCTGGTTTTTTTTTTTTAAGGTTTTATTTATTTTTATAGACAAGGGAAGGGAGGGAGAAGGAGAGGGACGGAAACATCAATATGTGGTTGCCTCTCATGTGGCCCCCACTGGGGACCTGGCCTGCAACCCAGGCATGTGCCCTGAATAGGAATCGAACTGGCAACCCTTTGGTTCGCAGCCTGCACTCAATCCACTGAGCTACACCAGCCAGGGCTCTCCCTGTTTTTTTTGAATGCTTGTTTCTTCATTCTGTACCAATTAAATGTTTATTTCTTCCTTATGTTCCAAATTGTTGATTTGAACTCTGGCTTCTTTCCTTTCACTGTTGGTTCCCTGTGGGTTTTTCTTTATTTCACATAGTGTAGCCTTCATTTCTTCCCTTATGCATTTGCCATACTCAGCGAGTCTCTGGGCATCATTATCACCAGTGTTTTGAACTCTGCATCTGATAGGTTGGCTATTTCTGTTTCGCTTAGTTCCTTTTCTGGAGTTTTGATCTGTTCTTTCATTTGGGCCATATTTCTTTGTGCCCTCAATTTGGCAGCCTCCCTATGTTTGTTTCTGTGTATTAGGTAAAGCTGCTTTGACTCCCTGTCTTGGTGCACCTGTTATGAGGGGTAGAGCCTTAGGTATTCACCAGGGTGGGATAATCTGCTTCACTGCTTTATGACACTGTATGTGGGGGAAGCATCGGAGAGGGAACAATACCGCTTGCTTGGCATCCTCCCTGTTTCCAGTCACTTCACCCACTTCCCATGTGCGACTAGCACCCCTCTTGCAGTTGCCCTGGTGGTGGTTCCCAGAGTGGGTGGGTTTACATAGGTTCTAGGACCAGGGGTCCTTTTAAATGGACACTCCTGAAAGACCAGGAGTTTCCCTCATTGCCCTAACCCCCACTGGTTTTTACAGCCAGAGGTTATGAGGCTTTATTTCCTGGAGCTGGAACACTGGGCTGTGAGGTCTGGCCTAGGGCTGGGATTGCTCACTCCCCAGGTGCCCCTCCCAGTTTCTATCCTCCGCATGTGAATGTGGGACACCCATTCAGCAGGCTGCCACTGTCACTGCCTTGCTGCCGCTGCCACCACACTGAGTCTTCTCCACCCTGGCTCCCCATCTCCACCCCTCCTACCTGTCTGGATGAATATTTCTTCTTTAAATCCTTAGTTCTTGGACTTCCCTACAGTTTGATTTTCTGGCAGTTCTGGTTATTTCCTGTTTTGAGGTTAGTTGTGATCCTTCTTATGGTTGTGTGAGGAGGCAAAGTGTGTCTACCTATGCGTCCATCTTGGCCGGAAGACCTCTCATCTTTTCGTGTAAACCGAGCCTACTCAAACCAGTTCTCTGATAATTTCTAAAACATGCAATACTGACTGTTTAGTCAGGGCCACTGACTTCTTTTCCCTTACATTGTCAAATCAAAAAAATGAAACAGCCAACACAATAGCCGTCTGGTATGAATAAATCAAAATTACTCCTATTTTTTTGTCAGATCAGCAAAAAAGTGTGTTTTTTGGTGTGCTGCAGAATTTTAGTAATTATGTGTTCCATGGGATGGAAAAAGTAGAAAATTGCTGATCTAATCAATGGTATATTTTCCATTTTTTTCAAATGACCTAGTATCTTTTTATGGCATTTTTCCCCCTCCAGTGAAAAACCAAGCCTAGGACCACAACTGCATTCGCCTGTCATGTCTTTTTAGTCTTCTTTAATCTGACACAGTTCTTCAGAATTCTGTATTTTATGACATCAACATTTTTAAATATAGGTTTTTAAAAAATGGGCTATCCATTAAAAATTCAGGTTATTTGTTTGCTGCCAGAATATTTCATAACTGATGTTGTGTCCTCAGGATCCCACATCTGGAGGCACATGGTGCCCATCTGCTCCTTAGTTCTGATGTTAATTTTGATTATCCAGTCAAGGTGTTAGCTGATTTCCGTGTACCATTTTTTCCCCATCCTACTAATAGGCAATATGTGGGAGACCTTTTACATCCATATAGATGTGTTGCTCCTCATCAAACTATCCGCCCTGCCCCCCAGAGTTAGCATCCGTCAATCATTCTCTGTGGTGGCTGCAAAGTGATGTTGTTTCACTCCACATTGACCTCCCCCTTTCCTCTTTTATTTCTTTGCCTGTTTATTATTGGTGTGAACTCATAGATCCCCAGTTTCCCCCAATGGTTTGTAACTCGTTCCTGTTTTTAAAATTATTTTGGTGCTCAAATTGTCTGAATCAGCAGTGGGAGCCTCTTCAAGTTGGCTCCTATGTTTCTGTGATATGCCAAACCATTTCATTTGAACACTTTTTAACTTTATGGCATAACTTGATGTTAAGGCTTATCTTAGGACTTCTGCTCCGGCATCTCCCCAAGGGGCTCTGATGCCTTTGAGTGGAGAATGGTGTTAGAAATAAAATTGTGGGTAGGTATGTGCGTGGCTTCCTGGAATCTGCTTTTAGGCCCTTTGACTTATGGGTCAAAATGTCAATTATCTTCTAGTGAATGAATTGGCAGAATTAACTTGTGAAAAACAAATTATATAATATGGTTTTGTTTATTTCTTGAGAAGCTTCTGGAAGACATGTTCTGTGAGAAAGTTCTGTGTGGTTCAGAATGGCCTTCTTAAAAACTGAAGTCAGCCTTATGAAAAGAGAAGGACTCTTTTGTCCCTCAGTGTATCCCCTGTCCCTGCACAAGTGCTGGTGAATATTGTTAACTAAATGGATTCACCAAAAATTGTTATATGGAGTGCATAGGGTGGTATTCAAGCATTTGTTATTATTTCCTAAAAGTAAGATGTTGTGGGGAATATGATAAATGGAAATTGCTGCTCGTGGCCATTGATCTTGAGCTAGAGATTTGTTGAGGGAGTTGGTGGAATATTATTGTCTCCAATTAAAATTTTCCATGTGTTAAACATTCTGTCATGCTTCAAGTATGTTTTAAGTGAGTAATGCAGTTCCATTATATTATGTGAGCAAGAGAAAGTGAAAAACTCTAACCAACTACCAAATTGTTCCTGAACTAAAGACCTAGGAGGCAGAAAGTCTCAAACGCCCATTCATCATGGCTGCCTCTAGTGAGTGCATGTGTGATCTAATTGGGAGTGAATTTTTTTTGCAGTGCAGCAGCTGTGACTTACGCAATTTAGAAATATGAACTTGCAACTAGATCAAACCATCCACATCAGGGCAGAAGGGATAATTTATTCAAAAAGGGATTTCACTATTTCTTAATTTATAATCTGGGTGGCCTGCAAACCCCATGTAAATCTGAGAAGTAGGAAGATTTAAGGGATATCAAGAGTAGTGAAGTGTGTTTTTTTTCCCCCTTTGGACTTCAAAAATCATTTTGAACATGGGCCTGTTACATTAGTCAGCCAGTAATAAGGATCTGTTTAAGGCCGGTCTGAAAGTCAGGCTGGGTAAGAAGCAGCTCTGGGCTTTTGGACTTTTGGGTTGAGGTAGCCTCCTTTGAAGTAAGAACTGTGAGAAGAAAGGCTTTCCTCAAGAGGAAAGATTTAAATTGAGCTCTGGAGGGTGAGCAGGGTTTGGGTAGAAGGTGGAAAAGGGAGCTTCGGGGCAAGGGTAAAAGGCGGGAGCGGAGATGCTGAGAGTAGAGAGAGCAGTGAGGCATGAGGGCAGGACTGACGCAGAGGCACGTTCATGACTCAGTGTGTGATGGGGTGGGGAAGCGATGTGTTGGGGTTTGGGATGTGATGTGTTGGGGTTTGGGATGTCTTGATAACCAGGCAGGTTGTTTTTACCTGTGCTACTTTGGATAACACTCCTACCCAACCCCCAAAGAAAGATTTAGAACATTATTTAAAACAGAATTTTGCCATTGAAACATAATTAACTTTTTCCATAGGAGTTTGAAAGGACAGAGAATGGCATTATCAGTCATGAAGAAACTTGAATTACAAAAGCAATTTCTGAGATACTGATGAAATTGTGAAATGGTGGCACTGTTCGCTGCTGGCCTAAAGCAAACAGGAACAGTTGCTATAGCCAAAAGCAATAACTGCCAAAGGACAGAAAAGACAGCCAATAAATACTTGATTTAAGTCACCACATTTGACAACTGAGAAATGTGATTTAGAATTATGGTTTCCTTTTTCTCAATGTCACCTAAATCAGTGCCGACAGTATTAGAATGGCAAAGTATAAAGTTAAAAAGCTCAGGCTATAAGGATTAGGAAGGAAGTTCAAGAAATCCAGGTTGGATTGTGGTGATCCCACAGAGCAGTAGGAACCGGCCACGTTCCTACCATAGCCTTTCCTGCATCTGAAGTGAACTGAAGAAAATTATTGCTTCACAGATTTCCTGTGTCTGGTTTAGACGCCTGGGATCAGAGACCAGTGAATACATATTTCTAGTGGAAGTTAGTAATGAGACCTATGAAAATGGAAATATAACTGGAAATAGCCTGTCATTTTGTGATCACACTAAAAAAAACTAACAACCTGAAGAGTTAATCTTTCTCATTTAAGTCATAATTAGCTTTCCCTGTATGTCAGTACTATTAAACTGCTTAATTAAAAATTTAACAATTTGTTTTACAACAAATTGTTTTTCCTTATTTACATAGCACATGGAAATGACATAGTAGCCATGCATGTTAAAGCACCCAGGCAGTAATTCACAGGCAAGGACAGTAACAGCTATTAACAGAAACCCTGTGGCTAACAGATTATTGCAAAAGGGAACCAGAAAATACAATATGATGTAAGTAAACATGATGTATTGAAAATGCGTTATTGTAATGAAGACGATCGTACAGAGGGACCCAGTGGGAGGGTGTCCTGAGACAGGGGTCTCTGAGACAGAAGGTGTTAACGCCAACACTGATGAAATCAGTGCTGATTTCAGAGGCAGTTTTGAGTAGCATTCACGTGTAGAAACAATGCGTACGATATGATGACATTACGCCACCATCCCATACGTCACGATGAGTTTGCAGAGTCCTTCCCTCTTTCCCTTCCTTCATTCTGATCGCCTTTCCTCCATCCCACTCATCAAAATGACCGTGCTCCAAAAAATCTACCAGACATTGGGTTCAGGATTGCAGCCGTAACTAAGCAGGACAGAGGAGTCTTGTCCTTGCATGCTGTTCACCTTCGTGGGGCTTGAAATCTGCTCTCACATTCATTTCTCCACCCTCAGTGCCCCCAGTTTTCAGACAAGCTAAGCAGGCAGTTACAGTGCAGTGCTAATATGAATATTGGTGTCATTTATATAATTATCTAGGTCTTCAGGAGAAACAAATATGGCTAAATGTGGTTGAAAATTTAGAAAAGACTGTGGAGTTTGTAAAGGGAGTTGTGGTTATTTTCAGGAGCCATAGATGATGATGGTGCTGGTGTTAATGACTAATTTAAGCACAGATTTATGGCTCATAAAAATTTGTGCTGGTACAGATTAAACTGCCTTTATTTTTATTATCCTTGGGATCACTTGTTGTTTTGGATATGGACTGAAGGGGTGTTTAGGGAGGCTGGGTGTGGGTAGAGAATCTCTTTAAGTTGTTGAGCAAGAACGACAATGAATGCAAGAAAAAGATTAATGTGGGGAGGTATGCAGGGATGAATATAAAGGTTTAAGTGAGCTGTGGCCTGTGAAGCTTGGTCTCTTGAGTTGGAGAAATACTGAAGGCATTTTCCCTGTTCAGGTCTTCCCATACTGGCCACTAGGGGGAACTGTTAACCCAGGGTAGTTTAGTTGCCGACTAGAAGTCTGTTCCTTGGGGAAGACTAGCAAACACGTTTGTGGTTGTTGGAGACACACTGCTTTTGGATAGTCAGTGTTCATAAATTTGCTTTTCATGAGTTATGGAATTTATACCTGAAAATAATATTTGAAAACTTATGAAATTTACTCCAATTACTTTGAAGACATGAAATATATCTTCCCCCTGTTTCAATCCCCCTCTAGGTAGGTCCTAGGCACTTAGTCATTGCTGAATGGATGGAAGAATTTGAAAGTTCCCAGTAAATTGCAGATTACTTGGAAATCATTCTTTGATGATCCAGTAAGAAGAGAAACTTATGGTCTTGTTTTTTTTTTTGAGAAAATTTTTATAGAATTTGTGATTGGTATGAGACTTAGGTAGTCTAACTGCATATTGATGCTCCTATAAAACTGAACCTATATTTTTGGGTCTTATTTAAAATTTCTAAAGTTAATGTACCTTTTTAATGGATATATATGAGGCTACATTAGAAGAATCTGATCATTTGTTCTGAGAATCTTAATTTTTAATTAAATGATGTACCGCCAAAATTGGGGGCCTACGTTCTTAGACTGTAAGGCCTCTGGGGCACGTCTCACCTGATATTTAATGCTCTGAGGGGCACGCAGCGTGGCTTTGCTCGTATGTGCTGTCTTAGCAGAAGCAGACAGTGTGACACGTAAGTGTGTGCGCTGTGGGGCCGGAGCACCCGTCCCCAGGTGGGGTGTGTTCCAATCTAAACTCTGGCTCCACTGGGATTCCTATTGAGTGGCTTACTTTTTCGTGCTCCAGTTCCCTCACCTGTAAGACAGAAATAATAATAGTACCTTCCTACCTCAAAGGATTGCTGTGCAGATGAAATACGGCAATTCCTGAAAAGTGCTTAGAACTACCTAGTATTCTTATTATTTATGTTGTTATTAACTTCTTTTGCTATATGTAGGCGATTTTATTTAGAAAATGAATTAAATAAAATAGCACAACTTAATTTATATTAGAAGGAAATTCCGTTGGAACCCTAAGTGCTTCATTTATAACTTTTCACTACGATGGTGTGGTTTCTCTCACATTGAGCCAGATGGCGTTCTCTAGCTACAGAATAAAGAACCCTTAAGCTGTGTGTCATTTTGGTAGCTATCACAGGCACTACTTTAAAATGAAATTAACAAGGACTTTAAAAAATTGGTATATGGCAAGTGTACAGAATTTTTACTAGGTTGTAAGAGAATCGTGTTTGCATCTAGCTATTTTTTAAGAGCATTAAAAAAAGGTACATTGTAGTAAATACTTGTAAGGGTTTATTTTGACAAAGATTACTTTAGAAAGGAAGCAAATAAAAACAAAACCAGAAAAAAACCTGTAAGTTTAATTATAAACATGCCCATCATTCTATCGATACTCAGATTTAAGTCCTCAGTGTACTCTGTATTGTGACTTTTTATTTTATTCATGATAACAATGACTTGAAAATATTTTTCAAAAATTCTAAATGTACTTCCTAATGGGTCACATGCCATTTGGTGATTTGCAGAGAGAACTCACTTTGTTCACAAGTATTTATTGAACCACGAGAAACAGCAGTGAACAAAACTTACACAAAAATCCCTGTGACCGTGGAATGTTTTTTAAAAAGATTTTATTTACTTATTGTTAGAAAGAGGGGAAGGGAGGGAGAAAGAGAGGGAGAGGAACATCGATGTGAGAAAGAATGTTGACCGGTTGCCTCCTGCACACGCTCTGCCAGGGCCTGAACCTGCAACCGAGGCATGTGTCCTGACCGGGAATCAAACTGACCACCTTTCACTTTGTGGGTGACACCCAACCAACTGAGCCACACCAGTCAGGGCATCATGGAACTTAACTGGGAGGGAAGGCAGGTAATAAATACAGAGGTAAACTTTGATGGTCAGGTGGTAGCAGGTATTCTGGGGGAAAATAAAGCAAGGGAGAGTATGGGAAAGTCTGTAATTTTAAATAGGATTGTTAGAGAAGGCTGCCCAGAAAAATGTGACTTTGAGCATAGACTTGGCAGACATGAGGGAGCGAGCCATGTGGCTGCATGGGCGAAGTGTATTTTAGGTCAGGGAACAGAGGCGGTTGTGGGTGGAACAGAATGAGCAAAGGGGGGAGTAATAGGAAGGAGGTCAGAAACGTAAGCAACATCTTACAGGGCCCTGTAGGCTGCTGTAAAATGGACTTACTCTTAATGAACTGGGAAAGTATTGGACATTTTTTAGCAGAATAAGGCGATTTGGCTTCCATTTTAAGAGTTGCTCCAACAGCTATCCTGAGACAAGACAGCAGGGAGCCCCAGGAGAGCGGCTGAGAGGCTCTGGCAGTCTGAACTGCTGGTGGAGCCGGTTGCCATCCGCCTAGGGTGGCTGCTCTGGAGATCCCGACAGGTAGTTGGAGTCCTGATTTACTTTGGACACAGAGTCAACAGGATTTGTGACACAGCTTGGATATCGAATTGCAGTCACAAGTCTTGGGTCTGAATAACCCGAATGATGGAATTGCCACGAATGGACTTGTGGGAAGACTGTCAGAGAGTCTACTTCAGGATCTTTGTGGGGCGGGAGGTCGGCCGTTTTGTTTCAGATGTGCTGAGTTTGAGTGGAAAGGGGCAGGTTTCAATATGTAATCCCATAGCACGTGTGTGTTATCCTTAAAGGTCTAAAAAATAAAGGAAAATTAGATATGGTGTGCTCCAATTTGAGAAATATATGCATTTTACATATGGAAGTGTTTCAAGATATACTTGATTGCAAGTATTTAGGAACTTGTATTTCTGGCTTGCTGCCTTATGTCATTGTTCCTTGTAATACTCCCTTTTCTATAGTTAAAGGGTGTATTTTATTTTGTTGGTTTGGTTTTTAGACAAGTATACCCAAGCCTTCCATCACATATCTATATTTCAGAGATTTGTCTTTCAAATATAACCTGTATTGAGTAGTATGTGTTTATTGCAAAATGATGCCACAATTGCTCAATTATATTTGGAATTATGCTACAAAAAGTAACTTATAAGCTGCGTAGGAAAATTAGTCTTGAATGGGGTTTTCAGTTTTTAGACATTGACTTTCATTCACCCTCTGCTTTGGCACATTGTACGTTGATATTCCTAAAGAGCCAACAGCTTTTCCTGTGCCAGATTCAGTCTTTTCCCCATCAGTAGACTAACGATGGGACTAATGGGAGTGCATGGGGCTCTGCCTGCTGGGGATGGTGCTGGGGGAGGAGGCCAGGCAGTTACTGTCCTCTGCCTCCTGCCCCAGGACTCCTGGCACCGTGACTTACTTCACTTCCCAGGGCAAGGGAGGCCAGGGTTTGCAGAAACTGTTACTAAGCATTCGATACCTTTTTATTTCTCTGAAAATAGATATTATACATACAAAATCTATTTACTCCCAATGTAAGTGAAACATTTGCTGTATTTGCTTAGGAGGGATATTCTTTAATTATGTAGTATCTTCTTAGGGGAGTCTTTGCCACAAAATTTCCTTGTTTTCCAAATCAGGATTAGTTATAATTCTCTGGGGATCTACGGGTTATGGCTTTATTTTAAAACATCTTTGCAGACATGGAATCATGTCACTTATTATCATGGCTACTAAAAGCTTAGTCAAATTTGTTGTCTTGCAAAAGTAAAATGCTTTTCCTTTGACTTCATTTTCTCATGCACTTATTTTTATTTCATTTTTAAATTGTGGTAAAAAGCATATAACATCAAATTTACCATCTTAACTATTTCTAAGTGCACAGTTCAGTTGTGTTAACTGTGTGCATATGATTGTGCAACAGATCACTAGAGCTTTTTTGTCTGGCAGAATGCACACTCTCCCCATTGAACAACAGCTTCCCATTTTCTTCCCCCTCTCATCATTTATTTTTAAAAATTACTTTAAAAATCTCACACATACACAGAGCATTAAACTGTCAAATTATACCAATTGGATGACTGTCACAAAACAGCCGTTTCGTGTTTCCTGTGTATCTTCCTCTACTTGTCTTGATTGAAGTAGACCATGACATTCAACTCTTGTTCTTTTTGCTATTCCTCAGCAAAATTATGTCACAATTCTTATTTAAATCAGTAGTGTGTATTTTCATGATGAAGATTGCGTAATCAATATTCACTATCTAGTAAAATGGTCTACTGTGCTAAATTACCATTCTTGTATGATTTTTTTTTCAACTTGAGTTAATCAACATTTGCTAGCTATTTGTTTACTTTTCTAAGGTCTCTACCCCTTTTCTCCCCTCCAAATGTGCCGACAATGTTTTAAATAATGAAATGATTTGGGCCAGGCCCTCACAGCTCCCACTTTTCCAGGACCATGGTAGATGGCTTATTCCTTAGGCCTGAAGAGTCTCCATTATCCTGGGACTCCCTTCAGTGCTTCGTCCCGTTGGATGGCATGGCTTGTGCTTTCTTGCTTTGTGGGACACTTACTTAGGAGCTTCTAAGGGAAGGGATGTTGGAGGCTAAGTTCCTGTTCCTTTCATGGCTGAAGCTGACATTTTTTCTGTTCCCACACTCTCATGATAGTTTGGCTGGGTATAGGATTTTATGTTGGAAATAATTTTTTTCCCCATAGAATTTAAAAATCATTGCTCTGTATTGTCCTCTAGATTCCATTTTTACTTTCAGGAACTCTTTGCCATTTAATTGCTTATGGGATGAATCTGGAGACTTCTGTTTGGTCTGGGAAATTTTCTGGTTTTATTACTTTGCTAATCACCTTTCTTCAATTTTCTCTGTACTTCGTGGAATTCCTGTTAGTCAGACTTTGGATCTACTGGTTTATGGAATTGGTATTCTGAATTTTTTTTTTTTTTGTTCACTTGGGTTTTTATCCTTTGATCTTTTGTTTCTATTTTCCAAGAGATTTGACTTAGTTTTCCAATTCTTTGCTTTAATTTTTTTATTTGCTAATTATATTTTTCATGTCAGAGATCTTTTGCTTGATCATTGATTATATTTTTTTAGATCTGTTTTTTTTTTTTGATAAATTTATTTTTTTTTTATTTTATTTTTTTTTAGAGAGAAGGGAAGGGAGGGAGAAAGAGAGGGAGAGAAACAGCAATGTATGGTTGCCTCTCACATGGCCCTCACGGGGACCTGGCCCGCAACCCAGGCATGTGCCCTGACTGGGAATCGAACCAGGACCGCTTGGTTCCCAGCCCGTGCTCAATCCACTGCGCTACACCAGCCAGGGCTGATCATTGATTATATTTTTTACATAGCTCTCTGTTCTTATTTTATGTATGTAATGTCTTCTTTCTCTGACAATATTAATTATAGGTTCTATTTATTTTGTCTATATTTAAATTATTTTCTAGGTAATATTAAATATATTTTTTAAAATACAAGTTTCTCTAAAATATTCTTTTGTTCTGTACTGTGTCTGTGTTACATTCAGACTCTTTTTCCTGTTTATATTTGTATGTTGCTCTATATGTAGGAGGCCATTCTTTTTTTTTAAGTATATTTTATTGATTCTGCTATTACGCTTTGGCCAATTTCCCCCCTTTATTTCTCCTTTGCCCTGCCCCCCAACCCTCCAGCATTCCCCCCCTTAGTTCATATCCATGGGTTGGACATATAAGTTCTTTGAGTCCTCTGTTTCCTATACCATTTTTTTTTTATTTTTTTATTTTTAGAGAGAGGGGAAGGGAGGGAGACAGAGAGGGAGAGGAACAGCAATGTATGGTTGCCTCTCACATGGCCCTCACAGGGACCTGGCCTGCAACCTAGGCATGTGCCCTGACTGGGAATCGAACTGGGACAGTCTGGTTCCCAGCCCGCGCTCAATCCACTGAGCTACACCAGCCAGGGCTCCTATACCATTTTTTATCTCTCCCTGTCTATTTTATGCCTGCCAATTATACTTCTTCTTCCCTGTGCCTTTTCCCCCCTATTCCTCCCTTCCCCCTCCACTGAAATCCCTTCATGTGATGTCCATTTCTCTGATTCTGTTCCTGTTCTAGTTGTTTGCTTAGTTTTTGTTTTCATTGTTTTTCTTTTCTTTCAGGTTCATCTGTTGATAGTTGTGAGTTTGTTGTCATTTTATTGTTTGCATTTTTGATCTTCTTTTTCTTAAATAAGTCCCTTTAAAATTTCATATAATAGTGGTTTGGTGATATAGGAGGCCATTCTTAAATGTACGGTTATCACTCCCAAGGATGAGTCCTGACATGCTGATGAACACCCTCTGTGTATGAAGCTTATCGTCAGATTGATTTGTTTGTACGGTGATGAAATGGCAAGCCAGCTCTTCATCGGGGGTCTCACAAATGTCAGTATGTGAAACCTTTTTTCTTAGAGAGGTTTAATTGTTCCAGAGAAGGCTCTTCTAACCTCTTGTTTGGAGAAATCAGGCCGCTGTATGTGGGAGCAGATTGAAAAAGTAGATCTGAGGATCCTCATGTTTTTCAGTTTGTGCATTTTCACTCAGTCCCTCTTTGTTCCTCCGTGATTCTGAGTCCATGGCGGCTACCTGGTCTTCTAACTCTCTAGGTCAGGTTCTCCAGAGAATAACCTGGCGCATTGGGTAGGGGTGGAGGCCTGGGGAGGCTTCACCCAGCTTTCCTGTTTGCCGTTCGGCTGCACATCGTCTCTGTCCTTGGTTTACCTGGCCTGGGTTTTGCGTGTGAACTGGTTTCCATCTCATTGGCATCTCCCCGACAGGCCCTTGGCTAGAAGCTCCCTCTGCGTAACTTTCCCTTTGTCCTCCTGCGTTTACACCCTTTTTATTCTCTAACATGTGTGTTGAGAGGGAAAGGAGAGAAAAATCTGAGAGGTTAATCTGCCGTGTTTAACAAATGTCCCATCTAACTATTTGAATTTTTATTTTATCTTGCTAGGTTGTAAGTATTTTACTATCCACCTTAAAAATCATTTCTGAAATAAGAATGGGTGTAAAATGTTTGAAAAGCGCCCTGTGGAGGATGGTGCTCTGTGCGGGCATAAAAATGCCACGTGGAGTGGAACACAGAACTGAACATTAATGACATCAATACAGTCGTAGAGTGAAGAGAATTCAGTGCGATTAAAGACAACCTTTGCACTTTCAGATATCTGAAGTATATAGTCACCATTCCTTGTACCTAGATTATCCCCCATCCCCAGAAGGAAAGGAAAAAATCCCAAAGAATAATAGAGTACGTCCTCGGGCACATTTTCTACTTCTTTTTCAATGCTTTTTGTGTACTTTAGAGACGTGGGCATACCGGAAAAGATAAGCTATGTGATTCTTGCTGACCACCATAATTTAAAAATATGGTTATAGATTATATTACTATAATAGATTTAAAAATAAAAAGAATTCAAATTTTATAGTTTGTAGGTTTGACCTGTATGTATTTTTCTGAGTAGGATTAGTTTATGGAGATTCACAATGATGAATAACCATCCTGTTAATTTTCAAAGATAAGTTTAATTTTTAGTGGTCATATGATTTAACTTTAGACAGACAAGTGAAAATGTACTATAACCATTTTATATTTATAACCATTTTATGCTTGCTCTAATGGGGTAACAAGTTATCTACTTATTTAGAGTCTAATCAATAGTAAACCTCAGATTGTAAGGTATTTAAATTTCAAGTCACTAGGTTGTGCACCTAAAACTAACATAATATTGTGGGACAACTGCACTTTATTTAAAAAAGGAATAGACAGCTCCTCTGTGTGTTTGTTTTTTCTACATTGTATAGATTTAGCACATTTTGTACACATACTCAAAACAGGGAATAATGCATTTTTATCACTGCGGTTTCCTTGCTGGAGTATATTTCTTATATTGCTATGTAGATATAAAAAAACCCTTTATTTGAAGGATAATTCGTTTTTGAGCGCATCATAATTGATTTTACCTTCTCACTGCTCAGTGCCTCAGCAAAAGCTCCATGTTTGGCCAGGATTATTTTTGTTTTTAATTTAAAAAGTTTTTTGGATCGAACACTTATATAGTGTTTACTGTGCAAGGCTCTGTTCCAAGTCCTTTATAAAGATCAACTAGATTAATTCTTAACAATCATCTGATGTTGGCACTGTTATTATTCTGATTTTCTGAGGAAGGAACTTGCTGGAATAGCTGGTTAATTGCAGAGTCATGATACGAGCCCCGGTAGTCTGAGTTCATGATCTTGACCCC
Source organism: Micronycteris hirsuta (assembly GCA_004026765.1). Lineage (NCBI taxonomy): Eukaryota > Metazoa > Chordata > Mammalia > Chiroptera > Phyllostomidae > Micronycteris > Micronycteris hirsuta. The sequence continues at coordinate 17,153 of PVJI01000429.1, forward strand.
GAGCAGTTACTTATACCAGAATGATCACTCTGGGTCCACATAAAGCGGTTACAGCTTCTTCAGGCTTCATCTAAACCATGATAGACATTAAAGGGCTTGAGGGGTAACCCTAAGATTCCAAATAAACTAAAAGTCTACAAAACAAAACCAAAACAAAAAACTGTTTACCTCCTTGATGCTAGTACAATAATAATTTAATTTAATAATCCTAAAAAAGAAAGACATGAATCTGTCTAAATTGTTCATGCATAGATCCCTCTCTGAAGGTAGAGGAATAGAGCAGATAACACCCAGCAGTTCTGCTGTGATTTCAGCTAGCACTGACAGAGACAGAACTCCCTATCACAATATTGAGGCCCTTTAGCTATCTTAAAAGGAGACAAGGACTGATTTGCTATGATAGTAATCTGGGAGATTTTATTATCCTTTCATAGACAATTAACTACTCAGAAAGTAGGAGGTATCTCAAAGGTATGGAGTATTACCAAAACCCAGTGGGTTCCTCTAGCACAGGTTACAACCTTGCTCTCTCTGTAACCATCCACATTGTTTGATTGGCAAAGGACAGATTGGAGGGTACAGATACAGAATTGGTAAAATAAATCCATATGCCGTCACCTTGGGATACCTGTATTTTCTCTTTATTAGGACCTAAAATGTGCACATATGCAGCAGACTTTGATAGAGTGATGTTGGGTCCTTCCCACATTTGTAGGTCAGCAGATAAATGTAAGAATTACCCAGATCTTATATAAATTTGGGGGAAAATGGAAAAGTCTTCTAGGCAAGGAGGGAGTGTTATCTGATTCCTGTGTTAGAAGATAAGAGTGTGCTGGATGGAGGACTCCACACAGTTTAATCCAGGAGCTGCTAGAGCTACCAGTCCCCACAGCTCAGCCAGAAAAAAGGTAATATCCTTGTTTACTTCTGGAGCCAGCATGGCTCCCGCCATGTGTTGTGTTAAGGGGAGACTAATGTAATTGTGAAAGATAGTGCCATGATGATATTCATAAAAACCAGAATGTGAGGGATAATATGGAATTAAAGTTCCTTATAATAAACACACTAGGTAGTTTTAGGTAAATAGTGCTTTCTAGTTGTCATGAATTCAGACTCCTGGGAGGTTTGGAGCAGAAGGAATCATTTGGCCTACAGCGTAGCTTTGGCATCGTAGGACCCCGGCGTGAGTCCTGGCTCCACCACTTACGTGACCTTGGACATGTTGTTCAAGCTCTTTAAGCTTCATTTTTCTCATATGTAAAGTAAGAATAATAATAGTACCCACCTCCTAGGATTATCAAAAGGATTAAATGAGATACAATGAACACGCTTGTAGTACAGCGACCGGCACATTGAAACACCCAGTGCATTTTAATGATAATAGTATTAGCTGCAGCTGTGGTCGTCATCATCATCATCATCCATTGCAGCATCTCCCTCTCGTTCACATACTCATCCTGTTGATTTCATGTGCTGTTTCTCAAATTTCTATTCTATTTCCGCCACCTCAGTTTTAGTTTTCACCTTTCACTTATGCTACGACTGCAGTAGTTTCCTGTTTGGCTTCTGTAGCTCATTCTCTACCTCTCTAATTCATCCTCAAAATTCTTATGAGTGATCTTTTTAACACTCAAATGTGACCCTGCCCCTCACTGCTAAATCCCTTTTGGTACTCCTCAGAACCTTCAGGACAAAGATGATCCTTCTCATAGTTGCAAGAAGAGCTTCTCTCCTCAGATTTAAGCCCAGGTGGTTATTTTTAGCTCTTCCAGGCTACCATTCCCAGTCTTGGAGAAAGGAACGACGATGTCCTTCCTTGCTCTTAGATCGTAAAGCCAACCACTTAGCTCTCCTTGTTGCTATGTTGCCTTGCTTATGAAGAAGAAATAATGATCTTGAGATTTCCTGCACATGATCATCAGCCTTTTAGTCAAGTGAATGAGTATGTATAGAATACTGTGCATGAATTTAACAAATGAGACTGGACTCGTTCTTTCTGAATCTCAGGCTGATGCCCTGTTTATTCATGTAAATAATTTCTCATTTTACTGCGGGTTTTAAATTCTGTCGGAATGCACAGTAGAGTGTATGTATTAGTAAATTTTTATCTTATTTTGACTCCACCAGCATTTCTATAGATCTATTTTGACAATATAGGAGATTTGTGGAGAAGGCTTGTGGTCAGAATTGGCTTCCCAGCAGTATCTGGGTCCCCCTTGGGAGACACCACCATCAGGAGGGGTCCATGCATGAACAGGATTACTTCATATTTTCTTTGTTTCAGTTGTGTGTACTCCAAAGTTATAGATCTGACGTCTTTGTAGACATAAACCCAGGTTTCATTTTCTACCTTACAGCATTGTCTTGCATTTTTCAATATAGTTTGCATAGAGGTCACTGCACTGCTATGATGAGAAAGAAGAACTGCTTTACATTCAAGGCATTGCTTCTGTCAAGTTAGAAAAAGTTCTCCCCAGAGACAAACATTTTGCCAGCAGGGTTTGGTAGCTTGTGGGGTGTATTCGGAAAAAGTGCATCAAAATGTGAAGCACATGAACAAAAGGATAGTTCATTTAGCCTGTGTGTGAAATTCCAGAGTTATTTTTCATGCTCTTATAAGAAATATTTTAGGTTTTGTACATATTTGCTTTTTTCTGTTTTAAAATGGTTGCTCTGTGTATTCTTCCCAAAGGTATTAAAAATGTGATGACTTCCGTGGAATGTAAATATTAAGGTTGATGTCTAAAGGTCGTTTTTAAAATTTTAAACACCTTCTCTCCTTCGTACTTAAATATTTATTGAACAGAAATTGTAAAGTTATGAGAGCTGCTGGTGAGTCCTGGAACAGACCCTAGTCTGTGATGCCTACACTGACGTGGAGGAAACGGGGCAGGATTGGTGCCACTGTGTAAGTGCTCCCCCGGGGCAGCATCTCCAGAGGTTCCCCCTTCTTTTGTAACTCGAGTCTGTGATCAAAAACTTGTGCAGGTACCTTTTCTTTTAGCTTTCCCTGCAACACCATACGCCCACGGTTGTGTTGTTGGGAAAGGTTTGTAAGGGAACTGGATCAGAAGAGCAGAGATTGACCTAGTTTGTGCTACAGCATGACTGTGCCGTGTGGCTTCTTTGTCTCTAGAGTCAGTTCAATGTCTGTCTCAGCTGCAGATGAGGAAGTGCCAGTGAGAGAGCATCCACTTGGTCATTGACTTTGGGGCCTCTGCCTTTTCATTCTTTATATATATATATATATAAAATATATATATATATGTGTGTGTATATATATATATAAAATATATATATGTGTGTGTATATATATATGTGTGTATATATATATACACACACACACACACATATATATATATTTTTTTTTTTTTTTTAAGAGAGAGGGGAAGGCAGGGTGAAAGAGAAGGAGAGAAACAACGATGTGTGAGAGAAGCATTGATCAGTTTGTCTCGCATGCGCCTTGATGGAGACCAAACCCGCAAGGCAGACATGTGCCCTGTCCAGGAATCAAACTGGCGACCTTTGGCTTTGCAGCACAATGCCCGACCCACTGAGCCATGCTGGCCAGGGCTGCTTTTTTCATTCTTCTTAATGTTTCCCTTTTGAGATCCTCTGACTTGGTATTAATCACAAACCTGGTTTCTGAGCAGAGGGGAGTTGTTTAGCTGGCTCTGATGCCATATCATTGTTCATTTATCAGAGTTATTTTGCTTCCTTTAAAATTTGGACTTATAGCCCTGACCTGCGTGGCTTAGTTGGTTGGACATTATCCTGCAAAGCAAAGGGGCGCCGGTTTGATTCCAGGTCAGGACACATGCCTGGGTTGCAGGTTCAGTCCCTGGTCGGGGCATGTACAAGAAATGCAACCAACTGATGTTTCTTTCTCACATGGATGTTTTTCTCCCTTTCTTTTTCCCTCCCTTCCCCTCTCTCTAAAAAAGTCAATAAAATCTTTGAATAATAAAAATGGACTTATAGCATAAGGATGCTAGTGTAAGAAAGATCTTGGAGGGAAGATCAAGTGTGTCATTGGAATGAAGTGATTTGCATAAAGAGATGAAAACAGATGGAGGTGAGTCCTATAAATTAAAGGGATAGTCCACCCTGAGGTGGATACCTAAGGGGTAGAGAGGAAGCAAGCATGGATCGCTGTCATCAGGATCTGCTTCGGGGTGGAGCTGTTATCTTCATTTTTGTACCTCAGTGCTTGGACATGTAGTGAGGATTTGGTGTATGTCTCTTGAAGCAGTCAGAGGTGGAGTAGCTGTCAGATGAGATGTTGAGAGGAAGCTCTAAGGTGAGAGGGAAAGTAGGATTACATCATGAATACTGAGGATACGGAGAAAGCCAAGAGGGAAAGAAGGCACATGACGATTTTTTAACAAACCAACAAAAATTAACCATTTAACATTATTTGGAAGGCCTTTAATTAAAAAAGAAACTTAGTATTCTTTATTAAACTTCTTTTTTTTTAAAGGTTTTATTTATTTATTTTTAGAGAGAGGGGAAGGGAAGGAGAAAGGGAGAGAAACATCAATGTGTGGTTGCCTCTAGCACGCCCCCTACTGGGGACCTGGCCCTCAACGCAGGCATGTGCCCTGACTGGGAATCTAACCAGTGACCCTTTGGTTCGCAGGCTTGCACTCAATCCACTGAGCCATACCAGCCAGGGCTAAACTTCTTTATATAAGTAAATACTAAATGTTAAAATCAGACCTACTGTTTTGACCTGAAAAATACAGGACTTTTTATATGCCCCATGTTTCAAGTAACTGAACTCTCTTTTGTGTTAAGTGGAAGCTTATATTGGGTAAACTCTAGACTGTTTCAGTATCTGAATGATCAGAAGCCAATTTTTTACTAATTAAAAAAATTACCGAAAAATCCTGTTGAGTATTTCCCTATGCAATGTGGTATTAATATTTAGTATTGTAAGTGAGTTAACTGATTCACTGTGCATACACGAGATGTGTGCATTAATTAACAGCTATCATGTAAGTGTTCTTGAATTAAAGACAGAGCTAATTTATCAAAAGTTGAAAATATTTGAATAGGAACCTGCTGAGGAAATGTTTCATTTGGAAAACCAGCTAAAGATTTTTGAGCAAGAAACTGTGAATACCTTTTAGATATGAATGGTAAGAGGTGAAATAATCATTTAAGACTTACATGGCATGTCTTATTTCTATGCAGAACTTGAGCAGCTGAGCTGCTACTTAACTAAGAACAGACATGATTACGTGGGTTATGTAATCTTATGTGACAAGAGTAATTTTTTCCAAATGAAATTCATATTGCTGTTTCCTTGCAAACGCTTCCTTTGCTACAAGATAAACCCAAAATTCAGAAGGCACACAAAACCCTTCATGGTTGCCCATTGTCTGCTTTCAGCCTTATTCCAAGACTTACTTCTCACCTGTCCTGCTTCCTTCTCCTCCAGCTTTCCTCAGATCTTCTGGAGGGAACTACCTATACTCCCCAAAAGATGTTCTGCTATTTCCTACCTCTTTATCATACCCATGCTGCTCTTTCTGTCTAAAGATCCCCTAGCTAGCATTACGAGGCTCTAAAAATATAACTTGAAAAGTCTTTAATGGTTCCTTTTGGCATTATACCATATGTACTACAGTACTAAACAATTGAAATACCTATTCTCTACCTCAGTTAGCAGAGAGTAACAGTATAGAAATGATTCATTCATGTATCTATGCAACAGCTATTTATTGAGCACCTATTATTTCTTCTTGTTCCTGGAGATTTAAGAGTGAACAAGATAGAGAAATTTCTGCCACCATAGAACTTTTACTTTAGTGGGAATGCCAGACACATAGTAAATAGAAATATAATGTAATGGTCCAGAAGAAGTGCAAGGAGGATAAACCAAAGAAAGGGAAGGGTAAAGAGAGACGTGAGGGGAAGTGTTGATAGAATGATCAGGGAAACTATTTCTGAGAAGGTGTTGTTTAAGTGGAGATTTCAGGGAAGGGAGGGAGCAAACTGTGGGAGTATGTGGAGGAAGAGGGTGCAGCAGCCTTGAGATATAGAGGAGCTTACCCCTGGCCAGATAGCTCAGTTGGTTAGAGCATCGTGCCCATACACCAAGGTTGCAGGTTTGATCCCCAGTCAGGGAACACAATAAGAATTAACCAATGAAAAATAAGCAGACCAAGAAATCTCTCTTTCTCACTCACTCCCTCTCTTTAAAATCCATCAGTAAATAAAAAATTAAAAGAAAAATCACTGAACTAGAGGGGCTTCATGTTCTTAAGAACCAGGAAGGAGTTCAGGGTGGCTGAAGGACAGTAAACAAGGGGACTTGTGAGAAGGTCATGGTTAGAATGTAGCATTTCATTCTAAATCAGAAACGTTGAAATTTTGAGCCCGAGAGTGGTAGTTTTTAAAACCCTGGCTGCTGTGTGTAGGCCAGAGCAGCGAGAGGAGTAGGAAAGCAGCATCAGAAAGATAAGTCAGGAGGTCGTTTTGCTCATCGCAGTGACCTGGACTGGAATAGAAGCCATGGGGGTCTGAGAAGTGGCTGGATTTGAAATATGTTCTGAAAGTAGAGTGAAGAGAACCAGCTGTTGGATTGGATGTAGGAGATCGGAAAGAACAATCAAGGATCCTTGAGCCTTGTGTCAAGGATCAAGGTTTTGACTGGAGAAATCAAGTATATTAACAGAAGGGCCATTTGTTGAGATGGAGAATATTTGGGGGAGTCGGGGGTGAGCAGTGCTGAGAGGGTATGGAATCAGGAATTTGGTTTTGGGCTTGTTGAATTTGAGATTCGTATTCTGTATACGAAAGGAATTGTCACAAAAGTAGCTGGACATATGAATCTGGGGATAAGGGAACGGTAGGGCCTGGAGATGGAAGTTTGGGGACACTCAGTGTATTGATGGCATTAAAACCATTACATTTAATTAAGAAGAATTACATTCAACTAAGGAGAGATGAAAAGAGGTGCAAGGTCCCAGTCCTGGCATACCTCCATCTTTAGAGTTTGGGAAGAAGAGAAACTTCCAGCAAAAGAGACTGAGAAGACACAGGTCGTAAGGTAGGAAAAAAGAGAGGTTCCCAATGGAGGCGGAGATCAGTGCTGAGCAGTCCAGGTAAGGTCTGGGAATTGCATGCTGGGCCTGGCCTGGTGGAGGCCTTTGCTGACCGAAGCCTGATTAAAATGAGCTCAAGAATGGAGGGCAGTTTTTGCTTTTGTTGCCTTTGCTTTTGGTCTCAAAAAAATCATTGCTAAGATCGATGTGTGGTAATCATTTCACAATATATACATATATCAAATGATTGTGTTGTAAAACTAATACAGTGTTATATGTCACTTATATCTCCATACCATGCCTCCCCCCCTCCCCAAATGAAAGTGAGGAGAGGCAGGGGAGCCCATTTGGGTAAAGTACTTTTTGAGGAGTTTTGTTATAAAGGGTCCATAGCAATGAAGTTATAGTTGGAGGATTGAGGGATCAGGGAGATTTAAGGTGAAGATACCTTTGGGAACAGTGACTGTCATTCCCTGCCGTCTGCCTGTTAAACAAGAAGACCTACCGAGCTGAAGCAATCCTTCTCTCCTACATTGACAGTCCTTATAAACATGAGAAAATTGTCATCGGAAGACATAGAGCCTTTCATATTCTCTATGGTGTTAAAATCTTTTTATAAAGTAGCAGCTTTTAGAGCATTTACAATGTGGTTTTCCTTTTACCTTCTCAGATGCAAGATGGTATCTTTGAACTGATAGAAAGCTGAACTGCCCTGTGTGAGATTTTCTATGAACTTAGAAGTAATTTCAGGATAAAAATTCTAGAGAGGGCTTCTGTGTCTGAAGCAAAATCGGTGACAGTTATAGTATTTTAATTCTTTTAGAATACCTAAATGGAATTAAAAGAATCAAATTTTTTCCCAATAAAAAGCAGTGTTGGATGGACATATCAATTGTCAAAAAAATTTTTAGAGTATTTAAATAATTGAAGAAAAGTAGCAGATACATTCTACTTGATGTTTGACAGGTGGGGTTGGGTTAATTTTGTTCAAAATGAATTGCCTACACAAATATGTGTTTACCTTACATTTTCAGTGCGTGGGGAGCATATCTTGGAGAAGGGGTCATCTTCAGAGTCCTGTGGGCATGATATTTTCACCTGTGCTTTTATACACTTTTCTAACACTAATTTATTAGTGTGTATATTCTTGCTCTGATTTCAGGCTAATTGCAATGATAGCGCAATAATGAATTCTATCGATTAATTGTGGTACCAACTCTTAAAATGCAATTTGTTGGTTGTACTACCTTATGCTGTTTGTACATTGTGGTAAAAACTTTGTAAATGAGAGAACAGAACGGCGGAGGCTTCTTGTGATTGAGATTTAGCACCTGTGGGAAGACTCCACTTGAACATCGATGTCATCACGGAGGAGTCACCAAATTTTAACAAGGAAGCCACTTATTTGTGTGTGTTTTGAAAGCTGAGGCCTCTGACTTTTACTCCTTCTTTGACTAGAGGGAACATTTTATGTAGTTTGATCTCAGAAGATGGAGTCCTACTTGCTGATTGGCACCAATTTTCTTAAAACAACCCTAAATTTTCTGGAAATGTGTGCCTGCCAATTTGGAACTATTTATTTGAAAAGTTAGTTGGTTGCTACTGGCAAAATTGATTCTTGATGAGTTTTTGTTTTTTTTAATCTTCTATTTTCCAAAGTTTCAAGTGGCAGGCTGGTAAGGATATATTATGTGGCCGATTTTCCTGCTGGTAAATGTAAAGCTCACCTCTTCCAGCGCTCACTACTCCTGACGTTTCCTGCGTGTGCTCTCATGGTGGTAAAATCTCTTATCATTCTAATCTCCTAAAGAAACCTATCTTTAAGCTGCAGTTTTGTAGTTACACTGGAGAAATATGATAGAAAAGTAAGAAAATTGAGAGAGAGAGAGAGAGAGAATGAGAGTGAGCTAAATTGTTTTATTAAAACTAATAGAGAACTGTAAATAGCCCGTTCTATGTTTAGCCAAAGGAAATATCAAGGAGAAAGGTCATAATAAGGTAGTACCTGTTAAAAAAGTGGTTGAATTTCATGGGATGGTGCAAAGTGCAGTGGCAATAGAAATAGGAGTATAGATACTGAAGAAGAATCAAATCAATAGGAACCGATGGACTTATGAGTGATGGGGAAAATGAGCCTGAGAGCCCACGGCTGTTAAAGGAGCCAGTGCTGCAGCTGATGTGAAGCAAGAGTACCTATTTATATGGTTTCATCCAGGATGTTTCTTTTCTCCTTATCAAACCTGTTTCATCCCTTTGAATTCGGAGTTAAAGAACCTTGGGGGTGGAGAGGAACTATCTGAACCAAGGTGGGCCTGTGCCAGGTGTGGCCCTTGAAGTCCTGCTGGGCTGTAGTGGCTACTTGCCCGTAGAAGGAACTGGTCATGATGGGCTCAGTCAGGAGGTATGAATTGTTTTGGATGTGAACTTTTATATGTACTGAATCTTCTTGAATGATTAAGAGAAACAGTGACTGTTGGGGGAAGCTGGTGCCCCAGGGGAGGATTCATAAAATTAAGCTATTCAGTTGGCCTTTGTTTTGTGGTAAGTAAAACTCCATCTCCCCTAAAGTAGAGTGAATACTGGGGAGAGGAATGGGAGGGAAGGAGGGGCTCCAAGTTCCCCGTGACTAGCTGATGCAGCACTTCCCAAAGCTCAGTTTTCTTCAAGGAATATGGAAAAGGAGTTAGTCTGTTTGCATCCAGGACAAGCAGGAAAAACCACATCTTGGAACCATATGGGCAGACAGTGGACTTGGAGTCCATCCAAATAATCTTCCACCAGCGGGGAGAAAAGAACCATTGTTCGTGAGGGTTCAGATCGCGGAAATTGTTCAACCCTTCTGGGCTGCGCTCCTATCATTTAACAGAGGTTCTTTGTTAAATTATCAAATTACATCCAGATACAGATAACAATTCTTGAGCTAAGAGTGATCATTGCTGGTCTTTGGATATACATCTCCCGCCCTCCAACACCTTACCTATTGAATTCTTTGTGGCTCTAGTATTCAGAATTTGATTACCGAAAGTGAAAATCTGCCAATTTTGCTTGATCCATCATTCTGAGGCTTCCCTCCTCCTGAACTCTCATGCCATTTTCTTTAGTTCTCTGTGGTAATTATTTCTTGTATTATATTTATTTGTGTAACTGTGAAAGCAGAAGTTGTGTCTCATTCATCATTATACCCCCTATAGTACTTAATGCAAAGGTTAATAACTGGTTGGCAAATTGAATAGAACATGACATATTCTTTAGTAATGAAGTGCAGAAAATGTAGTTTACTTTACAATGTCTTCTTAGTGCTTTCTTTATATGTTCCGTAATTCCCTAGTGTACCTTTGCGGCTTCTTCCAAAATCCACTTCTTTAATTTTTAATAGCTCTCTTTCCTTCATGAGCAGAGTTGGTGCAACCAGACTGATTTCCCTTTCATAATTCCTATGACATTACTCAGCTACTTAAGGTGGTGATATTTACTAACACTTTATATATGGAGTTGGTAAGGCTAAGTCAGTTTATGTCCCTTTAGGTAATGTGCCTAGAACTTGAATACCTGCTACCACAGCAACTTGGGTGCCTGGTTAAATTAATTGGTCCAAGTATTCAGGCTTCTGAAAGGTACAGATAACTGATTAATAGGTAATGCTCCATGACTTATGGCAGTTATGCAACTTCTCCTGTAAGTTATAACAATAAATTGAAAAATTTTAATATATGTATTCATTTAATATAACTTTATAGAAATGTTATTATACATTGGGGATGTGTGAAGTCACTTTGTAAAAACCTTTGGTGGCTATTAAGCCTATTCTTTCCTTCCATCATATAAGTGCACATCAACCTAAAGTCTCTTTTTCCTGGAATTTAAAGCAACACACCTATGAGTTACTTAGCTCTGGTTCTGGCATTAGGGCCTAACAGTACCTCCGTGTCCTTTTGTACATGTTATTTCCATGGTTACCAGCATTGTTGGTGACAACTGAAAATCAGCCCGAAGGAGCTGAAGAAAAAAAATGGGACTTATTGGGAAGATGGCGTGGCAGAGCAGAAACGAGCTGAGCAGCCACACTTTAAAAGTCAGGCAACCAGGCAGTGCCAAGGCCCCGGCAGCCGGGACCAGAGGTTCCGTGTGTCCAGTACTGTCTGTCTCTTGCGCTCGTCTCTGGACTCTTATTCTTGGTGGTTTCAGGATGTCAGTCCCTCTTCTCTTCAGGGATAGAGACACTGACACTGCTGGCTAATCTGATACTTTCTCTGCTTTGCAACCATCAGGGAGGAGGGATGGGGTGTAAGTCAGTTCTGGTTGGAAAAGTCCCAGGTGCAACCCTCCCTGGACTGCAGTGGGAGGCTCCTAGGGTAGGAGCCGTTCCAGGAACTTACCTTATTTTAATAACCACTCAAGAGAAACATTGCACAGGGTGTGGCAGAAAGGATTCAACCGATATTTGTGTGCTGCTGTTGTGACTGTTTACTGCTTACAAAAGGAGTGTAGGAGTAAATTGAAACAGTGAACCCTGCTCTCTGTTACGCCAGTGAGACTGGACTGGTGGTGTGGTCATCTGGTGATGCTTCCTTAGAGAAATGATGACTTCGGTTTGCTTTCTGTTCTTTGAGAGTGATGCACATGTAGTTTTAGAGTGATCTAAATTAATACCAATGTTAGCTTGAAAAGGCAAATACTAAGACATTGGCCACAGGAAAGTTAATTAAATTACATAGGAGCACGTATTTTAATTTCAGTTGCGAGTTATCTTTTCATTACTGTGAGTATTTATTGTTGATTTTACAGTATTGTTATTCATTCTTTCCCATGGTCCTGCTTCCTGTTTTATTTTATTTCTTAGGTGTATAGAGTAAGACAAAGGAAGCAAATTATTGAATGAATACTTTTTATTTTAATATTTTTTTATTGTTGTTCAAGCACAGTTGTCTCCACTTTCCTCCCACCAAACTCCCCCACCCCACCGACCCCTACCCTCAATCCTACCCACCTTTGGCTTTTCTCATACATCTTCCTTGATAATCCTTCTCCTTCTTTCCCCTATTATCCCCCTCTCCCCTCCCCTCTGGTTACTGTCAGTGTGTTCTTTATTTCCATGTCTCTGGTTATATTTTGCTTGCTTGTTTGTTTTGTTGATTAGGTTCCACTTATAGGTGAGATCATATGGTATTTGTCTTTCACTGCCTGGCTTATTTCACTTAGCATAATGCTCTCCAGTTCCATCCATGCTGTTGCAAAGGGTAGGAACTCCTTCTTTCTCTCTGCTGCATAGTATTCCATTGTGTAGATGTACCACAGTTTTTTGACCCACTCATTTACTGATGGGCACTTAGGTTGCTTCCAGCACTTGACTACTGTAAATTGTGCTGCTATGAACATTGGGGTGCATAGGTTCTTTCGAATTGGTGTTTCAGGATTCTTAGGGTGTAATCCCGGCAGTGGAATTGCCAGGTCAAAAGGCAGTTCCATTTTTAGTTTTCTGAGGAAATTCCATATTGTTTTCCTTATTTTAATGTTTTAAAGTACACAGCAGATAAGCGTTGGGGAATTCCTAGATTTTAAAATGTCAAATGTAATTTGAAATTATTTCTTATTTGTCCATTTGGCAGGAAGCTTTCTTCCTTTTGGGTTTTTTTCTGGTTTTCTAACTAAGTGAAATTTTACGAAGCTGGGATAAAGTTCCTAAGAGCAACAAAGCTGACTTATAGCCCTGAATGAGAAAACCATGTCTCTCCCTTTTTCCAAGTTAACTCAAAAACTTAGGTAAGTTTTTTTAAAAAAAATAAGCTTTAGCTCCTTAAGAAGCTTTGTGATAGTCCAGGATTTGTCGGCTCTCTCCTCACGGGCGTCCTGACATCAGGAGGAGAGAAAATCCTCACATCTGTTCTCAGAGCCTTCTGCCTTTCTTCTTGCTGCTACTGAGGATTTTGTGTCTGCCGCTGAAGTCTTATAATTTAATGCACATTTCTCAGCTCGTATTAGCGCTGCACATTTGGAACTCTCTGATACTGCTCTTTTGTGAATGTGGTCATAATCAAATCCCTTGTACATCTGGGTCTTCCGCTTCATTTCACACGTGGGACATGGCACCATGTCAAAAATCCAGTTGTGTTTTTGCTGGGGCGTGAATAGGAAAAACTGTACTGGGCCATGGAAGTGCCCATGTGTTTTACCTATCACCTGACTAAATAATTACATAAATGTGTATGCTTAGGTGTGTAGAAACCATGTAATGTAGGTTTTAATGCAAATACAAGTCTCAGGTGAAAAGGATTAGGAATTCGAGGAAAGCAAAGACTGAGGTGCAGACATGTTCTTCCCTGGGGTCCCCGAGGACCAACAACCAGGAAATGCAACTACAGGGCAGAGGAAAATTGTTCTCTGAAGAGAGGTAGGCTGAAACTCTTGGATAGAAGTGTCAGATTTCAGGTTTTTGAAATATAGGCAAAAAATAAGTCTTTTTTAAAATTCTCAACTGTGGATGTTATTGATTTGAGAGAGAGAAGCATCTGTGTGAGAAGGCAACACTGACTGTTTCCTATATGTGCCTCAACGGGGATCGATCCTGCAAAACTAGGTATGTGTCCTGACTGAGGATCGAACCTGCAGCCTTTTTTGGTGTACGGGATGACACTCCAAACAGCGGCCATGGCAAGGCCTTTTAATAATTGTAATCTGCATGTACTTGTTTCTGATATTAGGTTCATGAATGGCAAGTTTCTATGCTGCTTTTTACTAACATAATTTAAAGTTCTCCTGCTAGAGCTCTCTGTCTTTGGACTTTTAATTTCCAACCTGTAGGAAGTTCATAACTGGACTGTTCTCACCTGGACATATTTTGTGCAGTTCCCCAGCCCAGGATATATCTTCAGCCAAGAAACACAAACAGAACACCTGTCCTAGGTAAGCCCCAGTGTCGGCACTGTGGCCAGTGAGGACGGTATGGCCCATGTGGTATTTGATAGGAGTGTCTTGTGTGTCATTAGTGTGCTGGATGCGGTAGGGTTCCGAATGGTCTGCCCTCGACCTTATTTTCTCCGTAAGCCCTCTTGTTTTTAGGGTGCAGTTTAAGAGAATGAAGTGTTTTTCAGGCACAAATTTATTGGACTGTGATAGAATTACATATGCTTACTGATAAAATTTGAAACGTCGTGAATGACATACGGATGTATTTGGTGTTGTGGTTAAATAATGGCCTTTAAACATTTATTAAACTAAGATTTCTTTGAAGATATAGGAGTGTAAGTAATGACTGGCATCCCTAGAGAAGAATTAAGTCCTAAAATTTTTAGGGTTTCTTAAAAAAAACTAGTCTAGCTTTCCTAAAACATCATGAACATTTTTAATCAATCATATCTTGAATATTTCACTGTAAAAATTCACAATAGAAAGAAATTGCTAGGGTTACATGGAATACAATAATTTGAAATTCAAACTGTTTTTGGAAAGTTTTATGTTTTCTTTATCACTTTTCAAAATAAGATATTTTCTCTCTTTAAAAGCTTAACGGTTTAATGAGATTGATAAAGTAGATGACTTGTATTAGATTTGTATGCATAAAATAGTCTTTACTCTTCCCTCTTCCCTATTTTTAAAATTTTTCTTATTTAATGGTTTTTTTCCCAGTTAAAGCCTTTCTCTCATTTTTTCTTCAATTGCTTCTTTTTTTCCAGGTTGATTTTCTTGGTGGGGGGAGGGGAGGAATGGTGCGCCTGTGTGTAATATCCTGCTTATGTAAGTGACGGTCAGACATCTGGCAGCCTCATAAGTCTGAGATAGCTTGATATGCTGCAAGAGTTTCTACGCAAATGAGAAGAACCACAAGGGGTATAGGGCACAGCCTGTGGTGGGTGGGTGTCTAGGCTAATAGTTCTTCACTCAGGAGAAAGCTCCCAGCTCTGCTTTGAACCCATCTATCATCTCAAACCCCTATTCACACAGTTTTCCAATATGCCTGCTGATGTAGTTGCGCAGTACAAGGACGGTTGAAGAAGCTGGTGGCAAGACCGAGAGGAGTGTGGTGGTATTAGAAGGAGGAGGCACATTTAGAGCCACAAGAAGGAATGCCTAA
This sequence comes from Micronycteris hirsuta, assembly GCA_004026765.1. NCBI lineage: Eukaryota > Metazoa > Chordata > Mammalia > Chiroptera > Phyllostomidae > Micronycteris > Micronycteris hirsuta. Next base: position 32,273 of record PVJI01000429.1, read on the forward strand.
AGGCAAAGAGGGAACGAACCATAAAGGTGGAGCAGAGAAGCGCGTGGGTGTCAGCTGCCCAGAGCATGACCCAGCGGCCTGTGTGCTTCCCATTGGGCCCTGACGGCCGTCAGCAGTGTTCACCATTGACCTCACCATCCGCTGAAGATCAGATTGTGTTTGTTATAACCCATCTAAAAAGTCAGGGAAGTGTATAACAGTCTTCAGAATTATTAAACATCATGTATAGAGGCAGGTAATTCAAGAAATTAATTTGAATTTCTCTACGAAAATGACCTAAGCAGATGTCAGATCCCAGCATTTTTGTCAGCAGTTTTCTTTCCTGCCCTTTCTTTTATATCCACGGAGATGCTATTTTCACAAAAGACTATTTGTCTCTTCTCTTTAAAGATAGACCCTTCATTTTAACCTCCCCTGTTGCTCTTTTATGGTGTGCTTTCAGATACATCTCAGTGTCTCCTAATGAAGATATTCTTCCTAGGAGTAGACTGTGAATCCCGTGTGATGTGAACACAGTGATTAATTTCTTGCAGCTTTGCCCTGTAGCCCCTGTACTTCTGCCCTGCGGCCAGACTCCTTGCCTAGTTGTAGGCATTTGTTGAGACTGTTTTTTTGCCCCACACATTTCTCAAGCTTCCTGTCCATTTCCCCTCTACAGGAGTTCAAAGGATTAGTTTGAACTACTGTCATCAGCAGCTCCTTCTAATATTTATTTACTCAGCAAGTACTCAGCGTTGGTCTAGGGGCTGGAGAAACACAGAACGCATAGAAGTTCAAGCTTTTGAGCGGTTTACAGCCTAGTGGGGAAGGAAGACAAACAAATCGATAAAGTCAACTCCACCGTGAAGCCAATCCAGTGCAGTGTCATAGGGGAGGGAGGAACAACAACAGAAGGGGGGGGTCCAAGCAGGACCTCGAGGCCGAGATTCCTGAGATCCAACTGAGTAATGAGAAGGAGTTGGCTGGGGAAGAGCATGCTAGGCAGACAGAGCAGCCACGACAAAGATTCCTGAGGCAAGAATCAGCTTTGTGGAAAAGGAAGCTTGTCCCTTGTGCCGAAGCTTAGTGTGGTGAGTGCTGTGGGTTCCCTGCTCAGGTGGGGCTCAGCCTAAATGGCCGCCCTTCCCCTCCAGGCCCTAGTTGGTGACGTCCGCCAGATGTACGCAAGGCTGGCCCTCTTGCCTCAGTGGGACTAATGGTGGGTGCATTTGTTTTCCCTGAGGCGTCTCCCTTGGCTCTTCCCCATCCTCTGGCCCCACCTCCTCACCCCTTTTCCCCCGAGAACCTGTCCTCAGTCAATGAGGTGAACAAGAATCCTGGCTCAGCTCTGTTTCTAGGAAACTCTGACCTAAAACACATAAGTTAACTTTTTGACCTTTTTTTTTTCCTGGGCTCCAGATCCTTAGATAGGTGCCTACCTTATATGTCCATTCGAATGTTCCAAAGATATCTAAAAGTCCACATGCATAAAAATGGAATTCAAGAAAATTTCTTCTTCTCCTCAAGCTTTGGTTCCTCCTGTACCCACTCCTTTAGTTGTGACCCCACCTTTCACCTAATTATGCCAAGAATTCAGAGTCGAGCTTGGGTTTTCCCTTTCCATTCGACCTCATGTCCAGTCACTCAACACATCATTCCTCTTGAGTGTCTCTCCCCTCTTTTGTTCCTCCATCTCCACTTTTATTGCTTTCGCTCAGGGCCTTGACCGAACTATTGTCTCAGTCTCCCAAGTGGCCCCCTCACTTCCCCTTGCGCACTCTTCCCACCCATTTCTACAAGTTACCCCATTATAAAATGAAAAGTCCCATCCAGCCACTCTCCTACCACTAGTCCTTTCGTGCCTTCCTATTGGATTAAATGGCAGCTTCCTGTAGGAAAAGATGCCTCATTTCCTGGTGGGGCTTCCAGTGCTCAGGCATGGCCACCTCTCCCACATCCTTCACAGCTGCCACCGCTGTGTGCACTGCTCGGTGGTTTCCTCTGACAGCTTCCAGTGCCGGGCCTCTGGCCCATTAGTCCCGTCCTGCTGTTCCTCAGGTGCCCACCCCCTCCTGGGCGGTGCCTGGAAGCCTCAGCTTGTGCTGCCTCCTCTGGGAAGCCCTCTGTGAGCCACCCAAGGAACATTATTTGTGTCTAACCAAAGTGCTCTGAAAACACTCAGTTGAGTGTATTGTGATCACTTGCTTTATTATATTTTTATAAATTTAAAAAATATTTTCTTATATTGATTCTAGAGGAGGAGGAGGGGGAAAGAGAGGGAGAGAAACATCAATCATTTGCCTCTTGCCATCACACCAATTGAGGACTGAACCCGCAGCCAGGCATGTGCCCTGACCAGGAATCGAACTGGCAACCTTTTGGTTTGCAGGATGACACCCAACTAGCTGAGCCACACCAATTAGGGTGACTTGCTTTATTTTTAAGCAGTGATTGGGTTCTTGGAATGCAGGGAACGCGGTTGTTCATATTGCTGGGCAGAACAAGTACCTGCTTTCTGACTGAGTAAAGGAAAGAATTTAGGAGAAACTTTGCGTTAAGTTTTTTGGCTTTTATACAGGCTAGCTCAGTGGATACCAATGGTGTACATGCTCTTATCTACCGACTCTGTAGAAAATAGGAACTACTAAAATGAAGTGACTAAAGATAACACTTCTAATGTGGATTTTCCCCAGGGAACATTGAATGATTGGGGAGGGGAGATTATTGAAACCCTAAAATACAGAGTTGGGAAATCCATTAATTTGTTAAATATTTATTTTACATTCACTAGATGACTAGTGTTGTGTCATGTGCTATTGGGGAATAGAAAATGATGCAGTTGATACCATTTGTTCCTCAAGGGCCTTAACATGGGGAAAATGCCAATAATACAGGAGAGTTTTATGAGGCAGCGTGTGACTGAATCCTAAATGACTCAAATAAAAAGTTGGTTCTGGGAAAGGAGTCTTTGTAGGTGGGAGGGCTCAGCAATCATAAGCAAAACCTTAGATTTTTGAAAGACTGGCTGAAATGAAGTTGCTACACAGAAATGATATTGATATAACTTAATAGTTTCCAGATATTAAGGAAATAGCTCTCTCTCTCTTGACTTTGGTGGAGAAGGGTGTACATAATATTTGTGTTTCAAGAACTTTTCGGTGTACATAGTATTTGTGTTTCAAGAGCTTTGTGCGTGTATGTGTGTTCACAGTGTCACTCAGAAGGATGAAGGTGAAGTAAGGATGATTCTCAAATGGGGGCTGGAGGAGATAATTCCTTTAAATCAATTAGGATGTGATGGAAAAATGGTTTTCCCTGAGCCTTCTGATTTATAAGTGTGCACTCAGTCCTGGGAGCTATGGGAATATTGGCCACTCATCACTGACAAAATAGTCACCTCCTCTTGTACTTCAATTTCTTAATTAACTGAATATTTATGAGGTCACATTTTATGCCTGACTCTTTTTTTGTTTAATTTCCTGCCTATTTCTCAGTTGTTTCCTTGTGTCTTAATCTAATTTATGCCCTTTTGTGGTTCTGTTTTCTGAGGACAGGAACTAGTTCAGCAAGGATGAATTGTTGATTGACCAGTCTCCCATAGGGGGCGCTATGAGAGTAGCAGTTTGGCATTCTTCCCTGCCACCCAGCACCGTGTGGCATGACTTGACACAATTAGCCTGAGGACAGTGAGATCTGGTTGGGGTTGGCATTTTACTTTTGAGAGTGTTATGAGCCTAACCCACCAAGAATTCTGCAGGTTCATAATTGTATTTTATCATTTTAGTTCATAAATTCTACCTGTGTATGTTTATACCTCATGTATTTGGTACATTATTTTTTTTTAGAGTTCTCATGCCCCATTTGCATATGACAGATATATGCACATAGACCCATTAAACCATTTCAGTGGCTTTTGTAGCATGCATGATGGTAGCCTAAACTTGGCCTTCTGTGGGACCTCAGATTATTGTTTAAAGGGGTTGTCACTCAAGATACTTACTGGCTTCCTCCAGTGCTTTTAAAAAATTGAATTGAACATGATGAGGTGCATCCCCTTGATTAAATGTTTTTCCTTCCATGCAATCACCATTAGCTGTTTGGCTCCCATTCTGTATTCTTTTGAAGCAGCCCTGCATTGCAAATCAATATCTCTCTGAAGAGACAGGGTGCTGTGAATTGCCTGGGCAGCAGATGCACAGTTACCTTGGCCGCAATGCTGCTGCAGAGCCCGGTTACTCTGCCTTCCTGGGAACTCCACAGGCAAGTCCATCGTGTTTGGAGAAAAAAAATTAGATTTCTTTGGGGAAAAAATATTGAACTGTTAGAGCTATTGCTACTGAATGTTAGCATGTCCTTTGTGTTCTTCTGAACCATTTTTTGTCTGATTGCATCAAGAGTAGCTTCTCTGGGATGATTTCTGGGTTGTGTGTGTGTGTGGGTTTTTTTTTTTTTTTTGCTTTTGCTTCCCCCCGTGTTGCTTGTAGTACGGCCGTACCATTTCAGCTTGCTAGTGCAGAAAGATGTGAATTCAGTTACTGGATGCGCCTGGCCTGGTGCAAACACATTGCTAGAGACATGTTAAAGAGTTCCAGGTGAATCGAGCCCGAGGGAGACAACAACGGAACGGTAAGAGGGAGCATGCTTAAAATTAGAGCAGGGTTTTTAATTTGGAACATCTCGGCAAGTCTGAATCCTGACTCACTCATTTACAACTTGAAAGGATTCATTTTCTGCATGTCATTTTACTCATCCCCTTCCATTTAACTGCCAAAACCGGCACAGATTGATCAAGGGGGTATTTAAATTAGGGATCTGGCAGGAGGTTACTCACTGGAGAGTCTTTTGAGGCTCCGGTGGCTACTGCTTGTAGTTTGTAAACACCAGTAGCAGTGATAAGATGAGGAAAAGGTTTTGCGACTGTGCTGCTTTGCCATAGCTGAACCTTATTTCTTTATTTCTTCTGAAACTTGTCTTATTTATTACAGCTTAAAGAGATCTTGCAGATTGTTTTCCCTGGCTAGGCTTGGCTGCATGCCCTCTGAGTCAAGCTAGGGAAGGACGGGAGACCACTTTTTTCATTTGGGTAAACTGATGGCTGTGAATGAGCTGGGTTGGATCTGAGTGGAATAAATATCTCTGATATATTAAGGATCTGGGGCTTCCTCCCTGCTCATCCCACCCCCGTTCCCTTCTGGCACAGAAACGCACCTGCTGTAAGTGTGTGCTGCCTGGCAGAGGTCAGTGTGCTGGTGTTTTGCACCGTTACACCTGTCATGGTTATGCTTTCGTGCATGGAAGTGATGATCCTTCATGCAGGTCTGCTTGAAGTGCTGGCTCCAGTCGTGGACCATGGGCATTTTGGATGCAAAGGGAGAAGACTGGGGCAGCAGGCAGGCTCCTCCGAAATGTTGTTTGCCAGCTCGTGAAGAAGAAACAATCTGAGAGATAGAAACGTAAACCTTGATATGTCTACAGAGGTTGCATTCCTGTTTCCTTTGCTGATTGGCACAGAGTACAGTGGGTAGGGTTGGTTGAAGTTGAAGGGCATGTTTTCATATTGTTCAAAGTGAGGCTGCTGCATTCCATGGTCCTGGTGTATTTATTAGGATGCATCTATTATATAGGTGCTGAAAGTTAAGGATATCAGCATTTGGTTTGTTTGCTTTAAACACATTCTACTTATGTATATTTAACTCCGAAATTCCTGTAAAATGTAAGTGATGAAGGTAGTGAATGTTAGTGGAGAGCATCATCAGAACTTGTGATAGCATGCTGGCCATAAGCCTGTTGTGTATCATTTTGTGACATAGGCGTTTTTAAGAAAGAACACCTGATTACTTGATCGGCTAATTGAGAGAAATGTTGATAATATATTAGAGTTCCCTAGAATTTCTTTTGGGAGGGAGGAGCCTTCAGTATTGCTTCTGAATATACTCAGCTCTTTATTGTAATGGTTGGATATCGATTTTGGGGAATGAATATTTGAATTTTCTTCCAAATAGAGTTCAGATTTTTTCTGTTTTGATATTTTAAATTATTTTTTATTTCCCACATTTCAGTTGTTTTTTAAGTTTTTCTTAAACGAATTCTTTTTCTAGTCAGAAGAGGATAGCCCTGCATTTGTTGTTTCTGTTTCTGAGAGTGATATATTCTAGCTATTTATATTTTTACCTTCACTCTTTGTAAGCTGTGAGGTTTATTCTTTTGCCCTGTGACAGAGGGAGTTGTACATTTGCAAAAAGTAAGCAATTTTTAAAAGGGGCATAAACAGTAGAGCGATAATATAACATTGATTTTACAATCAAGCATTTTTTTATCCCTCATTGTATAAACATTTATTAGCCATCTACCATGGGTAAGAAATTATAGGATATGCCGTGCGGAAGTACAGATGAAATAGCTACACTTCCTTCCTTGAACTGAAGGGGCTTCGATATAATAATATTGGTATTTCTTCTGGAATATGCTGCATTTACTTATTCCATGAATAAGTAAATTTAATGCTTTTTGAATATTCTGTTTCCCATTTAGGAGAGTGCTTTGTCTATTTTAATTTAATCATTTATTTACAAACCTTTATGAAGAGTCTACTGTGTCATAGTGTAGCTACTGTATATTAGGAAGTAAAGCTGACCTGGCCCCTGTCCCCAGGGAACTTACCATCCACTTCCTTTTAAAGTATTTCATGGAAAAATTTTGGAGCACTTAATTTACCTTTAATTTTTGGCCACTCGTGAAACAGATAGTATATGCTTTGATTTTTTTTCCCCATTTTTATGTTGTAGTATAAAGTATACATAATAAAATTGATTGTTTTTAAGTGTACAGTTTATTGACAATGAGTGTAGCACAGTGTTTTGCTACACTGTGCTGCCATCACTGCCATCCATTTCTAGAACTTTTTCGTCATCATGAGCAGAAACCCTGCCTGTTGAATAATAATAACTCCCTGTGCCCCTCCCCCCAGGCTCTGGTAATCTGAGTCTCCTTTCCGTGTCTATGAGTTTGCCTAGTCAAGGTACCGCATATGATAGGAAGTGGAATCACATAGTATTTGTCATTTTGTGCTTGGTTTATTTCACTTAGCTTGGTTTTGAGGTTCATCCATGTTGTGGCATGTGTCAGAATTTCATTCCTTTTTCATGTATGCTTTGATTTTTCTATGGAAAAGACAGAAATCCATGTCCCCCCACCTTTTCGTGATTTCACTAAATCAAGTTTCCATAGGGACACCATAATAGATAATTTAGAGATATTAAAAACAAAGACCTGGTGGGCAGGGGCAGGGTGTGAGGGTTAGAAATGCCCTAAGGGAATGACTTATGGATGTATTGCGTTTGCATTCTTTACACGGCCTGGTAACTGAGCGTGGTAATTGGGCTACTTACACTATCATGTCAGTTCTTTCCTGATGGAGAGCAACAACCAGTGAAATAGTGAGTGGGAGGTTGGCCTGTAGCTTCTGTCGCTATTAACATTTGAATTGCGCCCACTCTGTTTCTAGTACCTGGCAGGTATTTCAGCAATTGTATTATCTCATTGGCTCTCATCATCATACATGCAGCCAATGGGAGAGTCTCCTGATTCCCACTGCAAGCCTTCTTTCATGTCCCATGGCTGTACTCGGTGGACACTCAGTCTGAAAACCCCAGCTATCCTCTGAGTTAGGCATGACAGGGTGGAGGCTTGAATGTTATGTTAAGCAGTTTTCCATTGGATGAGGTAAGCCTGGCTTCATCACATAACAGAATCTTTCTCAAATTTCTGGTTTTTCTGATAGAGGGTTCTTTTTAGAAAGCGAAGTTAATGTTCCCAGAGCTGTTCATTTATCTGCCATCAGCTGATTGGACGAGTCTTAGCGTCTAGTAAAGGAGTCATGAAACCCAGACAGGCATGGAGGAGGGAGTCAACTGGCAGTGTCTCCTTGTCCCGTTCCTCTCAGCTTGTCCCAGCCAATGAGTCTTGTGCTTTCTCCCCCCACCCCAAATACTACTTAGATTTTCATTTCTGACTTTTGATAGGAGGCAACATTTGGGTGGTGGAAATTGGGAAGAGGAGGAGAAGATGGGTCAGAAAATGTTACACCACAAAGCAGTTACTTTGCTCAGCTTTAAAAATACTTTTTTCTTTTTTTGCACCAGAAGAAAGTATGAGAGAAGTGTTGTAAATCAGGTCTGTTATTTGCATATTTCTCTCAGGATAGAAGTTCCAGGGAAGACAGCCTGGTGGAAAGTCTACAGCTTGGGCTTTGTAGTTGGGGTCCTGGGATAAATCTTGTTTCCTCTGTTCACTCTCTGCATGGCCTTGGACCTGGTACCTAATTCTTATATGCCTCAGTGTAATCGTCGGTAAAACCGGGATAATAATAGTACCCCATGGGCTTGTTTTACGATTAATTGAGAAACTACATATAAAGCATTTTTTTCCGTAGGAACTGTTATGTAAGAGCTCAGTAATAGCCATCATCATCATTGTCATCATCATAGAAATATTGTTGAAATATTCCCATCTGTCTTTTCTATCAATGTGCATTGTATCTTGCCCAAGCTCCTTCTCCAGTTTGCTTGATTATTGAGCATACATGACAATTTCTTAATGTTACTGGGTTTGCATGTACAAGAGGAGGATATGAAAGAATGCTCCAGGGTTCTATTTATTGTCTGGCAGGTTTGGGAAGGAGAGAGATTCTGTAGACTTCCTCTCCTGCCCAGCTACAAGTTTGCCCCTGCTCCTTATCCCTCCGCTAAATGAGATCTCACTGACAACACAAAGATGACAGTGACATGCTCCTGGAGCACTGTGGGGTGCTTTCAGGTGGCAGACGAGCAGCAGGGTGTGGGTGTCCCACTGTTCTGCTCCATTCACCTTGCATATCTCAGTTAGGATTCACTATTGACTTGTCTCCACCACAGGAAAGGTTTATAGAACCAGTCCTCATGAAATCAGTTAGGACTTTATTATTAATGGATTGCTGCCAAATCTATTATTGCTGAAACTTCAGCGCTTTACAATAGATAGACCAGTTGTTAAAGCCGCACTGAAGGCTGCATTCTATTTTCTCCCCGTAGTTCATTGTTCCCTCTTCATAAGCTCTGTGTGGTTAGTGACCCATATATGGTTCTCTGAAAAATTTAAGAGCTTCAAAAGTCAATCGTACATTGAATGATGCCCTATATTTTTTCTGAATTCTTTGGTGGGGTTTGCATCTAGATTTATTTTATGGGAATAAAAACACCAAACTTTTAAACTTTGTAACATCACTCATGACATTAATCACTAAATTATTATCCAAACATTAATGATGCATTTGTTTTATTAAAAAGATGATTATTGTAGGTGAGGAGATGTGAGTTGTCTTTATTTATGTAGCCATCTGTTTCAGAGTGAGAAGATAGTACACAATTTTATTTCTCCTTCAGGAAAGGAATTTAAAAATATTTGTAATATTTATTTTTAAATGCTGTTCATATGGTTACCAGGGGAAAGAAATCCAGGCCCTGATGGATCAGTCAGCACCTCCGGTAGTGTCTTCTCAGTTCCCATTTTTAATGCTACTGTGCCTTCTGGATGCTTTATCTCACTTGAGGGACAGAATAGAGCTACAGATATTTGAAAGGTGTAAGTAAGTATGAGGGAACAGCTAGCTTGGTTTTGTACAAAGAAGCTATGGGTGGTGCGGTTAAACTCAGAAGAGAAACAAAACAGATTTCAGAAGGCACTTGAGATTGTTATTTGCACAGCCTCTGAGACAAATGACAGCTTCTCTGGTTCTCATAATGTTAAAAAAAAAAATCTTGAAACACTAAGCATATGTGTGCAGGTAGAAAGCGTGCTGGGCCATGTTATTCTTTCAAACATCTGTGAATCTGAGTTCAGCCTGATCTGTTCATTGGTTATGAGTGCTTCTGACATGATAGCTGTTTTTAAATTGCCGTGGTTCATTTCGGTCAGTTCCCCTTGCCAGGTTACTTCACACCTCTGCACGGTGAAAACACACCCAGGTTTCACCCTCTCAAATAGGGCTCGAGATAAAAATCTAATGAAAAGAAAATCTATATTTAAACCTGTGAAGTCTATGGTGGGGGAGGAGGGAGTCCCTATTTGCAGGCACAGAATTTTTTTTTTCTAGGTAAGAGCTTTAGGGGAATACTGTGTCTCGACGAAGAAACTAATCGGCCATGCAGTGTGAGCCACTTTGTAGCTCGGTTTTTCTGCTTTATCGAGAGGGGGTATTCCACTTTCCACTGCAGCTTTGGGAATTGTGTGGGTTAGAATCAGCTGTGCTTTGTGGCATTGCAGCAAAGCTACTCCCTCGTTGTGTGTGGGGATTCTCATTCCATGTACCCCACTTTAGACCCCTTGGGCTATAAATGGGTGGGGGGGCAATACAGATATTGCCACGGTATTATATTGCCCAACGGTGTGCATCCATTTGCCCGTGGGATGTGAGTGCTGCAATCCTGACTCTGTCTTTGTTTCATGATGAGATTTTCACCAGCATGTAATTATGGATGTCGAGGGGGAGTCAGAAAACTCACATATTTTCTTCTTTTTTCCCTTCAAACTTTTTGGAATATTTAGTAAGTTTTTAGTGGAAACAGTGACCTAAACTCTTTGTCCATTTTGGGGTTGGGAGTGTTCAGTTATGCCTTGCAGACAAAAGGCTTTCCCCCCACCTCCCACCCAGGGGAGGATCTGTTTTGGGGTACACTGTACTCTTAACAGGTGTAAGTTCCTTTTCAAATCTTCTTTCTGGATCCTGGAGTGACTTCCTTCTATTTCTTTTCAAAGCTACTAAATAGACTCTGGTAAATAAAGAGCAAAAGCAAGATTCTCAGTTCAATTCTCCTTAGAATAAGTTTGTGGTAATTGTTTTTATAAATATGGTGGCCAATGGCAAAACAATGCTTCTGTGTTAAAACATATAATCTATAAATTTCTTTTTCTTTTATTGAGTTTATTGAGGTGACATTGGTTAATAAAATTATGTAAGTTTTAGGTGTACAAATCTATAATACATCACTTTTATATTGTATTGTGTGTTTATCCCAAGTCAAGTTTCCCTCCATTACCATTTATCCCTGTTTATGCCTCCTACCCCCACCCCCCCTCTGCTAAATCCATACATTTCTGTGCAGGAAGAAATGTTATATATGCTGTTATAACCCATGTATATCTTTCTGTTTTTGTTCCTCACCCACTCTAATACAATTGGTTTTTAAAAATTTATAAATACATTGGGTGTACCCACCATAAATATATTTATGTACCTTATCAAAAAATGTTATTTCAGCCCTGGCTGGTGTAACTCAGTGGATTGAGTGTGGGCTGCAAACCAAAGGGTTGCCGGTTCAATTCCCAGTCAGGGCACATGCCTGGGTTGCAGGCCAGGTCCCCAGTGGGGGCCACGTGAGAGGCAACCACACATTGATGTTTCTGTCCCTCTCCTTCCCTTCTGTCTAAAAATAAATAAATAAAATCTCCAAAAAACCCACAAAACTTTATTTCAGAGTTCAAAATTACATTAAAGGATTATTTGAAGTTACCATGAGTTTCTGTGGGGCATTTGAGTGAAATATTTACCCAAGGAATGTTGAAATGATTATCACCCACATTGTACCCAGAGACTGAAGCAGATTTTGCCTCTGAAGGACTTGACCTTTCTCACAATCTCAGGTCCTTCTTTGGCCATGGTAGCAGTGCCTGTCATTGCAGTTTCGAGCTCTGTGCCTCAGCCTTGAGCGTGCACACACATCCCCGGGGGATCTTGTTAAAATTTGGGTGTTGACTCAGTGGAACTGTGGGAAGGGCTGGGGAGAGGCCTGAAATCCCAGGTGATACCAGGTCTTGCTGGTCTGCGGCTAGCATGGGGTTAGAGAATATTCCAGATAAAATTCTGATCCCCAAAGATAACTCATTCTGAAACACCTATATAGGCCACATATAGAAACACCTATATAGGTCAGTCAATATACTCATCTATGGGAGCCTATGATTAACATTGTATCTTTTCTATCTATATCAAGTGCATAAGTAGAAGAGAATGAGACTGAATAAAATTATTTTAACAACATACGTTAAAAATATAAGCTGCTGGGAAGACCACCTAAGTGTTTCATAATAGAGTTAGCAAAACAATTATCAGGCCTCTTGGCGGTAAGTAAGCTCTGAAGCCCAGAAAAGGCAGTAACCAAACTGCAGTACTGAAGTGGCTGCATAAAGGAATGTAATGTCCTCGAGGGTTCTCCATTCAGCTGTGTCCATTAGCCATGGATTCAGGATTTAAATAAAATTAGGTCAGACCCCAAAGAAACCGGTCAGTAGAAAAATAAGCATTTTTCAATTGAATCAGAATAATAGACATTGAAGTCTGGTGAGGGGGAACAGCCGGGGAAAGGCTTTTTCATTGACTGGAAAGGATCTAGGCTCGGGAGGCACCTCATTGTTATGTAGCCTTCTTAGGGCTGAGTGTTTCAAAAATGTCCTGTGTGTAGTTAAAGGGGAAGGCTTATAATAAGTTAAACAATCCATTTTTGAGTAAATATTAATGGAACACTGTTTCATGCTGTCTTTTGGACTTTGGGGATGTTAAAGAAATGGAAGATGCGATTTTTGCTTACAGTCTGGCCATAGAAATATGAGGAACACATGAGAAACCCAGCAAAACAAAAGACCTCCTCCCACCCCAGCAAAATCAACCAAATGCATGAACGCAAAGTTCACAGTTTCTTATGAAAGCATATAAGACAGCATACAGTTAAGTGACAAATTATGAGGTACAATCTAAAAATGACATCGCTCTCGGGGCATTTTTGGTTGCAACAGTGACAGTGACGTAGGGTCAAAAGTAGCATTTAGTAGGCAGGACCAAGGTTGCCAAATGTCCTACAATCTGACCGCTGTACCGTGCTGCTCACAGATAATTCCTCAGCCAGGGGCTCAGGACTCCAGTCCCAAGCCACAGTGCCGGGATCTTAGAGTTAAGGAAGACCTGCGGGAGACTGAACTGTCAGAGGTGTTCACGGTGCGAACCTGTCTGCTGCTTTTCTAAACTCTGAGATCCTAAGGGACGTGGGATGTTCAAGGAAGCACAGGGTGAATTTATGTGTCTGCCCTTATCTAGTTGATCTGTTTAAAATCATTCACCAGCTGCAAACCACTGCCTAGAGTTCATAATAGAACATTTGAGATGTAAAAGACTTTAAGTGCTGTTTACTCCACTTGCCTCATTTTACAGATGAGAAAACTGAGACCTGGAGAGTTTAAGTGACTTGTTGAAAGTCACTTAGTTCAGACTTAGGTGAGCAACAGGCTTGCCTGTGTATTAGCTACTGTTCTGAAGGTGACTTTGGATAAGTCTTGGTTCTGATAAAACGTAGCTAGAAGTAAAAGTACACTCATGCATATATTCCTTTGCATATATACAGCTAACACATCCTGTATCTTTGTTCCATTTAGCCAGGCACACTGCCACCTCTACACACACACACGTGAAAAAAGGGGAAAAAAGAGACTATAACCAAAGAGAGGACAGCATCGTCTTATTTTTTAAAAATTAAAAAAAAAAAGATTTTGTTGGTTTATTTTTTGAGAGAGGGAAAGGGAAGGAGAAGGAGAGGAAGAGAATCGATGTGAGAGAAAATCATTGAACAATGGCCTCATGTGCCCCAACTGGGGACCAAACCCTCAACCCAGGCACGTGCCCTGACCAGAAATTGAACAAGTGGCCTTTCACTTTGCGGGATGACAAGCAACCAACTGAGCTATGCTGGTCAGGACAGGCAGCATCCTTTTAGATCTTACAGGCTTAGGTCAGAGATGAAGGTAGCTGTCATGGGTTATGATTCCATTGGCATTAGAAATCTCTACCCCCACCCTAAATACCGAGTCCATCTATCCCCTGATGGCTGACATTTCTTTTGCAAGCGATGAAGCTTTGTGTTCTGTATTGTTAAAGTTCAAATAATTCTGGGAGAAATAATACTCTCATTTAAGTGTTCAAAAACTTAGAAATGACTGACGGTTTTTTATTGGGGGCAGATTTCGAGAGAAGATGCTGAGTAGGAGAACGCGAACAGGCCCCCACTGGGTAATGGGTGAAGGGAAAAACGAGTGTAAGAGGTTGTTGGAGGGTCAAGGTTTTTGCTTGTTTCAGTTTTGCACTGGACTTGTGATGAATATTTCTTTTATGAATGTCAAAAGACTGTGGCTTAGCTTAATGTGTGATGCATGATGTATATTTTCTGTGGGTCAACTTGGAGTCTTCGCGAGCAGTTCTTTTTCTGGCGTCTGCCTTCATGAAGAGTGTGAAGAGGTAGAGAAGAAGATCACATTCTGACTCAGTAAAATGCCGATCACCCATTTGGGTGATTCAAAGGGACAATTTTCAGCCCAAATGAATTCTCTTGAAATGAATGCCAGCCGTAACTTAATTAAGTTGTGCTCTTTCACATCCACTGCTGTGAGTACGGTAGACAGTTGTCTGGCTTTTACATAGCTCCAAGCTAAAATTGTAGGTCAAACTGTGACTTTTGGAGCCTCCAACACTGTTTGAATTTGTAACAATTTTTACTGAATTTTGAGTCTGTCAGCTAGGGTACAGATCCCTGTTAATAAAGAGTGAACCAAAATAATTGAATCAGATGAACACCCAAGGGTGTGCCTTTCTAACCTTGTTTAAAATTCTAGCCTCTATTGAATTTACTGGAAAAAAAAAGAAGTTCAGGGATCTATTTTGGTATTTGTGATGATTTCTTCTCTTTATCTGTTTTCAAATACCATGAGACATTGTTGCTTAGGTAATTTGGTCACTTCAGTTTCTAAATGGAACAAGGAAGTGTGAAAAACTGCAGTCCCAGAGAAATTACATATATCCTTAATTCCTATTACTATGGGATGCCTGTTGCTTTCAGGCAGTGCCAATAGGATGGCTGTTTACTGTGATGGGCTTTGGGCAGGGGAACCAAAGGTGTTTTCTTCTGAACCTGTGATTGGCAAAACCACTTTAACCAGTGGAAACCCCTTATAAATTAATAAAAGAACCTTGACCAGACCCTTCAAGCAGATATTTGGAGGAAAAGATGCTCTTGGGAGCTATAAAATAAAGAGTTAAAAATAGTCTTTGCCCTTTGGAGGAGACGGTCATGTTGCTGAGATTAAAGTATCCCCAAAAGAATAATTACAACCCAGGGTATGCAAAATATGGGAACGGAATGAATGCACAGTCACTGAGGTGAATTCTTAATAAAGGATTGGTCCGAGTGTGTGGGATTCAATCAACAAGAGTAATTTTTGAGAAGAGTCTTGAGTAATATAATTATCAGTCCATGGCTGGGCGTGGGTGTGCCATATGCTAAGGGCACAAACCCAGAATGTGTAAAGGGCAGTGAGAGCTGATGGTGTATGACATGTCCAAGGGTCTTCTGTGCCTGGAACATCCACAGTTAGTGGCCTTTGTACTTGGCCAAGTACCCATGTCCTTAAAAACATAAATAGCTATTCAATAATATAATTCTGAAAACCATTTTCTCAATCATTTCAGCATTGATTACTGACAGTTAAATTTCTTTAATTTCAAATGCTAATTTAGTGTAACTAATTATGTGAACCTATTTCAGACACTTTCAACAAAGAAAACATGCACAAATATGATTATTGCAAGTGACATTACTATTTTTACCCTATTTTAAAACACCAAGTCAGTTGATTTAATTAATTCAATATCATTTGTATATTTCTTTGTATACCTTCCTAGGATTATCGCTTTACTTATTTAGATACCTTCCAGGGGTTTCAGGAATAATATTTTTTGAATTATCCTGGTGTTGTGTAAGGTTTACAAATCCACAAGTAACACAATGCCTTCTCTCATAGCCAAGGTGATAGGATCTGGGTTGCGGACTGTTGGGGTCTTGGTTGCTTTTTTCCAAAGTGATTCGGATCTGAGTCATTGGTTAGCAGTGAAGTTGAGTTTTTTTCCTAAGGGTTACATTTCCCAGAGTTATTGAAATTTAACTTATTTCCAAAGCAATGCTTTTGAAAATGCTTACGTGGTTGCACGTAAGTCCTCTTTGCAATCAGTCTGGTGTCTGCCCACCAGGTACATGCATTCTGTGTAAAACATTGCCGGGCGATGCCACATACCCCTTAGTCTGTTACTGAGGTACACTGACCTGGTCCACCTTCACTGGAACATCCTGCGTCGCTGATCTTGCTGCATCTGTGCCGCCGAGGCCCTCTCCCCGCGGCTCAGGTCAGCCATTCTTACTCTTGGTACAGTTCCTGCTTTGGGTCCTCAGCTCACAGTTCCATGTGTTAAAAAACCAACCGTGTCCTCTTGTATTCATCCTTCCGTTGTAACTGCCATCTGCCCTTTGTATTAACTTTTCTCTCTTGAAATCAAAACAAACTCATGGTTTTTCAATAACTCAACCTGCTCCATTTAACCATGATTTTATTTTCCTTTTGATGCTCAGATACATAATCACAGTTTAGCCGGTAAGAACCCTGGTAGGCAGGTTCCTCTGTCCTTCTAGCATTGTCCCTGACATTTTGGAAAGAATCCTAGTTTTCTGGTAACAGCTGGTTATTTCACAGCTGTTTTGTGCTTCCTGCCCTGTGAGCTGGAATCAGGTCATCTCCCAAGGGTTCCTCTTTTGTTTGTCCTTGGTTATAGGGCTTCTCTCCAGCTAGTGTTCAGTTGGTTATTCAGGATGATTTCTCTACCATTTAGTTGTAATTCCAGATTGGTCCTGGGAGGAGGTTGGTGTAGCTTCCACTTACTCCTCTGCCATCTTGGATCTCTCCGGGTTCCTCTTTTCTCATAGTGGAGAATTGGAACATAGGCCAAAATCTGGGTACTAAGGATGTACATGAAAGTCAGTAAGTGGATCAAAGGGCTGCTGTTTGGTAGTTGGAAAAAGCTGCCTTTTTGAGGTTATGAGTTCTCATTAATTACATCCAACGGGACATACCATGCTTCTGCCCTCTACTGTCTTGTAAGCACGAGGTTTTATCTGTCATCAAGGCTTTCTACTGCACCAACCATAATATGCATTTTATTGTGGGAAGAAAAATTCTATTTGAGGAAGGGAAAAGTTTATTTAGGTTGCTGACAGGTTGAAAGAAGGATTCAAGTGAAGCTTGAGCAGCAGGGAATAGCACCAGTGGGTAATCTGGTTTCTAGAACCATCTTTCATTGCTAGAAAACTCCAGTCCACTCACTCTTCTCTTCACATACCCCAGACACTTCAATGATTTTATTCTATGAATTTGCTAGAAATTGCAGCTTTCTGAGAGAATGAGGATGATTCTTCCTTTTTACCTTGCCCATATTCTTCTGTAGGCCAAACCTTGCTTTATCCGATTTGGGGTCTGCTGGGTGAGTTGCCTGACAAGCTCATGAGGTCCGACACAAGGTTGATTCTTTTCTTGCATCTTTATGAAGGGCCTGGATTCTGCTTTCTCTTGTACTTGTGGTTAACAGAGATGACCAGGTCACGTTTAAGTTGTTTGTCCCAAAGATTGGAAACTTGAAACTTTTCCAGAGCAGTCACTTTGCCCTATGTGGAAAACTCAAGTATAGATTACTTTCCTGGATGAAGGTGCATGCACAAAGCAGGTGCCGATACAGGTATTATTCACGTAAACCCCAGACGAAGTGGAGACCAGCATAAATTGTGTATGAGTTAATTATGTGCAAAGTTTACTAACAGGCTGTATAATGCTGATGGAGTTACACCAGGCAGAAAAGGTTCAGTGTGTGGTCATTTATTGATAGTGGTCCTAGAGTCATCGCTTGTTTTCTCCTGGATCTGATACAGTGTATCAAATTCAGAAAGTGGTATCTGCAACATGTTCCTAAGAACATTCTGCTCAAATATCAAAGTGCTTCAAGCAATTTCAGTAAAGCGAGTGTATTAGTTTTCTATTGCTGTGTGACACATCACCACAAACTTTACCAGGTTATTATCCCAGTTTCTGTAGGTTAGAGGCCCAGGCATGGCACAGCTGGTTTCTCTGCACTTGGTCTTATCGGGCTGAAATCAAGGCATTGGGTGTGGTTGTGGTTCTGACCTGGAGCTCAGGATTTCCTTACAAGCTCACTAGTTGTCGGCAGAACTTACTTTCTGTGGTTGTAGTTCCATGGTCCCCTTTTCCTGCTGGCTGTCAGCCAGTGACCCCTCTCAGCTCCTAGGGGCTGCCCCATAGACTCTGCCATGGAATGTTTGCTCTCTTGCAGGCTAGCCAGGTCACATCTCTCTTCTTTTCTGTGACTATTTGGAAAAACTCCCTGCTTTTAAAGGACTCTTTTGATTAGGTCAAGCCCACCCAGGACAATCTCATTTGCTCTATCACATAATGTAATCATGGGAGTTATATCTCATCATCATATTCAACTCAGAGGGGAGAGGATTAGTCAAAGGTAGAGGGGACATTGGGTATCATGTTAGAATTCTGCTGATCACAGTCAGCTTGTGGTTTAAAAAAAATCTTACTTTTGTTAATAACATTTTATGTGTGTACGTATACTTGTTGTTTTTGGACAATAGCTTTTGGGTAATGTTTCAGAGGTTTTGCCCTTTTGAGCAAGAGAGCATGAAAACTACTTATTTGAATGAACCTTCTTAAATCTGATTTATGAATTTGAAGAACCTTATTGAGCTTTTCTGTGGGCCAGGTACTGAGCAAGACACTGTATGGAAAGGGTGCAAAAATGTGGACATCTTTGCCTGCGTGGAGCTAGGCGGGAAGATGCTGTGTCTCAAATGTGTCCTGCTGATGGAGTGCTGGGAGAACATGGTGCCGGGAAACCACTGTGGGATAGTGATATATTTTAACATTTTTATATGAACTAGAAACTAACTAGCAAGATACATGTTTCTGAATGTAGTGAAATTACAACCATAGGCATGTTCTCATATAAGTATACTGTTTCTAAGAAGTTTATTTTAGGTTAGTGATTGTTTTCTGCTTGTATTTTGACACCTGCTAGTAGATGATAAAACTGATCCATGTGAAATGCTTCAGAATGTTTGTGGGAAATGTTTTAAATTTAGAAATTTTGTTGAAATGCTTTTTCCTCTTAAAATAATGAAAAGAAAAAGCTGCTCTGTCTTATCGTAGGATACCTTAGACAAGCCAGTTTTCCACTGTTACACAGTTTTTATTGAATTTTTAGAATTATCAAGTGTGCCAGCATCAGCTCCCTCAAACGAGAGGCTCCCGGACTGAAAAAACATTAACGTAGGACCCTTAATGTGAGGCACGAGGAAGGAGATGAGGGTTTACTCGCAGTAGGTTTCATTACAATTTCCCTTGCTTAAATTGTACAGACTCAGAGAGTTATCACAATTTTCAGCTGGAGTACCTCTGTCTCCTAAAGTTAACAGCCTTGTGAGTCTCAGTTTTGCCAGAATTGGGAGCAGGAAGGGCAGCCCACGAAAAGCTTATGTGAGTTTAGACGATTTCATGAACTGGTTAAGAATTAAGTTCATTCTCTTAGCTTTAGGGTGTCCTTCCAGCTCTTCTTTTCTCAGCTGACATGTTGGGGTGACATTTGTCATTTAGCCCTTGCTCCTGTTTTGTGCTGTGGCTGTGTTGGCGTACGTGTGCTGCACATTTATGTTTTACAGGAAAAACTTCCCCCCTCTATCCAGAAAAAAATTTTCACCATGTATCTTCCTATACGTATAGGAAAAAAGTGTTCTATCTGAAAAAGACCATTTTACTCAGATAGCTCAAAGACTTCAAATAAAAAGAGAATGCGGGCTGAATAAGATGCACTGCATTCACAATGCAGTGTGCAGGTGACATGTGGCGGAGCCGTGCACCCGAAACCTGTGTCACCCCCATAAATTCTATAAAGAGGAAAATAAGTAAAAAATAAGATAAAACTAACAAACAAAAGAATGTACCACATTTTTCTTGGCAAAAACAAGGGACATTTCTGTGGGATTTGTGCTTCCTTGTGCTGTTCTTACAGATGGAGTTGAAGTCAGAACATGGTCACCACTTTACCATAATTTATGTATCAATTCAGTCCTCACTGATCTCGTTTTACATTATCATTCTATACACGTTTATCACCTCTTTTGATTTATTTATGCATATGTAAGTCTTCTTTCAGGTTTAGTAGGAAACCATATTTATGGCTGAAATAGAGATTAGCTTCTTTCTGACACTGTCTGGGTGAATTGGAAGATCTGTGATGTGGTTCCTGTGTTTTATTCTTTGCCCTTTACTTTTTGCTTCTTTTCAGCCTTGTTTTGCAGTTGCTGTGTAGATCTTGCACATATTTTGTCAGATTTATCACTAAATATTTTATACTGCTTGAAGTTCTTGTGAATTGTGTTTTTCTGATTGTGGCTAGTATCTAGAAATACAAATGATTTTTGCATATTGATTTCGTATTTTGCACCCTTGATAAACTTATGCATTAATTCTAGTGGTCTTTTTGGTTTATTTTGGTAGATTTCATTGGATTTTCTATATAGACCTTAATGGTCTTCTGTGAATAAAGTTGGTTTGATTTTTCCCTTTCCCATGTGAATGCTTTTTGTTTCCGTTTTCTTGCCTTGTGGCATTGTCTAGAACTTATAATACAACAATTGAATCAAAGTGATGAGAGTGGACATCCTTGATTTGTTCCTGTTCTTAGGTAAAAGGCGTTAAGTTTCTCACTATTAACTTTTATGTTAGCTGTATTTTTTTTTTTTTTGTAGATGCCCTTTATCAGGTTGAGGACGTTTCCTTCCATTTTTTAATTTGTTTAGTTTTTGTCATGAATGGATGCTAGGTTTTGTCATAGCTTTTTCTGAGTCTACTGAGATGATCATGTGATTTTGAAAGGGTCTGTGTATTAGTTATGAAAGATTACCCCAAAACTTGGCATCTTAAAATACCACACATCTCTTTTATCTCACATTATCTGTGGGATTAGAATCTAGGTGCCTCTGCCTCAGGGTTGCTCATGAGGTCCTCCTCAAGCAGAGGGCCGGGACTGTGGTGGCACTTGTGGGCACAACTCATGTGGTTGTTCGAGGCCCAGTCCTCGTGCACATGAGCCTGTCCACGGGGCTGCCGCCTGCCGTGGCAGCTGGCTTCCCCAGGCCTGGAGATCTCAGAGAGAAGGAGCGAGGGAGGAGAGCACCCAAGCACAAATCGTCCCCTTTTCGAATCTTTTCCCAGAAGTGGCAGCCCAGGATTTCCGCCATGCACGATTTGTTGGGTACAGGTCAACAGACGCAGCCTGCACTCCAGATCCGGGGACTAAATAAGAGTGAGAATGCTTGGCAAGTGGCCAACACTGGGAGCGGTTTCTGAGACTTTCTCCCATTGTATGTGAAAATGATGAATTACCCATTTTTGAATGTCAACCTTGCCTTCCTGGGATTAATACTCCTTTTTTGTGATTTATTATCCTTTTTATATATTATTGGATTCAATTTGTTAAAAATGTGCCAATAATTTTTGCATCTATATTTATGAGAGAAATTGATCTGTAGTTTTCCTGTAATGTTTTTTTCTGATTTTGATGTTGGAATGATGCTAGTTTCCTATCATGAGTTGGGAAGTAGCCCCTCCTCTTCAGTTTTTTGGAAGAGTTTCTGCAGAATTGGTATTATTTCTTCCTTAAATATTTAGTTTATTTCACCAGTGATGCTCTCTGGCCCTGGAATTTTCTTTTTCATAAGGTTTTTTAGTTACGAATTTAATTTTATTAATAGACACTAGCCTATTCTGTTTTTTTTTTAAATTATTAATATTATTTTTGAGTGAGCTTTGGTAATTTTTATCTTTTAAGGAATTTGCTTCATTGAAGTTGCTGATTTTATTGGCATAAGGTTGTCAACAATATCTGTAGACTCTGTAGTGAAGTCACTGCTTTCATTTCTAATATTGGCAATATGTATATTTTTTACCTTTTGTTTTATCAGTCTAGCTAGAGCTATATCTTTTTTTTTTTTAACTCTTCTCTGAAAACCAGCTTTTAGTTTCATTGATATTCTTTATTGTTTTCGATTTCATTTATTTCCACTCTGATATTTATTTGTTATTTTCATTCTTCTGCTTATCTGGGGTTTCAATTGCTCTTCTTTTTCTAGTATTTTAAGGTGCAATTTCATTGCTTCGAGACCTTCCATCTTTTCTACTATATGCACTTAGTACTGTAATTTTTCTACAGCTTAAGTACTACTTTAGCATCCTGCCATTTTGATATTGTGTATTATCTACATTTAGTCAAGATACTTTCTGATTCTCCTTTTGCATTTTTAGTTTCCAAATATCTGCTGTCCTACTTATCTTTTAAAGTACTTCCCTCCCCACCCCCAGCTTGTTTTAAAGAAATTTCCTTCATCATTGGTTTTAAGCAACATGGTATTGATGTGCCTCCATGTCGTTTTCTTTGTATTTCTTGTGCTTGGGGTTCGTTGACTTCTCAGGCCCATGTGCTTATATTTTATAATTATAATTCACTTGCTTCAGTTATATGGGTGGTTTCACATCCACATTACCTATACTGAGTGTTACTTTCACTTCCTTTAGGACACATAAACCCTTAAAAATACTGAGTGCCTCTAATCTTGTGATAAATTGTGAGTTTTTGTTCATGAGTAGAGGATTCTGTCTTTTAAAGACCTCTTCAGCTATCTTTTGCTCTTATAAAAAAGAATGATGATATCCTTCCCATTTGACTTAATTAGAGTCCAATCTGTGCTGAGTGGTTAACACACATTCTTAGGACAAAGTTAAGTGCTGAATAACACGCAGAATTTGGTGTGTTTCCTTCTGTACATTTCACTGGGCTCATACATATATTCACAGAAGTCTGTATCTATGTCTGTATCTGTCTGCAGAATATCTGTATCTATTGATATCTATTCATACACATGGCTCCATTAATTCCCATATGGAATCATATATATTATATATGTGTATGTGTATATGCATGTATCATGTGTATATATATGCATATATACATACATGTATGTGTAATATATGTATATATACATACATGTATATGTGTGTTATATATAATATATATATCTCAGACACTTTATAGTTTTACTTAACAAACATATCTGAAAAATCTTGTTTTCCTGCCTTTTTAAATAAGGATGTAGAAATTTCACAAGAAGAAAAAACTTCAAAAGCAATTTCAGAGTTATCTTTTCTCTAGAGGGAATAATAAAGCTACCTAGCTTTACAGACAAGCTAGAGGCCATAAAGTTATTTAATAAGAACAATAAAGTCTCCAGAGTATAGGGAGAATGAAGGAGTTAGAACTTAAAGTAGAAAGCAAGGAGCAAAAGCCAGAGAGACTGAGGTGAGAAAGCCTGAGATGAGACGAGAGAGTGGGGCGGGCTGCGCAGGAAGAGAATGAGTGGGGACGTTGGGAGGGGAATAGGGGTTTGATGGAGTCATGTAACCAAAATCTTGAAATGTGTTAGTTAATATTTTTCTTTTACAGTATTATTCCTTTTTATCCCTTAGTTTTGGTATTTAAAAAAACATTATTTTAAAATTTCAACATCTCTAACCATATTAGCCCTTTAATATGTCCCATTCCTGTTTGGAGATGAAATCAAGATGGGGACAGATTTTATTTTTCTTCTGTAGAGAATTTTTCCTTTTTCTTTTTTTCTTTGTTTTATTGTTGTTCAAGTACTGTTGTCTCCATTTCCCACCCCGCCCTGCCTCACCTGTCCTTGTCTCCTACCCTCAATCCTTCCCGCTGTGGCTTTGTCCGTGGGTCCTTTATTCATGTTCCTTGATGACCCTTCCCATATTTTCCCCCATTATCCCTCTCCCCACTTCCCTCTGCTTACTGTCAGTTTGTTCTTTATTTCAGTGTCTCTGGTTCTATTTTGCTTGCTTGTTTGTTTTGTTGATTAGGTTCCATTTACAGGTAAGATCATATGGTATTTGTCTTTCACTGCCTGGCTTGTTTCACTTAGCATAATGCTCTCCAGTTCCATCCATGCTGTCATGAAGGGTAGGAGCTGCTTCTTTCTTTCTGCTGCGTAGTATTCCACTGTGTAAATGTACCATATAGGGACAGATTTTAAACATTCATATTTGAGAATAAAACTTTCAGAGAACATAATCTTTTTCTCTAGCTTGTGTTAGCTGCTTCCAGATGACCCATGAGTTAAAATGATGATCTGATTTAGCTCAACTGATTTTTTTTTTAATTAAGGCAAGTTATCCAACTTCCCACTTCTTAATGATTCAGAAATACTCTCACTTGGTAGTCAGATGGTAAAACATGTGACAGAGTTCAAGAACCACCTTGGAACACTAGCAGTCTAGGCCTCCAGTTTCCCGTTTTAGGGATAGATTTTTAGTGTCAGCCCTAAGTGGTATGAGCAAAATAAGTATGAGGAACTTTTTTAAACTTTATTTTTATTGCTGACACTATGACAGCATGTCCCCATCCTCCCCCTTTGCTGGCGTCCATCCAGTCCCCACCCTCCTTTCCCTGTGGTGGTCACCACACTGTTGTCTGTAGGTCACCACACTGTTACTGCACCCAGCTCCCACTTCCCTCCTGACCGCTGTCAGCCTGTTCCATGTGTCAATGTCTCTGCGATTTAACCTGGTGTAGCTTTCAGAATGTGGCTGTTCTGGGCCTTCCCTGAAATAAAGGGAATAGCAAAATCAGCATGTTTTTTATTTCAGGGGAGAGTTCTGAGTGTAATTTCTTTCTTTCTTTCTCTCCCCCCCCCCCCCCCCAGATATGTGTCACAAAGATGTCTACACGGAACTGCCAGGGAATGGACTCAGTGATCAAACCCCTGGACACAATTCCTGAGGATAAGAAAGTCAGGGTTCAGAGGACGCAGAGCACTTTTGACCCATTCGAGAAACCGACTAATCAAGTCAAGAGGGTCCACTCGGAGAATAATGCTTGCATTAACTTTAAGACGTCCTCTACCGGCAAAGAGTCTCCTAAAGTTAGGCGGCACTCCAGCCCCAGCTCGGTAAGTGCAGCCTTCTCCTGTATCAGTGGGGAGACAGGAGGAGCGGCCCTCCTAGAGGAGGAGCATGCTGTGCTGGGAGAGGGCGGGTGGCTTTGTCGCTGCATTGTGCTGCATCTTCCCCCAGGGCGGTTTATGTCTTCGAAGAGAGAGAGTGTGCACTTGAGCAAACCATGTACGGACTCTGTTCATAAGCTCCCAGCAAGCAAACGAGGCATGATTCAACTTATTTTTGGAAAAATCACTTTCTTCTAGTTGTTTTCAGTTAGAGGAATTTATAATGAAAAACCTTTTGGCATCTCAAAGAGTTTTTAATTATCCCTTGGAGAGGAAACTGAACTTTGCTGTGCAGGCACTAAGGATAGTTTTGAATTTGGCACATTCATGAAGAATGTCATTTCAGAATGAATGTTAAAATGTGCTCACTTGTCTTATTCCAGTTTGTTTCAGTGTAAGTATTTTAAAATGTAAGAGCTAGACATTGAATCTTCTTAAAGAGAAATCCTTTTCATTGTAACAGAATTTTCTAAATTCAAACTATATCAAGTCTTGCCTTTAGACCCTAGGAGGTATAAATATCTGAGGTGATTGCTGCTTTTGACTGTAAAATTTTTACTGAAACTCATATTTCCAAGACCGGCCTGCATTTAACATTATTAAAAAATCCTTGTGATCTTTTAAATTAAGTAATTTTCAGATTTAACTTATACTTAAGGACCTTTTGAACAAATGCTCTTAAAAGGTAAGAAGAGTATGCTAAGAGAATTTTAACTCTGTCATTTTCCTAAAAACATCATGCCACTTCACAAGTTTTAAATATTAATTTCCATGAGAGCCAAAACAGGGCAAGAGATGTCACTG
Source organism: Micronycteris hirsuta (assembly GCA_004026765.1). Classification (NCBI taxonomy): domain Eukaryota; kingdom Metazoa; phylum Chordata; class Mammalia; order Chiroptera; family Phyllostomidae; genus Micronycteris; species Micronycteris hirsuta. The sequence continues at coordinate 58,096 of PVJI01000429.1, forward strand.
CTAGACAGTTCAATTTAATTAAACTGTGTGACACTGCCCAAATTTTGTGTCACATTTTGTGTTCATGAAGCTGAAATATTGTTAATGTAAAACATCTGTGAGGAGAACTGATTATCTGGTTTTCCCCAAACTGGCCCCATAAACTTGTCTGCAATGGCGAGGTGGCACCCATCTAGGTCAAGGTCTATCACGAACTCCTGGGAGAACATTAGATTTAGTATCATTTAGAAGAAATGAAAGGAGTTGTTGTGAATGATTACGCCTATATTATGGAAAGAGAATTACATATTTTTACTATATACTTACTTTATTATTATTATATCAACCTATAAATGATAGAGAAATTAGCATTTCCAGGTATTGCAGTGAGGCATGCTTGTCCTAAAAAATTATTCACTATTTAAATGAAATATAAGCTTAACTAGTCCTGTATTTTATCTGCAATACTAGTTGTAATCTACTGCTGTGTTATTTCTCCTGTTGCTCAGACTATTTCTGCTTTGGCCATTGGGAGTCTGTGTCCTTTTTATCCCTTGTTTCTTGAGCACTTCCTTGCTGTCTGGCCCTGCCGGACAGTCTCGCTTATATTGTACTTTCCCGGCCCCACGCCTAGAACCAGTTCTGGTCCCACTGACTGAAAACCGGCATACAGAAGCCAGGGCGTGGGTCCCGGGCATGCTTGTTGCTACTGGGGGTTATGTCATTTTAAAAGTCAGTGTACGTCATAGCGTTAATGACAGAGGGGTTTCAATATTTATTTTTAATTTTTAATAAAGAATTGAAATCTTATCAAGAGAAGCTGAGACTTAGGTTTGGTGTTTTCTCTACTTCTCTCTTTAAAGTTAAATTTTATTTTTATTAAAGTAATGCTCGAACATATCTTGAAAGATCAAATGGGAGAGGATTTTGGGCATGTGATAGTGGCGTAGGTTCTGAAGCCCCTCATGTAATTTGAGCCACCAGTGTAGTAAAACCAAAGCAATGGAGAACATCGACAACCAGTAGAGGGTGGGGTCAAAGTGGGTTTACTGTTGTTTGTACGGGAAACAATACAATAATTAATAATAATACAAGAATAAACTCTGTTTTCCCATACTCACAACTATAAACCTGCCCTTGCCCCACTCTGTGTCGCAGACAAGGTATCTCCATGAACCTTAAATTGGTGGTGAGGGGAAGAAACCACGAACAGCATGAAGAGCTGCGTGGCACCTGAAAGTGTGAGGAGGAAAGTCGGGGAAGGCACGGGGCTCGTGACTACCCTCAGGGCCAGGAAACTTCCACGTTGCCTTCGGGGTGGCATACTGGCAGCTTGTCGGGCCATTCTCAGGACAATGACAACCACTGGGAAGGGACTTTGATGGCTCCTTTGAGTCGAAGAGTACAAGGAGACCATGGCGTGGTCTACCGGTCTTGGGGTGGTCTGTTGGTCTTTCTCCTGTGACTTCTGTAGACTGTCCAGTTGGTGCCCCTTTCCAGGACACAGCCTCGTGCTGAAGAGGAAGTGCTGGGGGAGACTTGCATGCAGAGCAGGTCCATCGGGGACAAAGGTGGTACAGGCCCAGAAGGGAGTGTTTGAGAGAAGCAGATGGGGCAAGATAGTGTGTGCTAGATTGTCTTTTTTTTTTTTAAACTTCATGGAAATAAAATAGTTTATTCCGTAAAGCTGGAAAAGCTATCTGGGCCACATGCCTCTATTCTTAAACTACAGGAAAATTCAGGTTACTTAAAAACAACCAATAGAAAAGTTACTGGTTGAATCCCATACAAAACCACAAGGGGAAAAAAAAAAGGAATAAGGAGCTGAATAACATCTTTACAGATAATGAAAGCAAGTAAGTGGATTTTTAATGATGTATCTGGAAAATCCAAAAGAATCAATGGAACTACTACAAAAAAATGAGAGAGTTACGCAAGTAGCAGCAAGTCATGAAATGGACATACAAAACCCAACCCTAAGACTTATAAAAACTGTTGTAGAAACCGTTACACACACCACGTCTTCCCACCTGAGTACCTCTCTCTATGCTGTTCACGTACTGGCCATTACCTGTGTCAGGAGTCCTGACGAACATCACAGAAGCAAGACTGCCTGACTTCGGCGGCCGCCACACTCACCTGTTCCTCCTGGTTTGCCCAGGCAGCGGCACTCCAAAATCCAGGCAAAATGTAAAGAATGTGATTTTTATCTAAATTGGTATATTTCAAGAGGTGTTTGACAGACTTTGTTTATTTGTTTCAGACATTTTTAGGTGCCTCCTCTTTCTGGGCCTGGTCCCTGGGTAGTGTTCCATGTTGTCAGTGACAGGACAGACTTTCCCTCCCCTCTTCCTACCACCCCCTCCAGCCAGCTGTGCTCCTCAGGAGCGAGCACTATTGGGAGTCGCCATCAGAGACTGCCTGCCTCTCTCGTTGGCCCAGTTTAGATGGGATTTTATTGAGCTGTGCTGTCATCATCTGAGCTTAAAGAGGACGTATGTTCAAGTATTCATATGGAGATTACTGTCCTCGATACATTCCAAAAATTCCTCCAGATTTCCTTCCTTCCATCACCACCCCCCACCCCAAACCCCTAAAACCCACATCCCATGATAGGCAAGCCCAATCTAGAGAGAGGGGAGGGAAGTGCATACTTGAAAATGAGGGTTCCTCCTCAGTTCTCAGATGGTCCTCTTTGGGGGTCTCATCTTGGCATTGCCTTCTTCTTGTGGGGACGAGGTCATTCCCAGATAGAACCAAGGCCCCTGGTCAGGTTGTCACCATGCACAGTGCTTCGGTCTGTCCCTCTGTCTACCATCTAGATCTATCTGGTAACCAAGTTACCCATCAAGTATGGATGACCTTAGTGTGGCTGTGTTTAATGGAAATGCAGGATGACAGAGCCTGTTATGGAGATCATAGGCAGAAGAGAAATTAGCCAAGGCAGCTCTCACTCCATATCCTGGTTGTTTAATGAGGTCACAGAGTTCTGATGGAATCCTTCCCATCTTATCCCCACACTCACTCTCACAATTGAAGTATAATGTAATAGAGTGGTGATTCTTCCTGTGGTTTTCCTGCAACTCAGAGGGTCATCAACAAGCTTCATCAGGAGGTTGTGTACAAAGGTTAAAATCTATTTCAATGAATTTAGTATGAAACTGTGGATGTTTTGGTAGCCACATCCCAGTATTATTACAATGAACACAGAGGGCCACTCATGCAGTTTTTAAATGTACGGTTCAAAACCCATCTCTGCTTGTAGGAATAAGGTTTCAGTAGGTGATAGACTTAGTCATCATTTAGTATCTTCTCCTTTTGGGTAGGAGTTAGGTGTTCGGGATGATTCCACCAATGTAGTACTGGTAGAAAAGAAAAATCAGTTTTTGATTCCAGTCAACTTGGTTTGAATTCTAGCTCTGCCATTCACTGTGGATCTTGGATGAATTACTTTATTTCCCCAGTCTTTAATTTCTTCATGTTCAAATGGGGACACTAATAGAACCAACCTCAGGGTGGCGTTGCAGGGATTGAATTTAGTTAATGTATTTAAAGTGATTAGCTCCAAGTCTGGCACATAGTAAACATTGGATATTAGCTAGTTTTTGTTGATTACACAGTGAACTAGGGCTAGCAAGGTTGGGGTAGCAAACACCATTCAGCTGGAGTATTATCTTCGCTTTTTTTTTTTTTTAAGATTTTATTTATTTTCAGAGAGAGGAGAAGGAAGGGAGAAAGAGCAATGTATGGTTGCCTCTCACATGGCCCTCACTGGGGACCTGGCCCACAACCCAGGCATGTGCCCCGACTGGGAATCGTACTGGGACCCTGTGGTTCCCAGCCCGCGCTCAATCCACTGAGCTACACCAGCCGGGCTATCTTCGCTTTTTTATTGTCCAATGCCAGTGTTCCCCTCCACTGGTCCAGACAGTTGGCAGTTCTCTGTACCTTTACGTTGTCTCATTAAATTCCATGTCTCTGTGTGGTTAGTGTCCGTCAGTAATTGCTGATTAGCCCTCCATATTTCCAGTTCTCTAAAGCGCTGTCTCAGGAGAAAGTAGGAGAGCAAAAAGCAGGGAATGGTTGCCCCATGAAGCTGTTCCCCATCCATGCATGCACCTGACATCAGGGTCAAAGATGACGTTCAGGGTTGACAACACACGAGTTTGATCTAGCATCTTTGTTTAAATATCATGATTTAATAAAATTGCAAGGGAAAAAAAGGTGAACCAAAGACTTGAACTTTAATTATTAAAAAAAAGAAGACCTCGCCTTCTGAATTATTCTTAGTTTTGCTCATTTGATAGGAAGGGTTTTATTACTGGCCTCTGTAAGGGCTTAGCACTTGGATTCCTTATTTAGTTACATAGCACTAACAGATCAGAACCTTTGTGCTTACTTGAGGTAGGAGACTGACTTTATAAGAATCTTAACACTTAAAACTCAGACTGTCTCATAGACTTGTCCTATTCCATAGCCCACTCTTTTGCAGAATGGAACAACTTTTAGAGAGGCATTATATGTATGTAGTTCTTGCTGTGAAGCTAGCATGATTGATCTGTAAGTTACAGTGTATTTCCATAATGTCTACATACCACTTTCACAGGGCAATTAACATTGATTGTATGACCACGAAAGGTGGGGAAATATTAATTTTTCTGCCATCAAAGTGTTCATAGAATGTACTTTAACCATGGCAGTCAGTGCATCCAAATCCATTTAATTAGATAAATAGACTACTTTGTGCCATTAGCATTTTCTCTTACTTGATTTTTTTTCTTGTGGATAAATCGGGTCTGTGTTTTAAAATATCCCCCCCATTTTTCTGATTTCCTTAGTTCAGTTTCTTTAAGTCGTAAGTGTAGTATGGTCTGTGTCTCAAAATGATCACATCAGGTCTATGATGTAAGGCAGTTTATGAAGAGTGAATAATTTTTACAAAATTATTTGTGCCTTCCCGGCAGAGTAAATGCCCTCTTACAAATTTTGCATGAGCATGTCTTGTACTTGGTCTAAATACATACACATTAGCAGTTTATCGCGATATGAATAAAGAGGTGATTTTCTGTTGCTGCTTTTTATCTCAACTTAGATTGGATTTATTCGTAAAGGAGCACGAAAGCAAACATACAGACTTCCCATTCTGATTTTAAATAATTTAGAGTGGAACTGTGAACACAATATTTCCCCATTGAAGAACATTTTATACTGAAGTTCAATATAGTTTAAAATTTCTATTTAAAACTTGGGCTCAGGAGGGTGATGGTAAAGTGTGACATTCACAAGCTGTTCCTGGTGATGAAAAATGCATGAGAACATAACCCCCACGGGACTTGTCAGGTGATTTTGAATGTAATTTTCCATTAAGTTTTCCTTGATTCAACTCAACACATGGTTTGTACATTGCAAGTTTCTTGAGGAAAAGAATAGGTGGTCCGTTGTCTTTGTTGATCTCTCCCTACCACGTACTTTGTGATCCTTTTCTAGATGCAGATAAATGTCTAAGGTATACTTCAAAGCTTTCTTCTTTTCCATTGTGTGCATGCATAGTTACATCGTCACTGAGGTATTGATTTGGCTGCATCCCAGGGGTCTGCAAATGTCATGTCGTCAGGGCCACCTATTCATTTACGAATTTCCAGTTTTGATTTTCTTACTACCTTGCGTGGCTAAACTATTTAGTTTTCCTTTTGTTCTTTATTTCTAATTTATTGCTTTGGGTTCAGAAAAAGTAAAGGAATATTTCTGTGGTTTTGAATACTGAGATTTTCTTTGGCCTAATATATGGCCAATTTTTTTGTGAATGTTAAATATGTACTTGAAAAATACATATTAATATGTGTATTAGATTAAAATATTAATTCTAATATTCAAGCCCATGTATCCGTTACTTACTGGTTGTCCACTGGCTTTGTTGATGTCTGAGTGGTTTATGTCTCCAACAATCACCATGGATTTGACAATTTCTCATTTTGCTGGTATCAGCAGTTTCATACATTTCAAAACTATGTTATTTGGTTCCAAGTACTTATGCTTATTAAGTTTCTTGGTGGATTTTAATGTTAACTTTAATGAGTATACTAATTTAACCCATTTCTTTTATATATTCTGTCTTGTCTGCTATCAATATTGTTACAGTGCATGATTTTGCAAGAATACTTATTTTTGCTATATTTTTCTGTACTTTATTTTCAGATTTACTCTATTGCTTTAATTTTGTCTCTTGTCAACAGCATATGGCCTAGATATCTTTGTTTTTTCAATCTGAGAACATTCTGCTAATAGGGGAAATTTGTGTTTACTCTAATGGTTGATATATTCAGACTTAACTTCCTTCTTATTTTATGATTTTTCACTTCACATGCTTTCCTAATGATTGCTCTGCCTCCTCTAGCCTTTCACTTTATACCCCCTTCCTCCTTCTTCCTTGGCAATTGTTTCATTCCCTTTCCTTGAAAATTTGTTTAGAATGTGTATATCTTATTTATGTTATTCTAGGGATTACCTTTTAAGTGTCAAAAAACTTGCTAAAAGTTTTTTAAATTCTGTTTTTCCATTACCATTTATCACCCTTATACCCCTCTCTCCCATGCGTTCTTTTTCTTTTTGCTCAGTCCCTGTGCCCTCTAAACCCCCCCGCCCAGAGCTGTCATCCTGTGTCTGAGTCTCTCTCTATTCGCTTATTAGTTCAGTGTGTTCATCAGCTTCTACATGAGTGAAATCATATGGTATTTGTCTTTCTCTGACTAGCTTATTTCACTTAGCATAGTGTTCTCCAGGTCCATCCATGCTTTTGCAAAGGGTAAAATTTTCTTCTTTTGTACAGACAAGTAGTATTCCATTGTGTAAATGTCCCATAGTTGTTTTATCCACTCATCTACTAATGGACACTTGGGCTGCTTCCATATCTCGGCGATAGTAAATAATGTTGCAATGAACATAGGGGTGTTTATGTTCTTTTGAATTACCATTTTGGGTTCCTTTGGATATATTCCCAGATGTGGGGTCGCTGGGTCAAATGGAGATCTATTTTTAATTTTTGAGGTATCTCCATTCTGCTTTCCACAGTGGTTGCACCAGTCTGCATTCCTACCAACAGTGCAAAAGTGTTCCCCTTTCTCCACATCCTCGCCAGCACTTGCTGTTTGTTGATTTATTGATGATAACCATTCTGACAGATGTGAGATGATATCTCATTGTGGTTTTAGTTTGCATTTCCCTGATGATTAGTGACATTGAGCATCTTTTCATATGCCTATTAGCTATCTGTATGTCTTCTTTGGAGACGTGTCTATTCAGGTCCTTTGTCTATTTTCGGTTGCACCATACTAAAACTTACGCATTTGTAGTTAATCAGTCTCTGCAGTCAATCCAGTGAATCTCAACAGGCTTTATTTAGTTCTTCTATTCTACTGTTCTTGCCTTCCTGCTATTCTCTCATCACTCAAACTTCATTTTGAGACGTATACTGAGATAATGTGGAATTTTATATCTAGATTTTTTCTTTCTGTTGGTGGTAAGGTTGTGGTTTTTCCATCCCTCTTGAGGAACTATATTGAGTATAGTATTCATGATTCAAAATCATTTCCCTTTTTATTTTGAAAATATTGATGGATTGCCTTTCAGCCAGTATTGCGTATACAAATATCCTGATTGTTGGATAATTTTTCTTTTAGATGCAAACTCACCTCAAAGTTTTCTGAGACAATTCATTCAAACACTGGATTTATTACTTTTTCACCTATGTCCATTCTTTTCTTCACTGCCCATTAAGTGCTTTATTTCACTAATTAAATATTTACTCTCTAAATCTCTAATTGTTTCTTTTTAAAGGATATATCTTCTCAAGTCTCTCTGAAGATACTATTGTTTTTATTCAAAGTTATTTTTATCTTTGCAATAGCAACTCTCTTACTAGGGGTTTGATTTAACTGCCCATTAAATTCTGTGCTTCTCTTACTGATTTTCCTGAAATGATTGGTGATTTTTAGTTGTATACTCATTTTTGTGTTGGCGAATTGCTGTCAGCTTATTCTGTTTTCTGTAAATGATCTCCAGTGATTGCATGAGAGAGGCAGGGGTTCCAGCTTCGGGATGTGGGCCCGTCACGTTGTTTGTAGGTCCTTGCTCTGCCCCGCTAGGCTGACTCCCCACATTCTTAGCTGTCTCCTCTGTGCACATGTCCCTGTGGTTTGCTGCGGAAGACATCACGTCCTCAGCGTGTTGATTGGTCTCATTCTTACCTAATGAGTCTGTAATAGTCTGTGCCTGCAGGTTGGAGCTTTAAGTTCCCCCAATTATTTCTCCAAAATTTTGATCCTGATTACTTCTATCTTTCAGAATTCCTCAAAATTTCTGATTAGATATTAGTATTCTTATTTTTTGTTTGTTTCCCATTCCTGTTTCTGATCTATTATTTTTGAGATAGATCTTTCCAGTCACTGCGTGACATTTTAGATGGTGAGGAGGGAAGAAGCATGTGCTCAACTTGCTACACAGTGTCCTCACAAATGGCGGAGTCAGAGGCGTTGGCAGTGTGTTACGTTGTTTCATAAGTGGTACGAGACCATATGCTCAGAAATAGTGTTCTGTAAACTCTTTGCAAGAACTTCTTCCCCAAGCTTCTACACTTGGTTACTTACAAAGTCCAACCATCATTAGCAACTTTTTATCAATTATGTATGTACTTATAACTGTTATCAGATAACCCCTTTAAGATGCTCTTAATTGTTTTTATAATGATAATTTTCAAATATGGTTTGGTTTTACCTTTTTATAGCGACATTAAAATAATAGATAATTTGCTTCCCTGGAGGGCAGTGCTCTCTGGTGAAGTTTGGGTGGCAGCTGAGCACAGAAGGGCGGTGAGACCACTCTCTCGGCATTCCCAGGGCATGATGGGGTGTACCACTTCTCAAGGAAGAGTTATTTTGTTGCACCTAAGTCTTAGGGATTAGCTTATGTAGACATGAGAGTGTTCCTTTTGTATTAATTGGTGACATCTGAATGATATGTCTTTGATTATCGTTTGCATTACCACAGAAAGGTATTGGAGGGATACTTTTACATGACTGAATTTTATACAGTCATGATTTACAACAGGGTAGTAACTATTTTCAGCTTTCATGGCCACATGATCTCTGTTGCAACTACAACTCTGCTGTAGCTTGAAACTCACACCACAACAGGTAAATGAATGAGTGACTGGGTTCCAATAAACCGTATGGACCCTAAGTTTGATTTTCATATAATTTTCATGTGCTGTAAACTTTTATTTTTCGTTTGATCCTTCCCCATTAAAAAAAAATAAAGACCTTTCTAAGCTTATGGGATATACAAAAAGAGGTGGTGGGTGGGGTTTGCCAGGCCCTAATTTAGAAGATTATGTAATGACATGGAAAATATTCATCATATTTTGAGTGAAATCAGGAGGCTATAAGATAGTACGTATAGTGTGCAGTCCCATGTATGTAAAAAAACAGTGGTAAGTGTACAGATAGCACTGGGAGAGAAGATATCAAAATATTAATGGTGATTCCCTCTTGTTGGTTGGATTGTGGGATAATTTAAACTTCTATACTGTTCATTTGTATATTTGGAATTTTGTACCCTGAGTATTTATGTTGTTTTTTAAATAGGCATTCCTATATCAGAAAAACATTATTTAAAAAGCGACAGAGGATCTGTATATTTTTAGCAAAACTGGCTTATTTATTGTTAATTAGTTTGATGAAATCTATTTTGTTTACCCTCTGCTCCATTTTTAGCCGACAAGTCCCAAATTTGGAAAAGCTGACTCGTACGAAAAACTGGAAAAGCTAGGGGAAGGATCTTATGCTACAGTATACAAAGGAAAAAGCAAGTAAGTTCACTACTTTTTGAATATTTCTCATGTGCAATGTACCTACTCTCTTAATACTAAGTCATAGTATATTTAAATAATTTTCATTTAATATGTAATACATTTTACCCCTCAAGATTTTTTGGGTGGTTGTTCTTTTAACAAGTGTAAAAATCAGTAGAATTTTTTTCTGCTAGCGAACAGTTTTGCAGACTTGTCCAATTTATCTTTTTATTGTTTTTGTCCTACTCCTCCCCCCATTTGTTTTCTCTTTCTTGTAGTTGGAACCCTAGGATGAGAATCCATTTCCAGTGAATGATATGACTAATTTCTCACAGAGGTTTAGTGGTTGCGTAAGAGTACTGGTTTGACAAAGCCAGATGTATTGGCTGTTCTTCAGTTCTTTTCAAATGAGCTTTTACTACATCTGTCAGAAGTTAATTACAAATACTGCACAGTCTTTCTTTTTTCCTACCTGTCTGCTTTGGCATCATGCTGCATATATTTTCACAAAGAGAAACAACCCTTTCCCCATTTGCCCCCTTCCCCCATGCTACCCTGGGGTCAGGGTACATATTTGGATCCTTAGCAAGCTCACCCCCCATGTGTTTCTGATAGGCTTCCCCTCCCCCCCCCCATGAATGACTAAGTGTTACTAATACAGTGTTACTGTATTTGGTGGCATGCAGCTCATAGAAAACTTAATGCTGTTTCTGAGGTAACTGCAATAGACACAAGCCTTGTTTTACATTAGTCATATAACTAAATAATGTTGAAAAATAATTCTCTAAATTATTCCTGCTTTTGTATCCTTTTTTCAGGCATAAAAATTAGGAAATTTTAAGCTAAGAAATTAAATAAAAAGAAATATAAAAGAAAATTCTCTGAAGTATCATTTTAAAGACATAACTGGGAATTTTGACTGTATGCTGATTTCAGTGGTTTTGGTTTTAATGGAATGTACTCTCATACCTTTGTTAATGATTTTTGAGTGAGGAAGATGAAGGAATATTGCTGATAAAGTAAGCTATGTAAGGAAGGAAGTGCAGAAGTGCTGTAAGCCAAAAATACTAGTATAAATTTTGAGATCTCAGATATCTGAGAAAAAAGGTCTTTTCTTTTTATTTGAATGAAAAGTAGACATCATGGGGAATAAAAAACAAAGCAGCATCTGGAGGGCTGCTTGTGACGTCACTCCGTTGCTCGAGCGTAGCGGAGTGTCACGGTGATAGTCTAGATGGCTGAGCTGGTTTCAGTAGAGTATGTCCCAGATTGGAAGTTCTTCCTGAAGAAAAATAGTTAGGACTCTACTGCATACAATTAACGTGTGCGTTTCATGTTAACAACATGAAGGCGACCACCCTGGACTAAGCAGGTAGGTTAAATGTCGTGCGGCGTCTGCATTGTCTTGTTCACTCCTCACAGGGCCCTGTAAGGTCCCATTGCAACCGTCTCCACTTGACCAGGAAACTCTGTGCTTAGATAGTTTTAGCCACTCATCCAAGTTCAAACAGGTGCTCAGTGGCAATACTTGTTTTGGGTCTCATCTCTCTGGTTTGAAGCCATGATTTTTCTAACCAGTCCACTCTAGCACTTCCTCAGTGCAAGGCCATCCTTGGAAAGAGTTGATCCTTGCTGAGTATTCCAGATGGTTCTCACATATGCTCTGACTTGGTTTAATCATGAATCAAACGGAAGCAAACATATAGTTTCATTATAAGGAAACCAACCAATCACTTTGAAGTATCTTCCCACAAAAGATGTGCTCAGCTGATTTCCAAATGTAAGTTAATAACTCTATTAAATGTTTAACTTTAAGATTTATATCACAATCCTGATGGTTGAAAAAACCCTCCATTTATTATGCCTGAATCAAAGGAAGACTGCCTTCTAAGTACTTGGCGTCTTTGAGAAGGATGGTTCTGGACAGTTAATACTTTTCACTCCAGTGGGTCTAAATGTATCTTGTCAGTGTTTCTCAAGCAGTTTCAAGCCTGCTGGTCACACGTAGCATTTAATTTCCTCCAGCTGGAGATGAAAGCCATTGGCCACTTATTTCCTTTAAGAGATGACAAGCTGCTGTGCCTGCCTGCTTTAAGGTGCAAGGCCAGGCCAAAGAACAATAGCTACATGGCACCCAGCAAGACTTGAGAGCTGCATTTGGTTGGTGCGTCCCCTGAAGAGCTCCATAAATTAAGGAGCCAGCTGAATGTTCGGATCCCTGTTGCAGCTTCCTCTCCTCTCTCCCATAAATGTCTGCAGCCCTGCCTCCGTCTTTAAACATTGCCTTTAGCATCTTCTCCGAGAGCAGCTATTGTTACCTTGCACCGAAGCTGCCTGGTGTTCCTAGGGACCTCGCTGATGTTTGGTTTGAGAGCGTTTTAGGTATGTCCATTTACACGGGTCAGGTTTGGAATTTGCCATGAACCTCATTGCATTTAGTCTACAAGGGCTGCTGACTCAAAGTACCACAAACTGGGTGGCTTAAACAAGAACTCGATCCCCTTACAGTTCTGAAGGCCAGGGTCTCAGATCAAGGTGCCGGCAGAGTTGTTTCCTTCTGCGGGCTGGTTCTGTGAGGGAGCCTCTCTCCCCTGGCCTCTGCCGTGGGCTGGCAGTCTGTGGCTTTGCTGGCATGTAGGTGCATCACCCTGATCTCTGCCTTCGTGTTCACAGGGTATGCTCCCTGTGTGTGTCTGTCTCGGTGTCCAGACTCCCCTTTTTGTAAGGACTCTGATCATATTGCGTGACCTCAGTATAACTTGATAACCTCTGTGAATACCGTGTGTCTACATTAGGTCGCATCTTGAGCTACTGGGGGTTATCAACATGGCTTTTTTGAAGAACACAATTCAATCCACAACACTTACGAATTTCAGATGTCACTAATTTGACAATGTATTTTTGACAGTGTTTTTCTTTTCCTACTGATGGTATATATGAGCCATCTGTTATTTTGTGGTTCTTCTTTATATATTATAATATAAGCAAACGATATCCCCTACCCCCCAGCAAGAGGTTTGTGTCATTGTTGATTTTGGTGTAGTAGTTGCTGTTAGCCAACATTTAGAGGCTTGAGAAGGAATAGAGAGGGTTTTATACTCTTGAATTCTCTGGATTTCTTATGCCTATAGGGACATGTGGGTTGGGAGCTGACTGAGAGGCCTGTACTGTGGAACCCCTTTGGTAATGAATTTGGCTCTGAGGTTATGGCTGACTAACTGCAACCATATCAAAATGCATATCAAAAATAAAGTGTTGTTTTTAAAAGCTTTAAACTTTTTATATTTGATAGAGATTGTTTTTAAAACGTGTTCCCCAGCTTCAGAATTATTTCTTTGTGCATGTGTGTGTTTGTGTTTGGGGCAGGGAGGTGATAATCATCACTCTCACTCCTAATCTCCATGCTGGTTTGGCTTCCTGATGAGAGGCTTTCTTCTGAATTCCTGTAATGTTGAATACTGGCTTTTTAAAAGCATGCATTGTATAATACTTCACATTTTGAAACATGTGGCATTTTAAATGCTCTTCAATTCAACACCTTGAAGTCATCTTTTTACCTCTCAGTGTTCCAGGGATGTTTGTATATTAAGACACTTGTTAACACATTTTCTGAGCTTGTTCAACTGATGGTGAGTGGTTATTATGTTGTTTTTATGCCCTTTCTATGTTGTAGGTGAAAAATAGGCATCCGAGATGTGGCTTCTGGTGTCAGGGAAAGCTAACAGTCTTGAAGGGAGATGGTCCAAATGCGTAACTAAATCTATAGAGTTAGAAAGGAACGTAGTCTGTATACGCTAGAATGTGGTAAACAAGACCAGGGAAAATGGTGCGCGGTTCAAAAGGATGGAAGGGAGGATGGTGTCAACTAAGTATTTTAAATATGTTCACTCTAGTGGTAAGTGTTTGAATTCACAGGTTCATTTGATTCTTTTTAAATTTTATTTTTCAATTACAGTTTGCATTCAACATTATTTTGTATTAGTTTGAGGTATACAGCATAGTACACAATCATATACTTTGCAAAGTGCTCCCCCCGATATTTTCAGTACCCATCTAGCACTATATAGAGTAATTACGATATTATTGACTGTATTCTCTCTGCTGTATTTTACATCCCTGTGTATTCTGTAACTACCAATTAATACTTCTAATTCCTTCCGCTTTTTCACCCAACCCTCAAGACCCTTTCACTGTGATATCTATCAGTCTGTTCTTTGTATGTATAAATTTATTTCTATTTTGTATGTTTGTTTATTTCATTCTTTAGATTCTACATACAAGTGAATTTATATGATATTTTTCTTTCTCTGACTGACTTATTTCACTGAGCATAACATTATTCTCTAGGTCCATCCATGCTGTCGCAAATGGTAGTATTTCATTCGTTTTTACGGCTAATATTCCGCTGGATATGTGTAGCACAGCTTTTTTACCCACTCATCTATGATAGGCACTTGGTTTGCTTCCATAACCTGACTATTGTAAATAATGCTACAGTGAGTACAGGGGTGCATATATTCCTTTGAATTAGTGTTTTGAGTTTTTTTGGATATATACCCAGAAGTAGAAGCAATCTATGGATTTAAGCCATTCCTATCAAAATGCCAATGGCATTTCTCACAGAACTAGAACAAGTAATCCAAAAATTTGTGTGGGAACACAAGACCCCAAACAGTGACAGCAATCTCAAAAAAGAAGAGCAAAGTTCTTCACATGCTCCTCGGTACCCCGGGATCTATTGGTGGAGCACACCCCAACCCTTCTGAGTCCCGCCGCTCCTGACCCTGCCGCCGGTGGTGAGACTCCGTGAGCCTTGCCCCGCCCGGGGCAGAACCCTCTCTTTTCCTTCCTGCTTCATCTGCGGGGTGTGAGGCTGTAGCTGCTTGCTTTAGATTTTTTCAAACTTCTAGCATCATTTAGATAAAGAAAAACCTTGCTCTTGTTTCCATCTCTGGAATTAGAGTATTGGACTTACTCTGACAATGCCATTCCACAGATGACCCTGATTTCTGGTCATTTTTTTCTGCTTATCTTCAGTTTTGGTTGAGGTGAACATGCAAAGCTTTACTCCTGTGGGAGCCTGCTAAGCCTGCCCACACTGGTTTGTGCCAGCCCTGAACTGTTATCTCAGAGGTGAATGAGGACAATGGAGGAATTTGCTCACTCTACGTAACACGAGACTTATGTGATTGAAAGTGCCAATCTTGTAGCATTTCATCATGCTAATAGGTGCCGAATTATTGAACTTGAATGAAATGACCTCATAAATTGAGCAACAGGCCCAAACCAAGACTGAAATATACTAAATACTTTTTAAAGAGCTCTTCAAAGCCCGGGGAGAAATAGTGGGAAGAAATGCTGTTAATTAAAACAAGCAGCAGTCAGAAGAAAGACAGTGGCAGGTAACTACCTTTTCGAAATACGTGAGATTAAAAAGGTGGCTTTGACTGCTCGCCCTGAAGGTCAGCTCCATTGCAACACTATCCGGAGGAGTTGGGAGAATTCTAAAAGTCAGAAATGTTCAGCTGGAAAACACAGGACTCCTGGTTCACTGAAGTTTCAATCTTTAGTGTTGACACCTAGAGTGTCACACTCACTTCCAGTGTCCTGAGAGGTTTATGTCCACAAATGGGAACTCCAGAGGAGAGAGGCACATCTGGATGACTTTGTACAAGCTCCACTGCAGGCTGCTCCCGAGGCCCCCTTTCTGTTTCTCATCAGGGCTGCTTTGATTTCTTTTAGACTCTGGCTCCATGGGCCAAAGCTTATATCACAGCTCACTTCTAAGATCAAGCCTGTATCCGCACTATTAGTCACAGCATCTGAAAATGCCAGCGTGCTATGATAATGTAATCAGTGGTTTATAGTTTAATGCACACAATGCATGACAACATAGAAGATAATTGAATTTTTAAAAGAGCCTAGTGGACTACATGGGTTTTACTCTACATGATTTTCAGATCTGGTGCTCCTTATGTATAGGTAAAAGTTGAAAAAGTAGAGTTCTTATCCTTACCTAGGCCAAGGAGGATAATAGCCCACCCACCGACATCTGCTGATTTTAATTTAAAAAAACCAGAATGTCCATTCAAATCGCAGATTTAGCCCCGATATCCTTTAGAGGAGGAATGCAAGGCATGAGAGTCTGGCTCATGGATGCAGCTGGTTTCACTTAGCTTGCAGCAGATAAACAAACGATGCCTAATCTTTTAGACAAAAGTGACAATGAGGATATTGTTTAGGCAAGAGGCATGATTTCAATTATTAGACTAAACTGTCCAGGGATAACTTTGCTATTAGACAATGCTTAAATGTTTTGGTCATTTTGTTACTAGGGTTCTTTGATCATTTGATTGGGAGCACCTCAAAACAATCAGTGATATTTTCTCTCTTCAAAGTCAGGTCATATATCAGCTATGCCCTGCTAGTGAAAATGAAGGCATTCTTTGGGTAGTAGAAGAAATTTTTTGAAAGAAGTGGTGTGGACATTTCCAATTATTATAATCGTAGGTCTCCTGGAATCTCTCTTCCATACTCCAGTTTAAATAGCTTTTGAGGAGGACTAGAGGAAGGACGTGATGATAAGACTGGTTTCAGTTTAAAACGACCCACACTTGTGAGTTGCTCCCTTCTTATTGTCCTCCTTTTAGTGTAAACCAGGATGCGAGGGAAGCAGCATCTTTCCAGTCTAAGCCAGTGGTTCTCAACAGGTTCTCAATCTTTCTCCTCAGGATACATTTGATGATATCTGGAAATATTTTTGGTTTTCACAGCTTGGGGAGAGGTGGTTGCGTTACTTGCATCTAGAGAGCAGAGGCCAGGGATGCTGTTGAACCACCTTACAAATGAGCAGGGCAATCTTCTGCGGCAGAGAATTATTTATCCCAAGCATCATAGTACTGAGGTTGAGAAATGCTTGTCTCAACAATGAATGCACGGAGGCGGTGTTATTTAAAAGACGTCCTGCCCTGGCTGGGGTGGCTCCATGGATTGAGTGCTGGCCTGAGGACCGAAAGGTTTCTGGTTTGATTTCCATTCAGGGCACATGCCTGAGTTGCAGGCCAGGTCCCCAGTAGGGGACATGAAGGAGGCAACCGATCTCTGTTTCTTTTGTACATCATGTTTCTCTTCCTCTTTTTCTCCCTCCTTTCCCCTATCTAAAGATAAATAAATAAAATCTTTAAAAATAAAAGATCTCCTTCCTTTAGAGGTATTTCCTAAGCCTCTGTGGTCTGCATGCTAGGCCACGCAAAGGTTATGTGGTGGTGAGCAAACTGAGTTTCTCTTCTCATGGAGCCATCATCTGGCTGGGCAGGCAGAAATTAGTCAAGTTAGCAGACAAATGTGTGCTTTTAAATTGGGTAAAGGAAAAAGATCCGTGAGAAAGAATCAAGATAGAGAGTGGTGGGTTACATCTGTTTACATGAGAGAAGGGCGGGCAATAGGCATACTTTCGATGGCTGGACATTGGAAGCCTTGCTGAGAAGAGGGCAGTTATGCTCAGATCTGAAAGAGGAGATGTGACCGACCAGGTAAAAAGTAGGGACACGTGTGTTCAGGCCAGATCTGGAGCAGAGCTGGGTAGGCTCTGCCCACTCAGAGAGCCCCATGTGACTGGGGGCGTCTGATGTGTTCAGGGAGATTTGTATGAATTGAGTTTGGAGAAGCTGGTAAGGCCTTGAGGGTCATCTTAGGAATGTTCTATATATACATTGCAGCAAAATGAACTACCCCCAAACTTAGAGACTTAAAACAACACTGTTATTTAATTTGTTGCAGTTGGGGACGGGCTGGCCAGGAGAGGCTTGTTTCTGTTCCATGTGGTATCATTTTGTGCAGCTTGACCGGGGTACGAGGGATCACGGTCACGTGGCCCACTCACTGGCTGGAACGCTGCAGCTGGCCCTCCATGTGGTTTGGGCTTTCTAATAGCATCCAGTCTCAGGGTGAACGTGCCATGACATGGGGAGTAGGTGTCTGCCTCCGGCTCCAACACGTAGAGAGTTGTTGCTCTCATCCTGACAAAGAGAAAAAGCTGGGCAAACTGAAAATCAACAAGTTTTCTTCAGTTCACCCAAGAACAGATGTCACAAGGAAAACCACTCTACTGACCGTTGCAGAAACTGGCAGGTCAGGGTAGACATGGCCATAGCCTCCTCACCTGGAGCACAAGCTGCTGGAGCCATAAACTGGTAGGAATGCCTACGTAGTGATTTTGCTGGACCGCTGGAGACTGGGTATGGTCTAATATGAGAGTGAACACTCCTGGGGGCTGCAGCTGTAGAAACCCGCACGTTTTCTCAGACTCTGCCTCCAGGAATCCCACCAGGGTCTCACAGTGAAGACCCGGGAAAGAAGATCTTTTTTGTGACTCTGGCATTGGGAGTGGGAGCGGAGTCTTTGTAAAATGTACCCAGAGCGTTCTCCATCACAGAAACCTCCTCTGCAGAGAAAAGCCTTTGCAAGAACTTTACCCCCTCCCCCTTGTGAGAGGGGTTTTCTCCCACTCAGTCTCTCTGCAGTTTCCTGTCTGTCTCACCAAAGTGGGAGAAACCGTGGTCAATAATGGTCAGGGTCTCAAGGAAACAGATTGGGAACACTGCAGTCAGGGAAGGACGTAGGGGTTGTGAGGAAAAAGGCTGTATCACAATTGGAACACCCGCAGAAGAGAGGAGGGGGAAGAAGTACTTGAAGTAATGATGGCAGAAAACTTTTTTTTTTAAAGATTTTATTTATTTATTTTTAGACAGAAGGGAATGGAGGGAGAAAGAGATGGAAAGAAACATCAATGTGTGGTTGCATCTCACGTGGCCCCCTGGGGACCTGGCCTGCAACCCAGGCATGTGCCCTGACTGGGAATTGAACCAGCGACCCTTTGGTTCGCAGCCTGCGCTCAATCCACTGAGCTACACCAGTCAGGGCAGAAAACTTTTTAAAATTCATGACAGACATCAAACCACAGATTCATGAAGCTCAGAGCACATCATATAGGCTCTATATAAATACATATAAACACATACACACACAAATGCCCACACCTAGGCATGCGATATTCAAACTGCAGAAAAACAGACAACATCTTAAATGAAGCTAGAGGAAAAAGTACTTTACCTATAAAGGAACAAGGATAAGAATTATATCAGATGGACACAGAGAACAATGGTGATTGTCTGTGGGAGGGGGTAGGGGGAGGTAGAGGAGGGTAAAGGGGGCGTGAGTGGTGATGGACGGAGACTTGACTTGGGTGGCGAACACGCAATACAGTGTACAGATGATGTGTTGTAAAACTGTAGACCTGAAACCTGTATAATTTTGTTAAATAGTGTCACTCCAATAAAAAAATAAATACAATAAAAAATTACATCAGATTTTCCATCAGAAACCAACCAAACAAGAAGAGAGTGGAGTGGAATACTTACAGAAAATACTTTAAAAACAATCACCAATCTAGAACTTTATATTAATAAATATCCTTCAAAAGTGAAGGCGAAATAAAAACTTTCTCAAAAAAAAAAAAAACAAAAAACAAAACAAAACCAACCAAGGGAGCCCATCGCTAGTAGACTTGCCCTGTAAGAAACACCCAGAGGAGTTCTTCAGGCAAAAGGAAAATTATATAGTTAGAAACTTGGATCAACATAAAGAAAGAAGAATGCCAGAGAAGGAATAAATGAAAGTAAAAGAAAATCTGTTATTTTTCTCAGGTGATCTAGAAGCAAACAGTTTATTTAAAACGATAATAGTGACAGTATCTCGGGCCGTCATAGTGCTGACACGTGAAACGGATGACGGCAGTGTCACGGGTGGTGGTTGGAATTGAGGATCCTCTGTAATAAGGTATTTGTGCTACTCATGAAGCAATATAGTGTTATTTGAAAGGGGACTTAGGTTAGTTAGAAATAAATCAGAGGAAGCAGAAAAAGGGCAGAAAGGGACGAGTACAATGAATAGAAAAGTTACAAACAGGAAAGATGTTCACATACTGGCGTCCTGGATCCCTTGCTACTCATAGCACAAGTGATAGGCTCAGAGTAGTTTCAGGCAGTGGAAGTGCTCGGAAGTTGAAGCGGGAATTACTGAGTAAACTGAGGCTTGGGCGAAATCAGGTGCTATGAGAGCTCCAAGCCGACAGGTTACAGTGTCAGTGAGTTTTAGTCAAATACTTAGAGTCTGTTTAGCATTGATGCATACAAAAGAAGTATACTACACCAGTCGGAACCATAATGGAGAGAGGGCATGTTGCTGAAAAATCTAGGACTACCAATGGCATAGAGTAATCAAGTACTAGATTGGATTGTGGACACTGTTACGGTGACAGGGTTGAGGAATAGGAGATCCTGGTAGGCCTGGATCAGACACGAAAAAGAGTTGGGTTTGGTCTGATTCTTTCCCTAAGTATTTTTGGGTTGCTGAGGAAGTTCAACTCTAGGCTCTGGTTTGTTGTCTCATCATTGGGCTCAAGAGCGATACATACTTGTGTTGGTAAAATCTGAAAATAGAAAAGATAAAACAAAGCCCTGCCTTCTAGTCAGAAAAATATCTGAGCTTAAAAGAAAATCTCAGACAGAAAGGAAATTATTTTAAGGATTTCAGGCATGAGACATTTTTCATGCTTAATGGTTGATTCAAGAAAACAAACATCTTTTTCCCTGTATAAACAAATTCTTTGCAAATTTAAAGGATAATTCTACCTCTATTTCAAAACAGTCTCCTTGGGATTGCTGTGTTTTTAATTGTCTCTGTTTTCAAGAATTTAAATCAATGGTCCCCGAGATCCACCAGCATTGCCTGAGCTGTGGAAAGTTGTAAACACTAGGTGCTTTGGTAACAGTTGAAAGCCCCGTTGTAACCCAACAGAGAAGAAGATAGCAGTGGTTCCTAATTGGCCTGATGGGTGAGACAAGAGAGAATTTGGAAGCAGCTTAGCAGCCAGCACAGGTACAGGCAGACGAAAAAGCCCCTGAGGAAGCAGAAAAGGAACCTAAGGCTTCTGTTGTGCTTCTGAAACCTCTTAGGAGAAAGAACAGGGAAGTGGAAATACTGAGAAACCAAATAAACCTGACAAAGGAGCCCTACTGGGGATCCCAGAGGAAGCAGAGTTCCTAATGGGAAGACGGTGGACTAGGTTTAATGAAGTTTCGCTTCATGTTCCAGGGAGAGTTTCAGGTTAAGCTCTGGGGGGTTGAGGGCCCTGGGACTGTGCCCAAAGGAAAGCATAGAGGATTTTTAAATTGAAATGGAATATATCTCATCTCTGAGGGAAATAAAAGAGATGAAATAACAGAACACAAGCATTTTAAATTGGACAAAGGAAGATCCAAAAAAGATGAGAGGGATTGCTGGAGAGGTAACAAGAGAACCAGGCAACTACCAAGGAGAGAAGAGAGTGGCAGAAGACTGTGGATGATGAGGTCAAGTTTTCAACAAGGTCACATCGGATGAATCCCTGAAGAACCCATTAAATTTGCAATTAGAAAGGTTTTTCCTAAGAATGTGCGTGGAGGATCAGTGGAGAGAGCGACCTATGTACTTTGGGTTGAAGAGAGAGAGAAAGGGAGTTTGGAAATGGAGACTGAAGTGCAAGCTATTACTTTGAGAATTGAGGCAGGGACAGAAAAATTAAGAATAAGGGAGAGAAACATTTTTTTGTTTTACTTTGAAACTAAATGGGAAAGAAGCGAGTATGACATAGATTATAACAAAGGAGTCAGTTAAAAAGGGAGAGAGAAAATGGTTAAGGAAAACACTTGGAGAATACAATCTTGATTTAGAAATCTGAGGAGCTCTGTTTCCTGTCACTTGAAACTATTTCATACGTCACAAATAATTGGTCTCCCCTTTTCTTGCTCTGATAATATATAGATCTAAAATAGCTGTCTTTATTGCTAGCTTCATCTTATTTAGGACTTAGAGCTATAAGAATATTATCCTTCTGAAATCTCTCTTCTCTCCTTATTTGTGTTCTTTAAAAATTCAGTTACCTCATTGAACTCTGTGTAGAACAGGGGTGTCAAACTCATTTTCACCGGAGGCCACATCAGCCTCACAGTTGCCTTCAAAGGACCGAATGTCATTTTAGGACTGTATACATGTAACTGCTCCTTAACTAGTGCCTCTGGGCAGAAACAAGGAGGAGGTGCCGGCCGGATGAAACGAGGCGGAGGGCTGACTCGCCCGCAGGCCTTGTGTGTGCCACCTGTGCTGCAGAACGTTGGTTTCTCTTCTTGGCCCCTGTGGCTCTGTTGATACTAATTGTGATTTTTAGATAACGATATCAATTTTTGTGACTTTTTTGGTGCTACCTTTCCCTTGCAATTTAGGGTTATGAAATAAAGTTGATATTTATTGAACGCTGAGTTAAGTTTCATTTTTTTTCACCTATAAAAACGAGACTAATTGATTCCATACTGCTGTGAGGAATGTATATGAATGCATATCTTTGGTGTGTTCAGGACGTCATCTTACATAGAGTACATGGTTAGTGAATATCAGCTATTACTTTTTTATTTGTTTCTAATAACAATCCTAGAAAATTTTGAAATAAGACTGTTTCCCATTTTACAGATTGAGAAACCGAGGCCCCTTAAGTTTGGGTAGCTTGCCTATGATCACACAGCTACGTGGCGGAGCCAAGGTTCAGGCCTGGTCAATCCAACTAGAGAGCTGAGTTATAATTTTTATTTCTTTTCTTTTGGGGGGGAAAAATTGAAATTTGAAATTAAAAACCTATTCTCTACCCTTTTGTCAATGATTGACTCTGGGGGCGCATAGCTAGTTTCTCCCATGATTCTCGTATTTCCTGTGTGCCAGTGTTATAATTTCTCTTCCGTTATTTGTCATCCATATTCTCTGCTGTTCTAGGCAACGGCACAGTGACAGCACAGGTGTCCCCTGCCCCCAGTTTTCACCCAAGTGGTTTGTGGCTTTCCCTAGAGTAGGTGCCTGGATGAAATAGAACCCTCGCTGTTCCTCTTTCCCTTCTGTCGCGTATGTTTGCTCTGGACAAGGTTTTCATTCCGTGGCTGCCTTTTCATTGTGCGCCTCAGCCCAGGGTTTGATGGCACCCACTTCTCTCACGACCTTTTTATTCCACTCATATGGCAAACATAACTCCTGATCTGCCAGCACTTTTACAACCCTTTTATCCTTCTCATAAGTGATAGAGGAACTAATGTCTAATACAATAGCAAGAACAGTATGTTAAAAAGTAAAATTCTTTGAAATAGGTTTTTGAGTAAGTCAGGAGCTCAGCACTCTTGGGCCCCCCCCACCACCAAAGTATATGCCCACCACTGGCTGTGAATGTAGTTAAGCCTTCGAATTTAAATTAAGAGGAAAAAATGATTGTCTCTACCTGTGAAGCCGTTAGAAAGTCTTGCCAAGTTTTCACAGTCTTTGTTCTTATTTTTAGCCACTTCCTTATGTATTTGTATTTAAGTAAGTACATTTATATTGTTTGTATGTGTTTATTCACACAAACTTTTAGATTACTTAATTAATTTATAAATCGTTTTGTGGTGGTTGATGTTACCTGAAGTAATTTACCATTGACCTACCTGTTTAAAAAAAATCCTTATTTAACTAATAAGACCTGAGGAGAACAAATGTATTTAAGCTTATTTTGTTTAATAAAAATGATTATGTGGATGATGCTTCGTCAAAAATGCGACTGTTGAAGCTAACGTGGTCAGACCTCTACTTGGAACAGCACTGGGAGCCACTTACTAGTCAGTCTTTACAGTCATATGTATATATGCACATATATGTATATATTTGTATGTGTATATGTGTATATGTGTATATGTGTGTGTATATATATATTTCACTTGCTGCTTTTCCAAAACTTTCTACTGTGTTATATATCTACACAATGCATGAACGTACACATAACCACATACTCACATGAAAAGGAAAACACAGAGATGACAGTTTGAAGGATGGGCTAAGTTTATACACCTGAGTAGTAACAGAGCAGCAATGGAAACTTGGGTGTCTCAACCTCTCATCTGTCATTTTCTTACCGTGCTTCAGAATTGGAGCCATTCCATCTGTCGAGATAAGTAGATCTCTCTGTTTTTGAAAAATATCCTCTATAATTCAGCCATGCTTTCTCCTTAGTCACTCAAAATGAATGAGTTTTGTGGCCTAGTGATTGCATGCTTATCTGACACATGATTAATCTTGTTTTCTCACTTTCTGAAATTCATAATCTGAATTTCACTTGACTAATTAGTGGTCTAGATTTTTAAGATTGTGGTAAAAATAAGAAAATAAGGAATTCATTCTCTTGAAAAATTTGTGTATTTAAAAACAAAAGGAAAAAAGGAAAAGTAATCCTATGTGTTATAACCAAAGTTGTTTATCTACCATGGACACAAGATACTAGTTTTACAGTAACTTTATATTTAGATACATTCAACTTTTAATAAGAAAAGAGTATGAATAAAATCTTAGGAAAAAGAAAAATGGTAATTATTGACTAAATATCTACAGATATTTGACAGAGGAAGTTTAGATATTTGTATGCAGTTTACCCAATTTACAGATACTCTACTCATTTAAAAAAACTCCTTATAAGGTAACTGTTACACTAGCTGAAGTCACACTTATTTTCTGGACGGGATTTGTGTATACGGTGCAGTCATAGAAGAATTCCTCAGTGGGATGGCTGCTGATGGTTGCCCATCTGCTTCTTTGGAGAAGAGTGATGGCCGTTGTATTCATTCCTCTTTTTCCACGAAAACTGAGCAAATACCTTACTGCTTTTGAGTAAATGTTGCCCCTGAAGTCAGCGACTTTACTCCTCCAACACTCATTTTGCACTTAAATGAAAGTCATGTCAGAAGGCTTTCTGTTAACGACTGGGAAGATTGACACACACAAAGGAGGAGCATTTGGGAAAGTCGACTTTTGAGATTTCATAGTTAAAGAAGTTGTTCTAACAGGGAAAGCTGGTGTGATCTCCCCTATCTGTAGCTGTTTACCGGTGTAGTTGTTTGCCTAAACCAGGACACAGCGACAGCATGCCGTGTTTATTGAAGCCAGACTCCAGGAAAGCCGTTCAGTACAAGGAAAAGCCATATAACATGGTTCCTTCTCAAAGTGGCTACGTTAGGTCTTCTCACTGAATGGAAATTAAATTTCTTATTAAGCTAGATTTTAATGTTACCGAACTCTTTTTGTTTAAGACTGTGTAGTTCAAATTTGTGTTATTCAAGGGTCAATTTTATATATTTTATTCTTCAGTACCTGTCACAGTCCTATTAACAGATGCTTAACTAATCATCGTCCACTAAGTGTTGATTGGGGAATGTTTAGGAACACTCTGATCAGGCTCTGTAAGTGTGAAGAGAAGGGACTTTGACCAGATGGTCCTTGGGAATAGAGATTTATAGTTTGTTCTTCAACCGACATTTGAATACTGTGGGTTTCAGTTCCTCCAAGTCTAAGATTGTGTATCTCAGTTCATAGCGTATCTGTCCTGGAGACGATTCGATCAGCTGTTTTCCGTCACCGGGCATGGAGCACACCCATCAGACTGAATTCTAGCCCGGTTAACTCAGAGGAGCTGCCCTGTAGCTCCTGCCCCTGCATGACTGTCAGTCCATACAGGCTTTTATTATTTGGCTACCAGGGTTGGTTTCAAAATGCAGGAGTCATGACATTTTTAGAAGGAAAGAAGTACGGGGGCCATTTTCCTTAAAAGGTAAGCGTGAGGTTGTTTGAACTTGATGCTTCCCTGGGTTCTTATTTAGTAAAAGGATGTAGGCATATTGTTAAACCAAAAGAAAAAAAGTAAATAACCAAATATAAAAGTGGAATGACCTTAATAAAAATCCACACATAAAAAACTCTAGAAGATATATACATATTGAAGAAGTTACCTCTGAATAGTGGCATTATTACTGATATAAAATTTTTCTATATTTTTCATATATTTTCTATATTTTTCAACTATACTTCCATAAACATACATTCTTTTATAATTGGATAAGACTTATTAATCCACTGTAAAATACATTGATATATTTGAAATTTGTAAACTATTACTAGAAAACAGTGGCACTGCTTTAGGAGTCAGTAATGTCATCACGAGTGTGGGCAGAGCGCATATGTGGAAGGAAGGACCAGTGTGAGCGTGTGGACCGCACACCTTTCTCCTGCGCTTCACACTTCAGTTATTGCTCCCACACACAGAGCTTGTGAGTCGGATGTCCTAGGTCCAAACTGTGGACTTGTCACTTCTGGCTGTTAGATGTGTGCCCCCCTTTCTTCATAAAGTGGAGATCATAATAGTATCGCTCGCTTAGAGGTGTTGCAGGGATTAGATGAGACAGTGACCATGAAGTCCGTGGCCCAGGGCCTGCCGCACTGTAGGCACTTCAACAAAGGGGTGTTCAACGCAAGTGCTCCTTTTCCTTATTGACTTAGAGACAGCTGCCTCGATTCTAAATTATTGGCTGCGTATACAACCATTTCGTTCCCAGTTAGGCTAATTCGTACGTGCTCTGGCTCTATCGCTGCGTTTTGGAAGTAGTAGGACTACGATGCGAGTGGTACCAGCATAGGTCTTATCATACCAATGATATACAATTTTTGTGAAGGTCTTTCTTTATATTTTATAGTAATCTACATATTACTAAAGAGCTGGTTAATATAAAACCTGATCTTCAACACGTGTAGGTAGATTGTTTTCAACTTTATATTTTTATTGTTTTCAATAAAACCATGTTCCAACAATATATTTACATTGTTTTCAACTTTATATATTTAATCAAACCCTTTACTGCTTGTCCATTAAGCAGTCTGCTCAGTGTTTCATCTTTTAGATTTAGGTAATTCATGGTGCTATAGCATTGTTCTCCAATCCTTTTTGTCATGAAAGACGAATCAAACTAAATAATTTGATCTTACTTTTAAAGATATTTAATAATGACGTATTTTCTATAATTATAAAAGTAACATATTTTTATTGGAGAACATGAAAACTACTCATAATACTCTTTACTTGATGTGTCTTCTTGTCCTCTAATCAAGGTACTGTGCATTTATAATAATTTTGTTTTTGGTTCTTCATGGGCCTTTACAGCCAAACCCCAAAAAGGAAATACTAGCTTTCTACCCTGATTATAAAATAAACTGAGTGCGTGTGCATGCATGCGTGTCTTTATTAGAATTGGGTCGAGAACAGTCTGAACTCTGAATACCCCTGACTTAATGGCCCTCCAGGGCTGCTTTAATTGTTTCGGCCTGCTGTTGCAAACTTCATTTAATTTTGTATGACTATGTTTGAGTGGAAAATGCAAGATCTCTGTGGTTAACAGTACTTGGCAATGAGTATTTGGGGACTGCTCAAAGCCTCGCGGTCAGTCAGCAAGGTGTGCTTTCTGGTGCATCTCGTTTCACTTCTTGGAGATATTTTTTTCCTGAGAGTACAAGCTTGACTTCTCTCTAATGACACAGAACAATGTGTGTCTCTACAAGAAAAAGGGGATCATTTATGACTCTGGGAGAGAAATGGGACCATCATGCCTTAAACATTTCTTTGAAATGGGAAGCTTGAAATACTATAAGGTCGAACATCAGATTTTATTATCTTTTCTTTAATCCCAGCTCGCGTGTTGACTCCCTCTGATTGTGATTCCATAGTTAGGCTTTTTAAAAAGAAAATTATGAATGAACATATTTGATTTTTATTTTTAGATTCAGTTTGAGGTAGAGTATCTGACAATTTGGCAGAAAATATAGATGCTTCTCAATTTATGATGGAATTACATCCCGATAAACTCATCATAAGTAGAATTATTGACGGTCGAAAATGCATTTAATGTACCTAACCTGTGAACATCATAGCTTAACCTAGTGTACTTTAAATGTGCTCAGGACACTTACGTTAGCCTGTAGTTGGGCAAAATCATCTTGCTGCTGCTGCACAGCATCAGAAAAGAGTTATTGTACCACATATCACTGGCCTGGGAAAAGATCAAAATTCACAATTTGAAGTATGAGTTGTAGTGAATGTGTATTGCTTTTGCAGTATCATAAAATAAAAAAATTGAAAGTTGAACCATTGTAAGTTGGGGATTGTAATAACTAACCTAAGATAGGGAAAGAATAATATCATCTAGAAGTACACCCATTCTTTTTTTGCTTTTGTAAAGCATTTTCTATGGGGGGAAAAAGCTACTGAAGATAAAAATCTATCTGAAGTGGCAACTTGACCTCAGAAGAAGAAAACATGATTTCCCTAGAAATGTAAAATGCAGCCTTTTCAGGGACCACAGTAATATGTTTCTCCAGACAAGTGTGCTTGAAAGTGGGACTAGGGAGAAATGAAAAAAAAAAATCTCAACTTCTATTTTTCTTTACACCATCCCTTTATTCTTAGTTTTCAGAGCATACGAGTGCTTATATATTTAGGGTGTTCTATATTTAAGGATATAAACTGTTGTAAGTTATAGATAAAAACTTTTAGAACTAATTAACAGTAAACTTCAAATCTTACCATGTGAAATATGGACCTGTGAAAAGTCCTCATAATAGACATTTTATTTATTTTTTAATGAAACCCTTCCATCTCTTGAAATAAGCACGGCCCTTCCCTGGTCATTCCAGCAGTGTGTGTAACCAGTTCCCGTTCCTTCCACGGGTGTCCCAGCATCTTTTCCATGCTTTGTGCCTTCTCTTGATATGTTGCCGTTCTTTGTCTTGCATAACTTGGCCTTACTTTTTGAAAATAAAGATACCTGTTATTCATGCATTTTAGTTGTTCGATCCTGTTTTATTTCTTCTTTGGTGAGTAACTTCCTCAAGGGCTGTATGCATGCGACTTTTTGTTCTACTCAGAATGGTTCCTTGCACCTGGAGGTTTTCCAGAAAGATATCAAGAAGCATATAATCCATTACCTTAAAACTCCAGAAGGTTAATGCATCCAAATGGATGATAAAAGTCTCTTAAAACCAAACAAGCATCAGACCAGATAACTAGTACAATTCAGCTCAGTGATGGAGAGAGAGGAAGCATTGGAAATCCAGGAAAATCTCAGGTTTGAAGTTGGCACACAGAAGATGCTCCTTGGGTAGAAAGGTAATCCAGAACAAGTACAGTAACTTGCCTTCTGTTTTGCTTATTACATTATTGCTACCAAGGAGACATAGCTTGCAGTACTGAAATACAGAACAAATATAGGAGTGAGTTAAATTATCATATATCTTAGGAAGTTTAGTAGTACTCTGGTCCTCTAAGGAGTTCTGATTAAAGACCTGAGAAGACCATTTCACAGGATTTTAAAGAAATTGGGAGTTGTGATTGTCCCATCACCGTCAGTCTTTGAGAAGCCATGATAAATGGGAGAGGCGTCAGCAGCCTTGAGATGTCCAGATACTCACAGAAGGTGATGGATTCTATGAACCAGAGCCAGGGGACATGGTCTGACCTTTCCTCTGCATGCTCTTCTTATTCCCCCTCCTCCAATGGAAAATTTTAGGACGGATGATTGTTCTGATGATTTCTGAGTAGTTAGAAAGCAAATTAGTGGCCCTAGGAGTTCATAAAAAATTATGTCATGCCTAACGAACCTTAATTCCTTTTTTGGTCAGTTTGTTAAGCTACTAGACTAGCAGAGCATACTATGTGTCTGCTTGTTGACCAAACGTCGATTTCTTGGTGGCGAGAACAGCACCAGGTGTTAGACCAGTGGAGTCGGACTGGACCTCGGTTGAGTGACCTTGGCACTTGAGTTCTCGCTAAGAATTCAGAGCCAAGACTCAAACTGTAAGAGAAAGTTTTAGAAAGTCACAGAGGTAGAAGAAGTGAGCAATAGAAGAAATGGGCTCAGGAAAGAAGTTACAGAAGCAAAGAAGCTGAGGAGAGAGAAGCTTGTGGGGATGAGGGGGAAACGGAGAAGGAGTGGACGTGTGCTCCTTCCTGAGAGGGAGAGCATGCTGGGTCCTCTGTGCCAAGGGCTTTCAAGGGTGGCCATTTTCGGAGAGGTCCCAGGGGACAATCTCAACAGAATATTCAGCAGCTTTCGAGGTGTGTCCTTTCAAGGTCGTGGTCTCCACTGATTGGTTGGTGTAAGGGCAGGGGGTCATTAGTCAAGGCAGCTGGTCCTGATGTCAACCTTGGTGTCCTTTGATTTTGCTGCTTTTCTGGGCCTGGAGCTGAAACACAATTGAGGCCTAGATGTACTTGATGTGGGTCAGAACCTCATTATCTTGGGGGCTTAATGCTTAAGGGCTCCCTCTAAGGGGGTCTAACCCATGACTAGCATGCCAGAGGAAGAAAGGTCGGGGGAAGGTCTGAACCGTATGACTAGCCACATGAAAGGTCAGGGGGTCTAAACCACATGCCCAGTGATATACCAGGGGAGGGCAGGTTACCCTGGGGTTGAGGCCCTTGTTTTTCCAGTTTTGCCTGTTGCTAGGCACCCAAGGCTTTCTTCCTTGGTGACCTTCTGTGCCTGGCTTATCTTCCTTGCTCTGCTCATGTCTGTCTAACTGCCTACAGCAGGTTAATGTTCCTGTTATGTTCTGATTGATAAGGGAGAAGTAGGCAGTTGGGTGACCCATCCCTTCTCAGGCCTTGCCTAATTCACACGGGCAGCTACACTGAGCAGCAGCCAAACAGCAGCCCCATTCCACCTGCTTCTGAGAGACTCGCAGCATGGAGTCTCCTCTGCCTCACATCACTACCTACCCAGGCACAGCCCAGGCATAAAACTGCCCGATCAGCCACAGTCTCTCAGCCCTCACCCACACATTTCTCACTACACTTCCGGAGCTGTCCTTTTTCCTCTCCTTATTTTCTGGATCTAGAACAGTATTCTGTGATCAGCAAATTGCATATACTCCACCTCTTTCTGATTGTTTTCTTCACTCCTGCCTTAACAGAATACTGGCTCTCTTGACGGTATTACTTCCCTTGAAGTCTTCCAAGGAACCCCAATTTTTATACCTGGCCTAGATTTTTGTACTGTGAGCCAAAGCCATAAATACCAATGCTTCCTTCACATCTTCACTTACCTGTTCTCAAACTTGGCTCCTCCCACCCAGAACTCTTGGTGCCCTTGTTATAAATCTCCTCTTCTTTAGTTTTTCTCAACTCTCAAATATGAAGTGATAAATGGTACCTCCATCTACCTGACCTGAAGTCAGGAGTCATCCGTTACACCTTTCTCTACACCAAATCCAACTTGTTCTCACAGCATGTTGCTTCTGCCTTCAGAATATCACTTTCCTTTTTCTCATCGCTCTGTACCCAGGACCCTGGTTCATAGTGGCCACCATCTGTCTCCTGGACCACTGGGACAGCTCCCACTGCTCTGTCCTTCAGGACATTCTTTATGCCATAGTGAGTGAGCTGCACATGCTTAATTTAGAAGTATTGTTGCCTTTCTTAAGGTCCTCCTGTGGTTTTTTATCAGTCCTATTTGTGGCCCTTCAGGTCCTTGGTGATCGGGGCCTCTCCTGTCCCCCTCTCTAGGTGCCACTCCCGGCCAAGAAGCTCCAGCCACTCTTTTTCGCATTTTGGTTTAACGCATCGTGTTCTTTGCTTCCGGGCTTTTGTACAGGTTGTTTCATCTGCCTGGAATGTTCTTTGCTTACTCTTATTTCTTATTTCAACTTAAATGTCATATTTTCAGAGAAACCTTCTTTAACTGTTTAATCTAAAATAGGTTCTTTATATTTTTAATAGCACATTAAAGTTTTTCTTGTATTTATTCCAATTCATATTAGGTGTTTTTAGGTGTTATAGAACTTGTTATGGAAAATTAGTAGAGAACATAGTTATGATAAATCCCAGTGAGCCCATCACCTGATTTCAAATATTGACAATCACTATGTGATTGTTTCTTCAATATTTGTTTCCCCCAGTTATTTTGAAACAAACTGCAAACATGATGTTATTTCATGGTACGTTTATTTTTTAAAAGATAACTATTTTAAAACACTGAACTGTGATACCATTATCACATCTAAAAATTTTAACAGTTCCTTTATATCATCCAATATACATATGGCCACTGTCAAAATACACTGTTGGAGTAAAGAGATAATTGGATTTATACATTGGAATTAGTTGATATCTCTCTCTTAATTTATGGGTTCCCCTCCCATTTTTCATGAAATGTTTAAGAGACACATTCATTTCTCCTGTATGAAGAATCACCTGCTGTTTGGAGTTTTATGATGTATCCCAATGATGTTATTTAATATTTCCCCAATCTCTTTAAAATAAATAAATAGATATAGACTCAGTCAGATTCAATTTATATTTATTCCAGAGAGGGATGTGTTCTTCCATCAAGAGATACATAATATCTGATAGGGTTTCTTTTTTGGTGATTTCAGCAATTTTCACTAATCTAGTAAATGATTATGATTAGCAAAATGGTGTTATTCAAATGTTGTCATTTCTTCTTCACTTGTTACCTGCAATGCATTTGTAAAGAGAAACTTCCACATGTCAACAACCTGGTTACACTGAGATCTGAAAATATATGACAGAAAAGGTAAACGCTTGATATGTTCTCTATATTAAGAGTTTTTAAACTAATGAGATGATTCCATAGTACCCTCCAGATATAACTGATGAGGTTTTTTTTTAAAGATTTTATTTATTTATTTTTAGACAGAGGGGAAGAGAGGGAGAAAGAGAGGGAGAGAAACATCAATGTGTGGTTGCCTCTCACACGCTTCCTTCTGGGGATGTGGCCTGCAACCCAGGCATGTGCCCTGACTGGGAATGGAACCAGCAACCCTTTGATTCACAGGCTAGCACTCAACCACCGAGCCATACCAGCCAGGGCTGATGAGTTTAAGTCTCATTATAAACTTATGGATTTAAGCATATTTGATGCCTTTCTCTCATGGGTATTATTTTATTGATGCTCAAATTGTCCCATCTTTGAAGAGTGGGAGCCTCCTGCCCCCTTTGACATGTTTCAGCCATTGCTGTAGTCACGTGCCTGATGCCTGTCTCCTTGGTGAGGTGTACAGGCAGGGACCAGTCTGTGTTGTTCCTTCTTAATTCCAAGCACAGAATCTTTGTCTCTCAATGAGTATTTGTTGGATGAGAGGCAGGGTATTAACATTTAATTAAGTGAAAGTCTGTTTTGAAGAAGAACATTTAGTTTAATTTAGTCTTTGTGGAGTCAGAACTTGAATCAGAGAGTACAAGTTACAGGAAGCAAATTTTGGCTCAATGTAGTGAAGAACTAAATCTTTCGGGGGGTATTTTAGGGGAGTTCGAGTTGTGTCAGAGTCTTTTGAGAGGCAACTTATTTCCAGGCAGTGAGAGAACCAAGGTAGACAATCAGGCCAAAAAGGACCTTTTTGTCTGCAAGGTAGTAAGACTCTCAGATTCTTTGTTGACAGCTTTTATTTTTGGAAAGGTGCAAAGTTGGGTGGTTTAAAATAGTTGAAATGTACATAATTTTGTGTTTCCCTATGAACGTTATGATATCACTCTAATTTTATGTTTCAGAATACTATGAGCGTATACATCGAAGACATCGATAATGATGAGCTATGCTTTAGTAGTCATGATTTCTCTTACATGTGATAGTTGTTCGAACGAACCCTTTTCTCATTGTGTTAAATGTTCAGACTTTTTGTACTGCTGGGCACCTCCTAATGAAGGGCCATTACACCATTCTCTTACTGATCTTTGGGTTTTGTTAAAAAAAAAAAAAGAACAGAAATAGCATTAGTCTTATTCTACTCCTCTCTATAGTATTTTGATCATGATTAGGATGAGGTGTAATTACTGACAACGTACCTTGAAATTCTTATTTATTTTTTGAGAATAAAGTATAGTAGATAGCACCATTAGAATATTTCAGAATAGCCAAGGTTAAATAGCACTGAAATGTTTTCTCATTCGCACGTGAATAAAAATTGAATTTAGTGACAGCAAGGCCATGGATACTTAGTTTTTAATTTTTTTGAATATGTAGGTTATACAGCATTGTTAGCATCTTAACAGAAGTGCCTTAATAAAACCTTTCAAATATTTTAATGACTTTGCCAAAAACTTACAAATTTGGCCCAAAATATTTTCCTTGATATACTCCGTCTTGTCATTGTAACTCCCCTAGTAATAATCTACATTTTCTTCTATTGCTTCTAAGCCAGCAGAGTAAGGAAACAAAAGCATTGTATCTGCCTGAACTCGATATTATTTTCTGTAGCAGTTTCTCTTGAGGCAAAATCATAATGGAAGAGTGAGGGAGAATATATTAAATTTCCCAGAGTATATTAAATTTCTTTCAGGTATATTGCCTTAATTTCCTTTATATCCTCTAGATATAATTTCTTCTAGGTGTTAGCACATGGATACTATTTTCAAAGATGACCTGGATAATATTTGTAATTTTGTTTTATTATACTAACTTACCCTATTAATTTCAGGTAACTAATAAAATGGAAAATCTGCAGTCTTTCCTGTGAGAGTTGCTTGCCTGTAATGAAATTCTCTTTGCGCATCACCTTTTGAACCTGGAAAATGTACCCTGAGCTAACTGAGGCGTTTTCCATTATACATTTCACAAAATGTTGACTGAACAAATGAAAGAATGCGTGAAAAAATGAATAGGCTATTCATATTAAAAACATCACTTTCACAAGAGAGTTGTATTATTTACAAACTTGGGGCACACGGAAGTGTGGGTAGAGTTGTGAAGTTGGCAGGGATCTGCATTTGTGACTAGAACCACTTTGAAAGCTGGGTCCACTCCAGCGTGGCCTGGGTGGGGCACCCAGTGTCCCGTGTCTCTGTGTGCAGATAGCTCTGTGCAGGCGTGGGCATCTCCCTGACCTTCCTTTACTGCACTTGGCAGCTTGTCCACTTGGACGGCAGACCAGAGCAGTGAGTCACTCACCCTGGGCCTGACGTGAGCTTCACAAACAGACCAAGCTGGGAACGGCAGTTGTTGGAAGAATTAAGAATAGAGAAGAATCTTTGAAATTAAAATGGCTCCCTATGTAGTTTAGAGCAACTAGACACTAACCTGACAATGATCTCCAACAGAATGTTCTGTGGTAATGTTAGCACAATTGAAAGTATTTATTTTTAATCACATTATTTACCTGATTTATGTCTCCATTGTCAATCAAGACTTGTGTTGTGTTCATTAGCTTTTGATTTAATTAATAAGACTCGTTAAAGAGGAATCATCAATGTTTTCCTGTAAACAGCTCTAATTTATTGATTCAATTTGAATTTTGTAACTATTCTAAAGAACTTAAATCGGTGTTGGAAGTGTATGTTTTGAATCTTTAATAAACTAGTTCAAACCCACAGGTTATTAGATACAATGTTTAGTTTGTTTTTCATAGAATAACAGCTGTCTTCCTTAGATATTTTTAAAAACTGACAGTTTCTTAAAGTAGTTACTCAGAAGTTCAGTTATTTCAGTCCATACTAAAAGTTTTGTGCAGTAAAAGTATGCATACTAAAAAATATATGCACCCAAGATTGATGTTAGAATATTCATAATGTTTTTTCAAAAGTATCTTTCCCAAAAGTGGAGCCAGTGACTTAACATTCTTACTGGATTTTAGAACTGAGTGATTCAGTAGTTGGTGAACGTCTAGACATGTAGAGAAAACTAATTAAGAAAAGAGAAAGTCACAAAGACTTTCAGGTTAAAGAGCAACTTGGTAATCAATATGGTTCTTAATGGGAAACCAAGGAAGCAATGGGAGAAGAGGGAGACACAGGGCTCTGGCTTCATATTATTAAAGGAGAGTGAGGGTTTGAAGCAAGGCTGTTAGATGCAAAAAGGTTAGGAAACTTTAAGGAAAAGAAAAATTGCTTTATCTGCATGCATCAAAAACAAAGAAACTGCCTGTTTAATTTGAAAAAATAAGCATTTAAATGAAACATGAAAGATGTGAATGCTTTATAAAATTTTGAGATTTCTGGAATTTTTGAAAGCAAGGATTTTTTTAATTGAAGGAATTTGACATGCAACATTGCATAAGTGTGGATGTACAACTTGTTACTTTGATACATTTATCTATTGCAATAGGATTGCCGATGTAGGGATATTTATCGCATAATTACAGTACAGTGTTATTGTCTGTGTTCATTATACTGTGCAGCGGATCTCTATGGCTTGTAGACTAGTCATTGCAAGTGCATGCCCAGAAAACCCACCACTGTTATCTGTCACCTCCCCTCACCCCCACCAATACCCTGGTAACTACCTTTTTACTTTCTTTTTTTTTTTAATATGTTTAACTTTTTTAGATTTTACAGAAGTGATATTATTCAGTGCTTGGGTTTCTCTGACTTACTCACTTAGCATAATATGCTCCAGGTATACCCGTGTTTTCACAAGTGGCAGGATGTCTCTCTCGTGGCTGAATAATATTCTGTTGTGTATGTGTACCACTTCCTTTTTATCCATTCATTTGTCAATGGGCATTTGGGTTGTTTCTGTGTCTTGGCTATTGTGAGTAATGGTAAAATAAATGTGAGAGTGCATATATCTTGTCAAAATCCTTTCATTTCCTTTGGACATGTACCCAGAAGTGGAGATTGCTAAGTCATAGGGTGGATCTATTTTGAATTTTTGAGGAGCCTCCACATTGTCTCCCACAGTGGTTGGACCAATTCACATTCCCACTAACAATGTCTAAGGGTCCCTTTTCTACCACATCCTCTCTAGCACCCTTTGGCTCTCGTCTTCTTCACGACAGCCATTCGGACAGGTGTGAGGTGACAGGTCATGTGGTTTGGGGTTCGTATTTCCCTGATGATTAGTGATGTTGGGTGAGACTCTTTATTCTTGAGTTATCTTGCAGGTATAAGGAAGGAAATATCAGTATGTTAACATTATTAATATTCTTTCAATCAAATATTTTGAGAGTCTATTCTATACGAGGCAGTTTTAGGTACTGGGCACATAAGAGTTAACAAGACAGAAAAACTCTCTTTGTTCTTGGAGCTAATAGTCTAGTATAAATTTTAAGGAAATGTCAATTTCATATGATATAAACAAAGTCTCAGTGTCTCTAGCTGTTATGATTATCATAACTAAGAAATTAATACCTAAAGGTTTAATTCATGGGAATTATGCTTCAGAATCAGAATCCCATTAACTGGATCTTGTTCTTTTACACAGTTATAGTAACTATGTTCAGAAATTTTTTTCACAACAAAAACCATGCCCTTCATTCTATGAGATTACTTGAAGGCGTGTGTTCCATTTCTAGTTGCACGTAAAAAGTGGGTTTGGGGAAGGTTCGCCTTCTTTCGGTGTATTACAAGCCCATCACAGCTTCATGGTCCTGAGAGTGTTTTGAGTACATAAGCTTTGAGAAACATGAATTCCCTGTATCCTGGGATTCAGTTCATGGTACATATATGTTAATGGTCTCACAGGAAATGGGAAAGCTTTGTGGGAAGAAGGTTATGTGTGTGTGTTTATGGGTGAGGGGAAAATATCAGTAAATGAAGGGAAAATTCCCAGCAGTTCCTGGAATCCGTTACTGCCTCCTCAGGGAGCTAGTGATGAGCTCAACTTGGCTGAGAAAAACCGGTGCAGATGTCAGCAGTGACTGCATCCCAGCCTCGGGCCCCTCCAGGGGTCTCCCTCCGTCGTAAAGGACACAGTGAAGAGAACAGGTACAGTCTCCAGCTGAACCCCGTGTGCATATTACTGCTCTGCCCGCACCTGGGTACCCACAGCACAGTCAGGATTAGAATATTTAAGTAATGTATTCAGAGTGGAGAATTGCAGGGCAGAAAGGCAGCAGGTCTGACCTTCCAGCTGAAACACAAGGGAAAGTAAACAGAATGTAGATGGCATATTGTGAGCCTTAGAATCAGATATCCTTATTTGATTACTGTAAACCACTAATGCATTTCAGCAATGCGTTTAATGAGGGAGGCCACTAGCGTGGTTGGGCTGGGAGACATTCCTTGCCTTTCAAGTTTCGTGTCTGCGGCCATTTTTTGAGTAAAAACAGACCGAGTGGATTCAGTTCTTTAAAAAGAGACATTCAGATTCTTTATTTCAGACTCGGTTTTCCTTTGCTAGTGCCACCACCTTGCTTTGGTTGCAATTTAGCAATGAAAAACCGTTTTTCATCTATCAAATTGGCGTAGTACAAGTGAAGGGGGAACGGGGCCTCATGTCATTCGCTACAGGAAGTGGTGCAGACTGTGCAGGATAATTTCCCAATATTCATCAGAATTAGAATTTAGAAATGCATGTGCATTCTGATCTTGCAATTTCACTTTTAGGAATTTACAGATGTATTTTTACATAAATGAAATTACATGCCCCAAAATATTTATTGCATCTTTGTCTTAGTAGCAAAAAATTGGGAGCATGCCTATGAATTTAAGAGGAAGTTGCCAAAATATGTATTAAGCGATAAAAGCTACATGCAGTGTACTCTGTATGGCATACTACCATTTGTATATGTGTGCATGCATATGTATTCTATGTATATGTGTGTGTTTTGTGTGTGTATATGGATATGGGTGGGCCAAAGTAGGTTTACAGTTGTAAGTGCAAAACAGAGTTTATTCTTGTATTATTTAGTATCATATTATTTCCCACATGAACAACTGTAAACCTACTTTTGCCCCCTCCTTTGTACGTGTGTGTATGTGTGTATGTTAGTATGAACCATGGCAAGTGGTGACCTCAGAGGATGGGAGGTGGGTGGCTGAGGCTGGGTGTGGCAGGGAGATTTACTTTTCATCAAATGCTTTCTTACATCTTTACAGAGTTTTTAACATGCGCATGTTTTGCCTATTTTAGTTAACAAAATATGCTTCTAGGCCCGGCAAAGGTAGAGAGTAGAGCACTCAACGAGAAGACTAATGACAGGTAGACATTTCTTTGTTAACAGAAGTGACTGGATAAAAAGTTGTCTGCCTAGCGCGTTCTTACTTTTAATTAGAGCCGATACACATTTAGGATGCATCTGGAAGAACCATCTGCTTTGGAGAGGTCTTGTGTAACCTCGTACCAGTAAACTATTCATAACTTTTATTTTGATGAGACACTGTATTATAAAACACAGTCAGACCAAATTTAATGTTAGGATGCCCTGGTAAGAAAATAATTGTTGAAAAGGGAGGAAAGAGAGGATGAAAAGAAGAGGAGAGAGAGGAAGTGAAGAAGGCAGGGTGGGGAGGGGAGGGGAGGGGAGAAGGGAGGGGGGGAAAAGAAAAGAGGAAAGAGAGGAACCTGAGTGCCAAGTTTCTGTCCTCGAGGGTTGAATGACCTCAGTTTAGGACTTAAGATGAAGACATTTCAGCAAAAGAAACAAAGGTACTACTGGAGAAACAAAGAACATTAATTTGACTTCTTGATTTTAATTAATCTGAGAATAACTGACAGAACATGGTGATTTTTATAAGCACTAGTTTCATCCTGGAAGGAACATTGAGTGAATCACCGAAAATCTTTAGGTAATTTTTGGGCTATGCAAGTGAATATTTAATATGTGAGTATTTAAAGTGTGAATATTTATGAGGATGATATAGAATTCCCAGACTTACTGAAATTAATCTTGTTGTGGCGGCATAATTGAGTCACTGAAATTTTCAGTGCAAAAATATAAATTGTAATGAAGAAAATTAGAACCATAACAGGAACAGATTTTCACAGATTTGCTTCTCATTTTCTCTTTTGTTTCTTCCAGGGTTAATGGGAAGCTGGTAG
Source organism: Micronycteris hirsuta (assembly GCA_004026765.1). Taxonomy (NCBI): domain Eukaryota; kingdom Metazoa; phylum Chordata; class Mammalia; order Chiroptera; family Phyllostomidae; genus Micronycteris; species Micronycteris hirsuta. The sequence goes on from PVJI01000429.1 coordinate 97,612, forward strand.
CCCTGAAGGTGATCAGGCTACAGGAAGAAGAAGGTACACCTTTTACAGCTATCAGGGAAGGTAGGCATTTCCTTTTCTCTTTGCTTTTGTGTTTGCACGGTGTCCATAGCTGTTTAAATATGATGCACCTACAGATATGCCGAGTTTCTAAATTATGTGCTTATATCTCTTCTTGGAGTGTGTAAACTGAAGTTTAAAAATCAGCACCTCTTGGAATCATATGAAGTCATGTTAAATAAGATAAGACCACCCTGCTGCATACTCGGGTGTGGGAGGGAAACATAGTCGCTCTACTCCAAGATAATAAAATATCTTCTTCTATTAGTGAGAACTTTGAAGTTCAGTTTCAGAACTGTTAATATTCATAGCTTTCCCTTTACTACATTTTTTAAAGCACAAATTATCTTGACATAAAGCTTCAGGTTATTTTTGCCCTGAGGGAACCGTAGCTACTTGTTCTGCGGAACTACAATGTTGTGTAAATATCAGTGGTGTACTATAGCAGTACTGTTAATGTATTGATGAGCTCAATGTAGTCTCTTACTTCTCTGACTGTTTTCCACAATTATTTTTATGATTTACGTTATTTTTTTTTAAAGATTTTATTTATTTATTTTTAGAGAGAGGGGAAGGAGGGAGAAAGAAAGGGAGAGAAACAGCAATGTATGGTTGCCTCTCACGTGGCCCTCACTGGGGACCTGGCCCGCAACCAGGCATGTGCCCTGACGGGGAATCAAACCGGGACCCTTTGGTTCCCAGCCTGCGCTACAGCTTGAGCTATACCAGCCAGGGCGATTTATGTTATTTTTGAAAGTGTTTCTGTTTTCACTTTTTTACTTTTCATTCTCTTTTTCATATCACTTCAGTTTGGTTTCTATAATTCTTATATAGCTGCAAATATTCTTATAAAGATAATCAATGACCTCTGTATTGCCAGATGAAATAGACACCTTTCCTTAATTTACCAAAGCTTTAGCAGTTCATAAATGGTTGAATCATTGTCCTCTGTGATACTGGATTTTCCAAGTAGGTAGCTTTTTCTCTTTCTGTTGTGCTGGTTTCTTTTCTAAATATTGGGGAATTTTTGGACAGGGAAGGGGCCTTCTTTTCTCTATTGAGCACTATTTTCTATGTGATTTTATTATTTCATGAGTTAAATTAGCAACTATGAGGTGATGACTTAACACATGCCTCTCTTTAGCTAAGCCCTTGTCTCCGTCTGCATTCTCATATATCCATCACCTAGCACTTCCTCTTGAATCCAGTAATATATAAAAGGGATAATATTTCAATACCAAGTGAGGTTTATTCTAGGAACGCGAGGCTGGTTCAACCTTAAAAAATCAATCAGTGTGCAACAGTCATCTCAAACTTAACTCATCCAAATGGAACTCATGGTCCCCCTACCTACTATCACCCACATCATTTCCGTCCAACATTAGTAAAAGCAGTGGCTGGTGCTCCTCCTTCCCAGATCTTGCCCATGAAGGAGTTCTGTAAGTTACTTCCCTAAAACATGTCTCAAGTCCGTCTACTTGATCTGTCCTTACTGCCACCTCTAGGTCCGGTGCCATCAGTTCTTGCTTGGACTTCTGTAATAGCTTCTGATTGCTGTCTCCACGTTGTCTCTTACCTTCCTATTATCCCTTCTCTACTCTGTAATCAATATAATCTTTTAATAAGCCTAAATCATGTTACATCACTTCTTATTTGAATGCTTCAGTTTCCAGTACCGCATGCCCTGTTTGTCCCCAGACATGCTGCAAGATTTCCTGCGTCAGAGATTGAACACGTGCTGTTCCTCATGGTTGGAGTGCTCTTCTCCGGCTCTTCTCTTAGGCCAGGTGTTAATTCAGCTGTTTTCTTTTCACACAGATTTTTTTTTTTGACAATTACATCTAAAATAGCAGCTGACCATCATCTTACTTGTTTTTACTCACCATGTCACCGCCCTGTTTTCCTTAAAGTTCTTATTGGAATCTGAAATTAATTATTTTCACTCCCCTCCACTAGCATGTAATCTTAGTGAGATCGGACCTTGTCTGACCATTCACTGCTATGTTCTCAATATCTAGCACAGTAATCATAATATTCACTGCGTGACTTAAGCAAAATCACTGAGCTATAGTCTGTGTATACGACTGAGCATGAGACACAGATTCCCCCTTGAGGAACCTGCCTCCCAGGTGGGAGACAGAACAGATAGATAAAAATTTGAGAAATAATATTAGGTGACATTTCAATGTCAGATCATCTCTAAAAGAATGTAAGTTTTAAAGAAATCCCTCCATTCATCAAGGGAGGTAAGGTGTCAGCTGGGTCTTGAATTAGGCAAAAGAGAGAAAAGCAGTGAAGGGTAGATTGAGGACAAGTTGCCTTCTGGAGAGGTGTAGAAGGAGCTGAGGCCAGAAAGCTCAAGTGCAGTGAGTAGGTCAGGAGTTCTCATTTGGCGGGTGTCGGAGGACAGGATGGTTACTGTCCCATAGAAGATGTCATCAACAGTAATTGGACAGTGCAACTGGTGTTTACGGTGTCGGTGCTGGACATTTAGCATACGTAGGACACTCTGACACAGATGTAGGGAAACCACGTCTGAGTTCCTCTGCCAGTTTTTAAAAATAAACTCTTATTTGAACCCAGCACTCCTATTCATTTATGTATTGTCAGTGCTGCTTCCTTAGAGTCCGGTGGTTGTGACAGAGTCATGGTCTATAAAAACCTGAAGTGTATGCTGACTGTTCCTTGACACGGCTCCCCAGCCCCTGCTTTCGTACAATGAACAATTGCTTTATGTCCCATAAGCCTTTTGAATGTCCTACTGGGCATTCGTGCAGGAGAAAACCTGTTTATATTTGTCTTAGACCATTAGCCAACTACTGTAAACCCGAACCATGCTCCACACACAGCTAATATGCACCAAATTTTCTAGGGGTACAACTACAGTGTAAATCGAAGGAAAGCTATATTTCATTTTATTTAAAACTTTCCTAAAATTTGTTTACCATTTTGAAAAATTACTTGTGACAGTACTGCTTGGACTTTAAGTCATTAATGTGACAGTCTCAGACCATCTGAAATTGTACTTGTTGTGTTCATGCTGGTTCTATATGCAGATGTGAGCACCACTGTTTATTACAGATTCCAGTGCCTACTATTTATATACTTAAATACATCACTTTATTATAGATTGTTTTTGTATCTCTTTTGCATTTTATTTATGTATAGATGTATACTTGAAATTCTATATATAAATATTTGAAATTCTGTGTGCACACAGACCCTGTTATCTATGAATTTCATTTCATTGTGGTATGGCATCTTTATAAAGTAATTGTTTTATAGAGAGAGTATTGGGTCTGATGAGACTGGAAGCCGCTGGCCGAGATGGAGCAGTGAGTTCCAGCTGAGCTGTGGCGAGAGGCCAGGTGAAGAGTGCTGTTGAATCTGCTTATGGTGGACCCTGAGCGTTAGGGGCAGGAGAGAGGAAAGAGGTGCTGGGCCAGGAGAGAAGCAGAAGGAAAATGGAACTGAGGAGCAAGCCCCCTGGCATGTGGGTGTGCGCTGGAATTAAACAACCTAACCTTGCTGTTTGGTGCTTGTTAAGAGACATTTCATAATGACATCACTGCCTCCAGTTGGGACAGTTGGGTCAATCAGTGGGAAATCCAAGGAAGGAAGCAGGTAGGGTCCATTGAAGTGGCTGCTGAGCTGTCTGTTTATACTCCTGGATATAAGGCAAGGCCCTTGGGCACCCGTGAGCCTTGAGATAAGCTTAGGAAGCAGCTCTGGGATTCAGTTCTGCTGTAGAATGCAGGGCTGGCTCTGTAGCTGGGACCTTGTTTTGTGGGTTGGAGAGCCTCTGAAGACTTTTGAACTGACTGTATTAGAAAGATAAATCTCATTAGATAAGAAGGAACTTGAAAGCTGATAATCAGTCATTCAGAGTAGTATAGATTTGAAATTATGAGGATGCAGTTTATTGGAAAGCAGTGACAAGAAATGATGGGTAGAGGAAAAACTGTCAGAGCTAGGTGAGTTATTGGTTATTGATGATTTCAGCGGGAAATATCAATGGTTTTGAATGAGAAAAAAAAAGACACCGCAGGGAGAAACCATTTGTGACTCCCTGGAGAACGGCTTTGACACTCTGCAGTTTGGAAGGGCTGTTGTCTGATTTACTCTCCACCTTAGCTCTTTGAAGGTTTTTTTTTTTGGTATAGAATTTATATGGCCTATAGAATCTGTGTTATAAATATAGAATTGAGGCTCAGAGAAGTTAGATGACTTGTCCAAAGAGTTGCATCTTGGACCAAGATGTTCTTAGATCAAAATAGTGTCATGCTAACTCTGAGGGGTAGTTGATTTGGGTTTTAGTCATTTTGAGCTCACGAGACATCTATATGACAATGTCTTATTGGCATTGTGGGAGTGTATCCCATAAGAATTCAGCTTAACTAGTGTATATTTAGCATAGTTCTTAACAAGTTGAACAAGTATCATATTTTTGTGGGAGAAAACTTTGAGTGAAGACAGGGAGTTGAGTTGCAAGGCAGTGTGGAAGGCCCCGGGGTATTAGAGTCTGGAAAACTGGGTCTCGATTCAGATTTTGTTTCATTGCTGTACAGTAAAAGGCAAGTCACCTGTATTAGTTTGCTAGGGCTGTGACAAAGTACCACAGATTGAGAGGCTTAAACAACAGAAATATATCATCTCATGGTTTTGGAGTTTACCAGTTCAAGGTCAAGGCCCTCTTACTGGGAGCCATGAGGGAAAGATCTGTTTCAAGGCTCTCTCCTTGGCCTTTAGATGGCCGTCTTCTCCCATGTCTTCATACCACCTTCCCTCCACACCTGCCTGTGTCCAAATTTCCTTTTGTTATGAGGACATAAGTCACACTGGATTAGCATCCACTCTAATAACTGCTCCTTAATGAATTAGCACCAAAAAAATTCTTATCTTCAAATATTGTCATATTTTGAGGTGCTGGGGTTAGCACTTCAACATATGAATTTTAAGGGACACAGTTCAGTCCATAACACAACCTAATGGCTTTGGACCCCAATAACTCTACTTGTGGAACACAAGGACTGGTTTGTGTCATCTCTTAGAAACTGTGTACCTCTGCCTTGTGGTTTTCATTTCCTAAGGAGTCTTTATTTTAATTTTTTATTAATCCTCACTCAAGGCTGTATTTATTGATTTTTAGAGAGGGAGGTGGGAGAGAGAGAGGGAGGGAGAGTGAGAAACGGAGAGGGGAGGAGAGAGAGAGACAGTGAGAGATAGAGAGAGAGAGATTGGTCGCCTTCCACACGTGCCCCAACTGGGGATTGAATCTGCCTGCAATCTATGTACGTGCCCTGACCAGAAATTGAACCTGCAGCCTTCTGTGTGTGGGATGACATTCCAACCAACTGAGCCACTTGGCAAGGCCCCAAGTGCTCTTCAAACGCAGAGTTAGACTGCTCTGGAGATCAGAGAATGATACAGAAATTGTTGAAGCCTGTAGGAACTGACCACAAAATGGCATTGTATTTTTTTGAATAAAAATATTTTGACTTGGCTGGTATAGCTCAGTGGATTGAGCGCGGGCTGGGAACTAAAGGGCCCTGGTTCGATTCCCAGTCAGGGCACATTCCTGGGTTGCAGGCTGGGTCTCCGATGAGGGCCATGTGAGAGGCAACCATACATTGCTGTTTCTCTCCCTCTCTTTCTCCCTCCCTTCCCTTCTCTCTAATAAATAAATAAAATCTTTAAAAAATATTTTGAGCTTTTCCTAATAAAAACTGACTTCTGAGTGATTTTTAATGGAACTAAATGACCCTATAGTAAAAAGAATTAAACTCTGAGCTAATTTTGGTTATTTGTTCCTCTTTTGCCTTTTAATTTCTGCCTTTCGTAGTCTTACTTGTCTGCTATTTATGTGTGGAAACGAAAGCTATCACCAATGCTCATAATCTTTTGCTTTTAATACTTCAAGAAATCTGGCACAGTAACTGTTCTGTGCGGCTAGTGTTAGAGCCTGAAATATTTTAAGATGAAAGTGGAGGATGCTTGGGATGTGTTCATTTTTACATTTTTGCATTGATGAGGGAGTAGCATGGCTTGCTCAGTTGCGATGAAACACTTCAATTTTAGTTTGCCTCTTTTCTGCTGTTATGGTCAATTTCCTTATTCACAAAATGCAGGAAGATTTCAAAGTAGGACAGCACTGTTCACAGTAAGGTAGTTTTTAAGTGGCTGTTTGCCATTTATAAGCTTACGTGGGAATTTAGATTTTAACACATAATTTTCACCTGAAGTGGAAATACGTGTACGCAACCCTAATCTTGCAAGATTTATGTCCAAAGGTGAACTTTGAATTTTATCTCATCGTGCTAGAGTGCTTAATGTCTTAATTCAGGGTCAGGTGCTTTGAAATTCATTTCATCTTTGCTGGTTGCTTGGAGAATTAAGTAGCAGTGCTGAGAGCCAGCTTCTCTCTTTTAATTTAAAATCTTTATATGATATTGTCATGGTTTTTAATGGTACTGCTAAAGAATCAGGAGATAGACTTGAAAGGGAGTAGATGGAACTTCTTAGGACATGCCAGCTGTAAGTCCCCTTAAAATGCATATGTTCTTACTTTGCGATGTTATATTGTAGATGTCCAAATATTTTTTTTAAGATTTTATTTATTTATTTTTTTTAGAGAGAGGGGAGGGAGAAAGAGAGGGAGAGAAACAGCAATGTGTGGTTGCCTCTCACATGGCCCTCACTGGGGACCTGGCCTGCAACCCAGGCATGTGCCCTGACTGGGAATTGAACCGGGACCGCTTGGTTCCCAGCCCGCACTCAATCCACTGAGCTCCACCAGCCAGGCCCAAATATATATATATATTTTTTGGCCAAGATTTTCCCAGACAAGGAATAAAAGTGAGGGAACCAATGTCTCCTTTTGTGAATTATTGAATATCTAATGGTTTTCTTAGGTGAGAGTTATAAAGAGAAATCTAGACATTCTAATAGAGAACAATTTGAAACAGCACTAGTAGCAACACCAAGGAGAAGTGCTTCATGTGTGCTTACACGCTGCACATGCGCAGCCAGGGCCTGGTCTGCCCTAGTCCCCACGAAACCCTTAAGGCGTGCAGTTCCTTTCTTTCTAGTTTAAGGCGAAGAAAGTAGGACACGGAGAGCTTAAGCCACTCACCCCCAGTCACGGCTAGTGTGTGGCAGGGCTTAAGGCTGAGTGAACTCTGAGCCCACACTTAAACATTACATTGTGATAAAGAGATTTTAAGTAGAAAATTTGAATTTATACTGCATTTTTGTTTCATGCAGAGGGTCACATAAGGCCATTAAATTAAGATAAGCAAAAAAAATGGATCGAGTGGGGGGAATATAGGGGGAAGCTTGTTTGTGAGAGGCACATTAGTCACTAAATACGGTGGGGCAGCATCCACGCAGGGCAGGCGAATAGGAAACAGGGTCAGCGGTGCAGCTATGGGACAGTGTAGGCACGTGGGAAAAACAACCCTGTAATGGTAAACTGTGTCGTGTGGAGCTCATTACTGAACGTAGTGTTTTTAAATACCTGTTTGAATAGTCCCATATGTGTTCCCCAGCTTTTCTCTCTCTTCCACTCTCTACCCTTTTCCTGAAACCGAGCCTTTTGTTTGGTTTATTCCTCGGTTGGTCCCTGCCCCCACTGTTTATTGTATTAGAATTCTGGGGAAACATTTTAGATCTCTAGTAAAAATGGAAGTACTCAGGAAGGCAGAGGTAGATAGAAATTAAAGAGGAGATTAAGGAAGAAAGACAACATTTTTTAATGTGGAAACAGTTAAACTGCTAGTAAAATGAATAATTGATCTTTTAATTGTTCCTTAAATGTATAATTGTATTTTAATTATATAATTAAGTATTTTAATAGCACAGTGAGTTTGGTATATAAATTATCTAACATTGGGCCCTGGCTGGTGTAGCTCAGTGGATTGAGCGCGGGCCTGCGAACCAAAGGGTTGCTGGTTCGATTCCCAGTCAGGGCACATGCCTGGGTTGCTGAGCAGGTCCCCAATCAGGGACACGTGAGGGGCAATCACACAGTGATGTTTTTCTCCCTCTCTTTCTCCTTCCCTTCCCTTCTCTTTAAATAAATAAATAAAATCTTAAAAAAATTCTCTAACATTGGTATTATTTTTATAAATTTTATAAAGTTGTTAAATAGAAACTAAGTCTGAATTAATTGAGCATTAAAAATTTTTGTGTTTGACTGCTTTTGGTTTTTGTCATCATGTCAATCTTACGTCATAGCTTCTCTATTTATTTTTGTTTGTTTTAAACCACGCAATTCCTTTTTCTTCTGGCTGTGTGATGTAATTGCTTATACAGATTGAGCGCTTGATCTCTGAGTTGTTATTCAGTTGGTAATTAACCAATATGAGTTTCATCTTTTGCATTCGCGCTTGCGGTATTGCATTACCCTCCTAGGGCTGCCGTCATAGATTCCACAGACTTGGTGGTTTAAAAGAACAGACATTTATTCCCTCACAGTTCTGAAAGCGAGGAGTCCAAAATCAAGGTGTCAGCGGGACATGCCGAGGGATCTGGGGGAATCCTTTCTTGTCTCTTCCTGGCTCGCGTTGGCTCCCAGTGACCCTGGGTGTTCCCTGGCTTGTTTCTGTATCACGTGGCCTTCTTCCTGGTGCAGTCTGTTCTTACGAGAGCACGAGTTTCTGCGCCTGGCCTACCTCAGCACCGTAAGTCTTCATCTTAGCTAATTTCTTCCGCAAAGACACTAATTTGGAAGTAAGGTTACATTCTGAGGTTCTGAGTGGACGTGCATTTTGGGGAGACACTAATTCAACCTACCGCAGGTGTTCATTCCCCGCTGTTTCACAGAGGGGGCTGTAGGTAACAGTGGGCTGGGACAGGCATTGCACCTTGGAGAGCTCAGGAGAAAAATGGATCGAATAGCTCTGGCTGGTGTGGCTCGGTTGATTGAGCGCTGGCCTGTGAACTGAAAGGTTACAGGTTTGAGTACTGGTCAGGGCACAAGCCTGGGTTACGGGCCAGGCTCCCGGATGGGGGTGTGCGAGAGGCAATTGATCCATGTTCCTGTCACATGTTGGTGTTTGTGTGCCTCTCTTTCTCCCGCCCTTCCCCTCTCTCTAACAAATAAATAAGATTTAAAAAAAAAATGGACCATACAGTGGTTTTGATCATATTCTTCATTGTTTTCTTTTTACTACGTGTACATATATTAGACAAATGAATGGATGCATTCACTTTCTTCAGGGTGATTTGTTCTCGGTTCTTGGTACACAGGCTCTTTTGTATGTGCTTTGAATTTTTGTGTTTTAAAAAGTATCACTTTTCTGGATGATTGAAGGACTCATGAACTGTAGCTTGTGTGGAGAGAGATTATGCCAGGCAGGGTATTGGACATGACCAAGGCATTGGTAGTTAGGTACGAAGCAGAGAGAACTGGTACAATGGAGATCCCTGAGACTGCTAAGTGGATGTGAAATGTTGACAATGTCTACTTCCACAATTCTGTTATTGATTGTTGGGACTTTAAACACATTTACTCAAAGACAAAATATAAATTTTGATTGGGATCCTATTCTGTTCCACAAGAGTCTTTTTTTAATCCAGATATGCAGCCCTAACAACTATAGAGCTCTTATCATCAAAAGAACCTAAATATTCTTTGTAATATCCTTTCTTTGACAAGATGATTTCTGAATTTCAAATGTCTGAACACCTTCCTGGTGAGAGAGGGACTCTGCCAGTGAAGTCAGGTCTTTCATTCCCTCCTTTCCCCTGGACCTGGAATCTCTCTTTCAGGCTCCTGGAAGCTGAATTGGAGAAGGTGGGCACAGATGGGAAGTGGGGCTCCCGGAGCATCTGCTCCTTCTGTAACAGAGGCAGACCACAGTGCTGGGGCAGGAACAGAGAGGGCGGCCATCTGTTCCCCTGGTTGCATTGTATCAGTAGCAATATTGTGAATTGTTCATTATCTTGTAGTGATTTCTACATTAACAAGTAGATTATAAACATTTTTAGTGAGGCTTTCCCCTGCGGTAATGTAATCTGACCCTACCTATGCATTGGGTGACAGATTAAATTAGGTATTTTTCAAGGAGGGGTCTTTTTTAAAAAAAAGATTTTCTTTCTTTTTAGAGAGGAGAGGGGAAGGAGAAAGAGAGGGAGTGGAACATCAATATGTGGTTGCCTCTCATGTGCCCCCAACTGGGGACCTGGCCCACAACCCAGGCATATACCCTAACTGGGAGTTGAATCAGCAGTTCTTTGGTTCACAGCCTGGTGCTCAATCCACAGAGCCACACCATTCAGGGCTGGAAGGGTCTTAAGTCTTTGGATTCAGTAATTCTGTGCTCAACTTAGACATTTTGGATATCAGCTGTGTTATCAGCAAATGTTTTTTACGGCACTCATTGTGCCACTGTTGTTTGAGATCTGTTAGTCCTGTAGGAGCTCATTTGGAAGCTAAGTCAGACGTTCGAGATTGCCTGTGTAGGGGTCTCTCAGTTGCACACCGGTGGTGCTCAGACTGCATGTTTGGCTCTTGCACTGGATTTTAACAAGTTGGATGAATGACCAGCCAACAAGAGTTAGTTTCTCTTGTGGCTAAGAGCCTGAGTTCAGATTTGGCCTCCATTCCCACCTACATGTGTGATTTTGAGCAAGTCTGTTAAACTTTCTATGTGTCAGATTCCTCATCTGTAAAAGGATACAGATCCTACTAACCTCACAGGATTGTTGGGCTACTGCAATCATTCAATACAAAGATGAGGTCATAAAATAGAACCCAATCAAGAAATAATGAGGGTTTCTTGCTAATAAAAAATTCATGAACAAGAATTAAAAATTCAGAAGGTTTGGATGGTAATCTCAAGGAAAACTCCCAAAAGATCAGGAAGAGCTATCGTCTCTTATCTCTTTGAGGATAAGTGATACAGTTCCTGTTCATTTTCTTCTGTATTGTCTCTGGTTCACTTTTTCCTGCCTGTCTATTCTGTGCTCTTTCTTATTGGAAGCATCCTTCAGCTGCCTGGAGATCTTGATTGTCAACTCATAGAGCGAGGCTCTAATACACCGACTGGAAAACCTCGTTCTCAGGTGGGGAACGCTGTGGATCGAAGGGTGATGGAGGTGGGTTAACCAGCTCTTTCTCCCTCACAGCCTCCTCAGGTGTCAGTATGTAAGGGTGTTTTTTGGGGAAGAGGCTTAATTTTCTGTAGAAGGGATTATTTAATCTCCTGTCTGCAGGATTTTAAGTTTGCCGCCCACATCGTAGTGGTTGAGTAAGGGACTGGGTTTGTGGGGGATTCTCTCTCTTCAACTTTCAAAGTTTTATTGAATCTACTTATTTTCAGTTCAGGTCATGCTGCTGGTATAGAGGGACTAAGAGGTTTTGAAGTACTTAAGGCAAAAAATGATGGCCTTGTTATGAAAGACCTTGGTGGTAGAGAGAGCGAGAGGAATGTATTTGGGAGGAACTTAAGAGGGACACCTCGCAGGGCTTGGTGTTTGACTGGGCATGGAGCTTGATGGAGATGGAGTGTGCAGAACAACTTCCAGGATTCTGGCTTGAGTAATTGCGTAGATAGTGGAGCCAATAATAGGAAAGGGGCTACAAGGTGGTGGCAGGTATCAGAAGGGAAGGATAGCAGGACAGTCTTAATGTGTTAAATTTGAGGTCTTATATTTGTGTGGCAGTTGTTTATATGGTGGTGCAATTTATATAATAGGTCATTTGTTACCTGTGTTGGAGACCTTGCCTGGCACTTTCAAGTTCATGGTCTCATTTAATCTTGCAACATTATGAGGAAGGTTGATATTATTATCTTCATTTTAGCAATTAAGAAGATGGGATCTAAAGAACTTTTTGTCCAGAATTATGCGAATAAGTATGTGGCAGACGTGGAGTTGATGTGAGTCTTCTGCCCAGTGTCCAGGGCAGTGCCTGACACGTGATAGCCACTCGGTACATGTGGATGAGTGAGCGAATGAATAAGTGAGTCAATAAGCCCTGATTCATTTCTTTTATTCTACTGAACTGCATTTCAGGTGACACAGAAACCTGTGTGATCAAAGTCGTGCATAGATGTTTTCATGCTACTAAGAAGCCTAGCAGCGAAGTTGGGAAAGCACCATAGAGCAAGTCAAATAATTCTGAGTCTTAATAGAGCCTGTGCTGCTGGCTATGCGACTCTGAGTGAGTCACTTGACATACTTTTCTTTGAAACGAGGGGGTTAGACTATCTGATTAGTACTAGCATGAATTTTTACCTGGGTGAAAGTTCTAGAAATCTATCATTCGTATTCTTCATACACACATGTTGTAATGTGATGCCCCTTTACTGTGTTTAAAATATTTCTTTGAAACCTTCTAACAATAAACCCTTATGTCTGTTACTGCAAAAATGAATGTGAAGTGCTTCAGAGCATTTGACTATTGACAGACAAAAACTTTGTAAATGGAAGATAAAGATCCATGAATCTAGACTTTGATTCTAAGTTTATGTCAATTGACAAAATTGTTATTCTTTGTAAGTATGAGTAATTTGATGGATTTCTGCCAATTGATATCAACAAAAAATTTGCAAGCTATTATGTCATGACTTCAAAAACTATGAAAGTCATATGTTTTATTTTTATGTCTAATTTTAAAGGGTAAAGCTTTTATTTCTGATCTGTTTTAAATTAGTAAAAAATTTCTATTGCATTTTGTCCTCTTTTATTTGGAAAATAAATTTTAAATTATACTTGGAAATAGAAATATTTTCTTGGAAATATAAATTAAATTATGATACATTTATATTTAAAAACTTTTAGAAAGATTATGTAACTAGCTTTAATCTGAAGGCATTTATAACTGGCTAAAAATCTGCATGGACTTTTTTTGTGCTAATCTTTTGAAAATGTTCCCCCATTTAATTCCCACAATAATCCTATGGTATACATAGGTATCACCATCTCAAAATTACAGATGAGGAATTGAGGCCTACAGATAAATAAATTTCCTTGTTTCAAACCATTTGCTAGTAAATGGCTGTTAGGATTTTAATCGGGTAGGGTCTTTTAATTAAGGTGTTTGTTCCAAAGATGGTACCTCTTCCCTTCAAAATTTCTTGACTAATTTAGAAAAGTGATGGGAATTCATAATCTATGTATAAATTTCTTGTGATGTTATTAATTGTCATAGCTACTACAAGTTGCTTTATAAAAATGCAATCCACTTCCAGCCAAGATGAAGGTGTAGGTAGACATACTGTGCCTCCTTGCACAACCAAAAGAAGAACAACAATTTAAAAAAACAAAAAAACCAACCAGATCTGACAGAAAATTGAACTGTATGGAAGTCCAGTGACCGAGGAGTTAAAGAAGACGCATCCAGACCGGTAGGCAGTGCGGAGCTGGGCAGCTGGGGCAGAGAGGACTCGTGGGGAGGCAGCGGCTGGTGGACCCAGCAGGGCTCAGGCTTGCAGACCGGGCGGTCCCTCATTCACGTGCAGATAAACCGGGAGAAACATCTGGTGAGCGAGACAGACCGTGGGTCCCAGCTCAGGGAAATAAAAGGCCCAAACCACAGATTGAAAACACATTCAGGGGTTGAGGTGACAGCAGGAGGAATTCCCAGCCTCACAGGAGAGTTCATTAGAGACCCACAGGGTCACAGAACATGCACAAGCCCACCCACTCAGAAATCAGCACAGATGGGCCCAATTTGCTCAAATCCAGCAAAGAGCAGAACAAGCACCGTTGTTCTCTTTCGGCCCTATCCCATATGCAACATCACAATGCAGCGTAGTGGGTTACCCTGCCCCGGTGAACACCTAAAGCTCCGCCCCTTAAAGCAACAGGTGCACCAAGGGGAAAAAAAAATGGCCCAAATGAAAGAACAGATCAAAGCTCCAGAAGAAATACAACTAAGCAATGAAGAGATAGCCAACCTATCAGATGCACAGTTCAAAACACTGGTAATCAGGATGCTCAGAGGATTGGGTGAATTCAGTCGCAAATTAGATGAAAAAATGAAAACTATGCTAAGTGAAATAAAAGAAGATGTACAGGGAACCAATAGGGATGGGAAGGAAACTGGAACTCAAATCAATGGTATGGACCAGAAAGAAGAAAAAATCATTCAACCAGAAAGGAATGAAGAAAAAGAATTAAAAAAAAAATAAGGAGAGGCTTAGGAACCTCCAGGACTTCTTTAAACATCCCAATATTTGAATTATAGGAGTGCCAGAAGGAGAAGAGGAAGACCAAGGGATTGAAAACTTATTTGAAAAAGTAATGAAGGAAAACTCCCCCAATTTGGCAAAGGAAATAGACTTCCAGGAAGTCCAGGAAGCTAAGAGAGTCCCAAAGAAGTTGGACCCAAGGAGGAACACACCAAGGCAAATCATAATTATATTACCCTAGATTAAAAATAAGGATAGAATCTTAGAAGCAGCAAGGGAAAATGGGACAGTTACATACAAAAGAGTTCCCATAAGACTGTCAGCCAATTTCTTAAAAGAGACCTTAGAGGCAAGAAGGGGCTGGAGAGAAGTATTCTAAGTTATGAAAGGCAAGGACCTACATCCAAGATTTCTCCAGAAAAGCTTTCATTTAGAATGGAAGGGCAGATAAAGTGCTTCTCAGATAAGGTCAAATTAAAGGAGTTCATCATCACCAAGCCCTTATATGAAATGTTAAAGGGATTTATCTAGGAAAGGGAGGATGAAAAAATATGAACAGTAGAATGACAGCAAACTCACAGTTATTAAAAACCACACCCAAAACAAGAACAAAAGCAAACTAAGCAGACAACTGGAGCAGAAGCAGAACCACAGAAATGGAGATCACATGGCAGGTTATCAACAGGGGTGGCGGGGGAGACGGGGGAAAGTGTACAGAGAACAAGTAGTGTGGGTGGTGGGTAGGGGATGGACAGGGGGAGGAATGGAATAGTGTGGGAAATGAGGAAACCAAGAAGTTTGTGTGTATGACCCATGGATATGAACTAAAGGGAGGGAAGGTGGGTGGGAGGGGGTGTGCAGGGTCGGGGGAGCAGGGGAGAATGGGACAACTGTAATAGCATAGTCAATAAAATATATTTTTAAAAAATAAATAAAAGAAGGAAGCAGGAAAAAAAAAGCAATCCATTGACATACCTTTGTACCTCTCAATATTGAGAAGCTGTTATACTGTTTTGCTACCTAAACTATGTACTGTCTAGTAACACAGAAAGAAATCAAAGGATGACACACTATGAGCAGTAATTAATTCATGACCTTTGTCATGACCACTGATAGGATTCAGTGTCATGCATTTTCATAGGTTCCAGATTAAGGTAAATTTCCTTTAATGTTTAAGGAACAGTGAAGGACCATAGTAAACAAGGAGAATTCTAATCTTCATTTTAAAAAAAAGATATGTCTCATATATTGGAACAAACTTTATGGAAAGGAATTTTGCAGTCCTAGAAAGAGAGGAGGGAGGGAGAAGGGGCAAAAACATATTTGAAGAAATAATTGCTATAAAACTTAGTAAATTTATCGGAAAATATGATTGATCTATTCACCAAAGAAGATAAATGAGACCCGAACTTAGAACCATTGTGGTCTTACTTTTGAAAGACAAAGAGAAAAGCTTGAAAAAATAGGAGAAAAGCAACTTATTACGTGGAAGAGAAAAAAAGTAGTTGAAGATCTAACCTCTCATCCAAACCACTGGAGGCAGGAAGGCAATGTAAGGGCGTATTCAAAACAAACAAGCAGCCTATTCACTGAAACTCCCACATCCAACAGAACTGTCCTTCAGAAATAAAGGCTAAAGACATTTCAGATCAGCCACAAATTGGGAGACAATATTTCAAAATAATATAACTGATAAAGGATTTCTATCTAACATATATAAAATATTTAAAGAGGTTGAAAACTCAGTTATTAGAAGACCCCCCCTCCAAATTTTCTAAATGGCTAACCAATTTGAATGGATATTTTACCAAAGAAGATATACAAATGGCTAATAAGCCCATGAAGTGATGCGTAAAGTTGTCAGACATAAAGGAAATGAAAATTAAAGCCACAGTGAGAGGTCGTCACACACCCAGCACAGTGGTTATAATTGAAGTCACTAACTACACACCCAACACAGTGGTTATAATTGAGTGACTAACTACACCGTGTTGCCAGGGATGCAGAATAACTGGACCCACATTCATTGCTGATAGGAGTATCAAATGGCACAGACACTTTGGGATACATGTTGAACATTTTTTTAAAAAAATTGAATATTAAATTGCCATACAACCCAGCACCTGCACTCCTGGGATTACCTACCAGGAAAAAAGAAAAACATACTTCCACACAAAAATGCGTATGTGAGTGTCCCTGACATTACTATGCAGAATAGCCCAAATCAGGAAACAGTTTAAACACCCATCTACTTTGAATTTTTAAACAAAATGTTGAATACCCATACAGCAATACAAAGGATCTAACCACTGATTGCATGCTTCAACATGCTTCAACCTCGAAAATGTTATGCCTAGGAACGAATCTATAAACACAAGCAGATTGGTGGCTGCCGTGGTCTGGAGTTGGAAAGGAGATCGACTCTAACTTTTGACCACTCTCTGATGAAATGAAATTGTCCCACTGCAGGATTGTTCTTCGGCTGGACAAATCTGAGTTATGGTAATGACTGCAGGATTCTCTAGATAAGCTAAAAATCCTTGAATTTTATACTTACAGTAGGTATATTTTATGATTTATGAATTACACCTCGAGTTTTACCTAATTTTATTAAAAATATATGCGCAGCTACAAATAGAAGAAAAATTAATTTGTTAGCAACTAGTGATTATTAAATCTTTATTAACTAATAATAAATTAATTATTAAATTATAAAATCTACAAAGTCTTTGTCTATTTCTTCCAATTTCTCTAAACGTGTGTGGCTTTTATTAACAGAAATGAACTCATTTTGTTGCGAATAAAAAGGGCAGATACCTCCTGTTCTCAAAGATCTTAAAAATTTCTTAGCGGAGAAGACAAACATTGATCAATTGAATTGTAGGACCATTGAATTTGTAGGGAGAGAATGAGAGGGAAACCGCTGGTAAGTCAGAGAGCCGCTACTGTCATGGTGGAAGAGGCGACACCTGAGCGAGGCTGTAGGTGGTCAGAAGGAAGATTCTGAGGGTCTCCTGTTGCTCCTGCCCAGCCTGTCCCGTGGTTACAAAGCACGTGGACACATTTTACATCAAAACTTGAGAAAAAAATCATCGTCCCTGTCACTAGTGAGAAATGAAGTCTCCTGGCTGGCAACGTTGGCATCAGTGCTGTGGCAGCCTTCCTCGTTCCGGCAGGGCGGCACTGCAGTGGCCCGCGCCGGCCACAGGAAGAGGGACTAGAGGTGTCGCGGACAGCTGCGCTTTTGAAGCTGTACGTCACTGCTGTCAGTGTGAGACAAACAGCTTTAATCACAGCATACTGCTTGTTCAGGGAGATACAGTAACCCACTATGAGCCAAAAATCACTATACAACTAACACAGCCAAGAAGCTGTGTGTAGATGGCGGCTGAACTTTATGATTGGAAATGACAGGTTGAACTGAATGACTCCATCGTGGAGAAGCCGCCAGAGAAGCTGTATCTCGGAGCTCCGTCCCTCGCCCCTTCTCAAGCCTCAGTCCTCCAACGCCTCCTCATCTCTGCTATGGCCATTTTTTAAGGCCTTGTTAGGGTGCTGGGGTTTTTTTTTCCCTGAAAACTTTTCTGGCTTTCACAGAATAATATTTTTCTTTTTGTGCTCATTTTTACTTGCTCGTTTTGTTGTTGTTGTTTTTTGTTTATAGACTTATCTTTTAGCACTTTCATTATATTTTCTGATATGGTCAGTTGTGATAATAAACTATTGATAACCCTTGGGCCTTCATATTCTGAGGGTTGTCGTGGGAATTGAGCTCTGGCTAGTCCCATCCCAGCTCTTTCCCTACATATATCAACATGGAACTGACCCAGGGTCCAGTCTGTGTTTTCATGGAATTGAAGCAGTAATGAAAAGGGCCGTAGTAGTTTTTGAATTAAAGGGACAAAGACCTCTCTCTGGTGTGGTCATAGAAGAGATGGCATTTGGGCTGAGCTTAAATGATCATGTCTTGGTTCAGGCTGTTATAACAAAACATTGCAGACTCATTAGCTTAGAAACAGCAGAAATTTATCACTCACATTCCTGGAGGCTGGGAGGCTGAGACCAGGGTGCCCGGCTGGGTGGGTGAAGGCCCTCTTCCAGGTCACGGACTTCTCCTTGTATCCTCATGTGGGGGAAGAGGCTAGAGGGCTCTGTGGGATCTTTTTTAAGAGCATTAATCCCATCCTTGAGGGGTAACATCCTCATGACCTAATAGCTTCCAAAGGCCCTACCTACTGATACCACTGCCTTTGGGGATTAGCATTACAACATAGGCGTTGGAGGCAGGGGGAGGGTTGCGCAAATATCCAGACTATAGCAGGTAGACAGGAATCATACAAGGGGACGTGCACAGAGAAAGGCCTGCCTTCCAGGGTAGCAGGCTAATGTAGGAAATGCTTCCTCCCCCAACTCCATCACCAGTTTGACTGACCCAGAGGAAGTTAAAGGTCTTGGTGGGGTGTATGGGTTGCTCATGAATGTTTTCCGATGAAAACTCTAGCTGCTCTTGAGTTCATTCTTATTATACTAAAAAGATAATCTTGGTATTGTTCTGTGCAAAGTCTTAGTTTCTAGGAGTGCTGTTCTTTCGTTTTTTGTTGCTCTCACATTTGTCACTGTGGCACAAGTTTCCCTGTTGATGCTGGGTCATTAATGTGGCCAGCGCATCTGGGACAATTGGTGAGGAAAAAAACAAGGGACCACGGACCTATAAGCGAATGTCATGAAAGCTGGGAAAGAGGAGCTAGGACAAGATGCTGAAAAGGAAGAATGTGTCTGGTTCGGCGGGACACCCAACCAGAGGGCTGAGAATGTCTGTGTCTTAAGCAAGGGTGTCTTTGAGGTTGATCAAGCCATTTACAGAAACAAGGAGCCAGGAGTGGCCCTAGTTTTAGGATCAGTGTTTGAATAGACTTTGAGCTGAGAAGAACTGTAGCGATTATGTGATCTGGTTCCTTCATTTTACAAAAGAACCAACTGAGACCAAGAGAGTTTAGTAGGTCATTTGAACGACCAAGATCAGAAGAGTTCAGGCCCAGAGTGAAAGTCCTGGAGTTGTTACTATAGAGAAGACAGACAGAGATCTGTGTGAATCACAGCTTTAAAATGCAGCTCTCACCGCAGAATGTATCCGATCTCGGCGGGACATGCCAAAAAGATATGTCATTTGAATTTCTCTGTGTTTCTCATTTTCCTCTGACATTTTGGAATGTGGTGGAACTCTTCAAAAGACCATCAAGTAATTCTCATTTTAATTTTAAAAAGCAAATTAATACCATATGTGGAGAAAATGTACCATAGAGTTTATCACGGGAAAAGATGAGAAGTAGAAAGTTAGTGTAGGACATTTGTATTTCTTGGACACATGCCATCTGAGTCAAGTCCCTGAGTAGTATACTCGTACGAATTGAATTGATAATAGCACACACACACACAAAAGCCCTAACAATTTGAATAAGGCCCAAGAAAAAGAATTAAAGGAAATAATAAGCAAGAACTTGGCAGCGGTCTGTTGTCTGTGACCTGACACTCCTTCCCTCTGCCCTGAAGGTTAGGGCTAGTGTGCGTAGGGACCGGCAGCAGGGGTCAGTTTTAATGGTGACAGCTTGGTTTCATAGAAGTACTTACGATTATCACATTGTCTCGATGAAGACCAGTATTCAACTTTCTGTAAGGGCATCATTTTTTGTGTGTGTGCCAGGTTTGGGGCAGTTTTCGTTGCAAGTAGCGGGTTGGTTGTGTTTGTTTATTTAAGATGATCTTTGTAACATTTTAAAAAAAGTTCTAAGTGCGTAACAGTCATTTCCTAAGTAGTTTCCAGTGTTGTTGCTTTCTGAATGCCTTATATCAGGTTGGCCAAGAAGTCTGTATGGTTTTTTTTTCTGTAAAATAAAAGACACATTTTTCAATTTTTATCAATAACCTTATTTTTTGGATATTTTGAGTATGTCAGCTATCTCCTGTGTGGTCTGACGTTGATTGTTATTCTGAGGGTTGTCGTGGGAATTGAGCTCTGACTAGTCCCATCCCAGCTCTTTCCCTTCTTACATCAAAGTGGAGCTAAACCAGAGTCCAGTCTGTGTTTTCATGGAGTTGAAGCAGTAATGGAAAGGGCCATAGTAGTTTTTGAATTAAAGGGACAAAGACCTCTGGTGTGGCCGTGAGAAGATGGGATTAGGGCTGAGCTTAAATGGTAGTGTCTTGGTTCGGGCTGCTGTAACAAAATATTGCAGACTCATTAGCTTATAAACAGCAGTGATTAATATCTCTGTTTGATTGCTATCAACTTTAACTGGTCTACCTGACCTGGAGCATCATCCCTTGAGAAATCTCCAGCGTAAAACTTCACAAACCACTTTTGACACATTCAATCAGTCACAGCATCTTCTCCATACACTACACTAATCTTTTTTTGAGTTTCAGTTGCGTTTTACCTTTCTTGAAATAATAGACCATTATATGCTGAGTGTTGTGTATTTTCTTCCATCTTCAATACTAAAATGGCTACACAAAAATTCACCAATTTTGATAAGTTTTTTTGTAAATGCATGCTGATATGTGACAGCTGTCACAATCCAGTCTAACAAAATTGTTCCGAATGAAGTTCAAGACAACTAAGAGCTACTAGAGTCAACTTACAGGAAAAACCAGACACTCTTTGGCCAACCTAATGCTACAATGATTGTAAGCTTTGTTGGAAGAGATACATTTCTACTCTCTCAGGGACTTCCAGGGTTGATTTGGATCTGCCCCTCTTATGTTCATCCATTTGGAATGTTGCAGATGGTTGATGAGGGTCAAGGGAACCAATAAATCCTTCTGCATACCCATTCTAACCAGCAGATCATAAACCCACAGGATTGATCACCAGATAGATTCAAACCTAGTCCAACTGACTCTAGAGCACAGTTCTTACTTACCATGAGGACTTGCCACTTCCCAGAGGCAGGATCATAGAGTCAAGACTTGACCTCCAAGTGATGTGCTGTTTGATTGGCCCAGAGACACATACCAGAACTCAACTCCAGTTTCAGATTTCCTTTCGTAGCCCAACTCATGCAGTCTTCTCTAACAGAATCACGCATGTAATAGCAAACAATCAAAACTCGCCTGGCAGGGATTCACCCGTAATCAATTAAGTTTGGGGAACACAGATTAACCAGTTACTAGACCCTGCTATTTCATAAGGCGATTACTATAGCAGCACTTACTGCTATCATACATGATAGAGTAATTACTGCAAAAGAAAATATTCTTGAATTGTTGCTCTATCAGGGGAACTAAATCTAACTGAAAATGGAAAACCATGAAAGTACAGCTGCATATTACACAATTTTAGTTTCAAATGCAGGCTTGAAAATTTTCAAAATTGGGGAACTCTGGTAGTTTAGCTACAGCTTGAAAAAGTACACTTCCAGACATACATATTTCCAGAAAACTTCGACGTCAGCAGTAGATTATTGCAAATACTGCCATTAAGCTGATCTTATCATAATTTCAGATTTACCTAAGCTATTAAAAATAAAGTAATAAAAATATTCTAAGCAAGTGAATTATAGTAAATTTGATTTGTTAGGAATATTTTCCCTCAACTTTGAATTTTATGCATGAGATGGAAGAATTACTGGCATTAAATCTGCCATGTTGAACAGGAAGGCCTGCCTTACTGCTTTAGTAAACCTTCATCAATCTAAAAGGTTTTGAGTACAACAAAGTTTTAAAACCCACAAAGAGCAAATGACCAATATTTTTGTATGTCTATAATTTGCAACCCAAACATTTTATCTGCTGTCATTTTACTATATATATTATGGTACTTGGAGCAAAAATGTGACCCAAGAAATATGTGGGTAAATTATTTAAATGGTTTGATTAATCCATGTATTGCTTTTGGGCTGCATAAAGCATCTAAGCAAATCCTTCAGTGTGGTGATACATTGCTTTGGTGTGGGCATGGAGTTGTTTGTGGAAGCTTTGTGTGTCATCGGAGGGCAGTGCATGGCCTTCTCTGTACCACAGGTGACTTGTAATGCAAAAGCAAGTTTGAGATGACAGTCAAGAGCTGAGACTTTCACACCTATAGATTTTTATTATGAAACGTTTATTTTTCTTTGTTTATAAGGAAGAAACAGAGGTGATTTGTTATGCACGTGTGACCCAGACGATATCTAGCAAGCTTTTATCTAGTGCCGCCACGTCCAGGACGCAGTCCTGCGTGCGTGCACTAACTGTGTACCTCGGTGCAGCCCTGCAAACGGAAAGCTTATTTTAGATAACTCAGGCTTAATAAGTGCGATTCAATTCATTTCCCCGGTGAGTGTGACTTTTTTTTTAATTTCATAGAAAATAAACATGTAGGAAACTGTCTTCTTTTTAATTGCCATGGGCCTCCCTGAGTTCAGGAAATCACTCTAAGCAATTTGTGGCCCTTAGAGAAGAAAGAGAAGATATTTCTTTTATGTTTTAAATAGTCATTTATAACATTACTGTAGACAGCTAGTCTTCTGAGAGTTTTCAGCTTTGGGGGGAATATTAACCTCCCTCGGTAGGAAGAGGAGGACTTTAATGCTAAGCATTTGCCCTTTCTCTTGAGGGGCAGTGAAATTCCTTCCCTTTGAGATAATTTTGGTAAAAGACTAATTTGATTAGAATTCAAATGAAGAAAGCACACACAGTAATTCAAACATAGGAATCAATGAATATTTTATAGAATTTTTCAAATAAAAACTGGAATGTCTTCCTGTAAACATACTAGTTCCTTCCACTTAGCAAAAACTCACGTACTTCTCACATTTTTGGTCATCCTTAACCACATTTTGTTATTTGGCACTGTTTGCTGCTGCCACCGAGGAAATGTATGACCCTAGCAGTATTTAACTGCCTCTCCTGTATTGTATTTTTGTTTGTTAAATCTGGCATCCTGAAATCCCCTCTCCTCTCTGTGAAGTCTTCCTCCTCTTTCCACTTCCTTTGGGCATCCCACAGTCCCATGGGCTTGGCTCCTGTCACTCTCTTGCCTGAGTTCCTCTACCCAGTGGTGGTAGGTGTCACCTCTCTGTGCTGATTTCCCTGTCCACATCTCTAGGCTTGACTAGTTTAGCCCCCAAATTCAGACACCTCAGTATAACTCCTACTGAATGTATTGGTACTATCTCCAACTCAGCATGTCCAAACCAAATTCTATTTTCAATGCCCTGGACCAATGATCCCCTGGCATTTAAGGTCGACATCAGTTTCACATACTGAAAGAAATCAGGTTTTCTGTGCTGGCGTCACGTTAGACTCCTTTCTTTCCTTGTAAGTGATCTGTCAACATTGTAGAGTTTTCATCAGAATGGCTACCACTGTTGTCCCTTTCCTTTCCCTCTTCATTGCTGTTTTCCTGTCCAGGTGTAAGGTAGTGAAGGCCCTCGAAATAATACCCTTTCTGAGTCCTTCTGATTCAGGTGTTTCTCCTTTCACTTGCTCCTACATTGTACCGCAAGGTTAGTCCCCTTTAAGCACAGTGTGAGGGGTTTCTCTGGAAGCAGACCTGGAGGCAACGTTTCATGCAGGTTTATTGGGGAGTGTTTCAGGAGATGAACCTTAAAGAAGGTGAGGAAGGCAGGACTGGACAGAAAGGTCGGCCTGCAATGAAGTTGTGCCTGAAGCCTTAGCTGATCCTAAGAGTGTTCTGCAGCTGGAGTGGGCTTTCGCAGTTGCAAATCGAAGCAAGGGGCCAGGCCCTTATGCCTGCTTAGCTGCCCCTCACTGATGTGATCCATTTCAAAGATCCTCTAATTTCATCTCCCCTCTGCCTGTGAGCAAGCTCCCCTGGGAAGGGCATGGAGTCAGGGGACTCTGTGGAGCCGCAGCCTCGGGCTGGGCAGGTCAGTGTTGAAGAGGGCGGCGAGCGGAGCCCCTCAGGCTCCACCACGGTCGTATTCAACAGTTCGCTCCCCTGGGTAGGAGCCCCTCTGTCTGCTTCATCCAGGGAATGTCTCTGCCTGACTTTGAGGATCCCTCCGTTGTTCAGCCTCACCTTACCTGGTTTTGAACTCCAGTTTCTTACCATCTTCCCTGCCTGCCCTCCGGCCCAGTAAGGGTGACCTCGGTGCTGCCTCACTGGTGAAGTCTGGTCCGCAGCCTCCCTGAAACCCGTGCCCACGCACTGTCCCTTCCTGTGCCTCAGGCCTTTGCTTCTGTTCTCCTCCCTCCGCAATCTTCTCTCTCTTCTACATCTTCTGTTCTGCTTTCACGCCCAGGCTGTGAGTACTTCACAACTCTGGACTTCACTGTCTTTTTAATCATAATTTTCATTAGTTTTGTGGATGCTTATCTTGGACATATTATTTTGGAAGGTGAAACATTTAATTTCTTTGGTATTCTTGATAGAATCTAGCAAAGTGCTAGTCCCTTAATAGAGGATCAATGAGTGGCTGTTTTATTTCCTAGTTGTTTTATAAATGACACAGCAAACAAAGATTAACACTCAGGCTCTGGCTGGTGTGGCTCAGTGGCCTGAGTGCTGTGAACTGAAAGGTCGCCAGTTCGATTCCCGGTCAGGGGACATGCCTGGGCTGCGGGCTGGGTCTTCAGTTGATGTATCTTTTGCACATTGATGTTTCTCTCCATCTCTTTCTCCCTCCTTTCCCCTCTCTCTAAAAATAAATAAATAAAATATTAAAAAATTTTAATTCTCAGATTGGTGAGATAATATAAAATTAAGCTCAAGGGATGACATTTTCTTAAAGAATTTCACAGTGATACGTTTCTAAAGGTTTGTGTGGCTCCAGAAGTAAAACAATGAGTTAACAGCAGCTTCCTCGCCCTCCTGCCCCAGCTCACGTTCTCACCCTGTGCTGGGGCTAAGGGCAGCCTGCAGGTCGCTCCTGTGATCCCGGTCCCCCTTTAGGAATGTTCTTCCCATCTCTCTACCCAGCTCTGTGGTCCAGTAACCCCCTCTACCCACAGCGCGTCCTCCCCTGGGCTTCGCTCCTGAGCATCCGTCTGGCCAGCTCCTCCTCAAAATGGACGTGTGTCAGTGAACAAACTACATTTACACATAGCAACACATCATGCTGACTGAAAGAAGCCAGACACGAAAGAGCGCATGATCGTTGTTACAAAAGCAGGCAAAGCCAGTCTATGGTGTTATGATTTATTATAATCAGGATGATGGTAACTTAGGAGAAAGAGTGTTTAGAAGGCACATGGGAGGCTTTCTGGAATGCTAGGAAGTCTGTATTTCTCGATCTAGTGCTAATTACGGTGATGTGAGCTGTGTACTTAGGATTGGCCCTTCTTTACATGTATGTTATCCTATGATAAAAACTTTTAAAAAATTTCCTTTCTACCTGGCAAGCTGATCCTTTTAGGTGCCGTTCTGAGACGAGGGGCACCTGCTGCTGTTCCCGGAAGCACTGGGGTAGAGGCAACAGGATGCGAGGAGCCACGAGGCTGGCTCTCTTTGCTTGCCCTCGTTCTGGTGGCTCTGGGGAGCAGCGAGGGGTCATCAAAGTGGTCCATTTGCTATTGGACATTATTATACATTAATAATAAAAAACCCTTTTTCAAAGGCTTGAATTTTTCTTCCAATAGAGCCTATGGCACAAAGGTTTCCAGCAACAGAGAGAAGAGACCCTGTTGGACTTTTCACATTCACCTGGGTGGTGTGAATTAATGTAATGGAATTGGAAAGGCAGAGACAGGAGAAGTGTGGGTAGCAAGCCCTAGTGAGAAAGGCTTTGGGCCCTACTCTAGAAGCCCAAACCTAGTCTTTAATCTGGATTCTGACCTTTAGTAACACAGAATTTTGTGAAAGAACTACACAATAAATTTATGGTCACATACAAGAGGGGACCTAAAAAACCCTGGAATTATCTCTGGAGGGTGGGCCCCTTGTAGTGCAGGCTTCCTCCACTAGGTGTGTTCTAGGAACCCATCTGTATCAGTGTACCAGCTGGTGGTGTTGTGAGAGGTGGAGTTTGGCTTCAGTGAATTTTTTTTTTTGAAGACAGTTTCAAAGGATTTGTCCCCGTCATGATGGGTAATTTATGAGCACATCTGCCCACACCGTGTTGATTATTCAGCAGTTTTTGACCCAAAACGGCATGGCTCCTGTCCCCCCCTCCCCCCCTCCCCACACACACACACTGAGTGACTATTTTTGTTTGTTTTCCGGGATGAGAAAAAGTCCTTCAAAGCTTTGAGGGAGAGGTGAAACAAAAAATGTGAAGCACTAAAAGGCATCAAAATCGATGAGTTCAAAAACAGTTTTGAGCCATGAAAAAACCGTCTTGATAGGTGTATTGCATCAAATGGAGAGGGCTTTGAGGGTGACTGAAGTTTAAACGTGTAAGAATAAATACACAATTTATAAAAAAGTCCATTTTGGGCGGGATTCTCTTTCATATCAGCAAGTAGTACAAATTCTTTAACAAATACAAAGGGGATTCAGAGTAAATGAGGATTCTTGTGAGGTGCGGTTTGTCAGGAAAGGTGGGCGTCGGCAGAAGTAGGTTTGCCTAGCACAGCGTTTGGGAGCGTGATCACAATGATGACAGACGATGCTGATTCTTCACGGACTCTAAGGTGAGTACCTGAGGCCCCGCTTTATATGCGTTGTTGCATCCAATCCACAGAACTATCCTGTGTGGTGTAGCTCCTGGAATTATCTTCATTTTGTAGGCGAGGAAAGCCGTAGCTCAAGTGAAGGAGTGTGGCAGATGTCCAAACCCTGGCAGCCGGCGGCATCATTCTAAGAGTGACCATGGTGTTTGCAGGGATGTCATTAAAGTTGTTAGGGAAACCGTTGCTGTCAGGGGAGCTGTGAGTCTGTTGGGTAATTAATAATTCTACCTTTGTTCTCATAAAGCCCCACAGAATAGTAACTAATGAAAGGTAGCCTGGTGTAGTGGAAAGAATGTGGATGTTGAGTGAACAGAACCGGTTTCAAGCTCTTGCTGCTTGTTCGCTGCTGTGTGTCCATGGACAAGTTCAAGTTCCTCCACAAAGGAGGAACTGTCTGTATCTGACTGTCCGTATCTTCAAAAAGCCACTGTGGAAAACAGTAGTTTAATCATGGAACTGCCTTTTGACCCAGTGAGCCCATTTCTGGGAATATATCCCAAGAATCCCAAAACATTAATCAGGAAGAATATACACACCCCTATGTTCATAGCAGTGTTGTTTTCAATATTCAAGATCTGGAAACAGCCTAAGTGCCCATCAGTAGGTGAGTGGATGAAGAAGCTGTGATATATTTACACACTGAAATTCTGTACGGCTGTAAAAAAGAAGGAGCTCTTACCCTTTGCGACGGCACGGATGGACCTAGAGAATATTATGCTCAGTGAAGTAAGCCATTCGGAGGAAGACAAATACCATATATGATCTCATTCATATGTGGGAATGAAAAAAATAAAATGATGAACAAAATAAAACCAGAGGCATAGACACATGGTACAGACTGACAAATCTCAGAGGGGAGGGGTGTTGGGGGAGACTAGAAGAGATACGCCAAAGAACATATATGCATATATGCAGAGCCCCTGGGCACAGGAAGCAATGTGGTGAAGGGGAGGTGGGGGACTTGGTAAAGGGGGCAAAGGGTGGGTGGAAATGAGGGACATCTGTAAAAGTGTCAACAATAAAAAATCTTTTTAAGAAGATTGAGAAATAATGTACTTTGTCATTTTGCTCTATAGGTTTATTGTAAATATTTATGAGATGGTCAAGTGCTACAAAGTAGTTATTTGTGTTAATAGTATAAGTAATAGACATGCTGCTGATGATATAATGACAACAATAATAATAATTTTAAATAGTGGTAAAAAAATAGACAGTAATGCTTTGCATCAGATGGCCACAAGGATTGAACTACCCTTTGCTGGCAATGTTTCAAATATTTGCTGATTAAGTTGTTTTGGTACATTTGCAGTTTATGCCCTTCTTGGCTCAAACAAGCAATTAAATTCTCCTCAGGAAATCATGAAAGGTTACCTTTAGTGTACAGCCGACACTGCTGAAATTCTGGCTTCCGTTCAAGATTCATGGCCAAATGAACGTCTGAATCACTTGAGGCCTATTCATAAAGCATAGGATTATGGACATAACTAAAGTTTATGTACTTAGCTAAAGTGACTTGAGTTTCATAGTGTTGCCAGGAGATAGAGACTGTGTTCTATACTCTGTGCTCTGATTCACAGACTGAAATGTAGCCATCTGTGGGTCGCATTGTGTTTATATGTAAGTGAGCATCTGACTTGGGCCAGAGCTTACTAAATTTAACAGAGGATGCCTCTAATTTAGCAATTGAGATTTGTAAAGAGCCCCTAGGGCACTCCAGGAAAATTTTTGTATAGAGAAGAGATAATAGCGATATTTCAGTCATTTGCAAATCGCCTCTTAAAGTAAAATGCCTTATGAAAACCACCAAAACCATAGCATAAGTATTTCTAAAACTTAAATTCAAGTACTCTTAGAGGGACTTCTTCAGAGCCAGAAAACCTTCATTTCAGACATTTCGTCAGCGGTCATTGCTCTGGCCTTTCCTGCTGGGGTATAAGTAGTGAAGATGTGTGTACAAACTGATGTCTTGGAAATGATTTTTTAAAAATTTAGTTTTTATTTTATTTTACATATTATAGGCCAATTTTACTGTAATGAATTATACTAACAGGATTTTACATTTACTCTGAGATTTATGGGACTAGATTCTAGCACAGAGCCCAAGCTAACATTTGCCTGGAGATTTTCCTGGGCGCTGCTCAGGAGTGTCCAAACCTGTCCCAACGACAGCGCTGAATAAGGTATCATTAGGAGATGAAAGAGATAATCATAAAAGTCACTCAGGAATTAGTCCTGTGTCTCACCCTGACAGTGTGGCTCCGTTGTTGGGTGCCGTCCCACAAAATGAAAAGGTCACTGGTTGGACTCTGGGTCAGGGCACATTCCTGGGTATGGGTTCCCCTTCGTCAGGGCGCATAAGAGAGTCAACAGATTGGTGTTTCTCTCTCACGTGAGAGGGGTGTTTTTCTCCTTTTCTCTCTTCCTGCCTTCCTCTCTCTCTTTCTCTCTCAAAAAAATAAAAATAAAAAATAAAAAAAGAATTAGTTCTGTTTCTTAAATGCCTGTTATTTTAGCCATTTTTCCAAACTTTAAATATTTGTTAGTTAGTCCCTGTACTTCAAAACTCCAGAAAAAAAAATGGGTGTCACTTTGGATGAACTCTTTGTCTTACCCACATCTGAAAACTAGGTTGGTGCTTCTGAGAGTCTAGCAGGAAGGAAGGCTTCATGTCCTGTCAAAGAGTATGCCTCTATTTCCTTTGTGTGGTTTTCTGTTTTAGTTTTCTCAAAAAAAACCCCAGCAAAACCCAAACTGTGTGCACGTGTGTGTGCATGCCTGCCTGCATTTTGGTAAAAACTGTATTCAGAAGAACATGTAAAAGTCCTCTTGCTGTGATGTAAGTAGTGGAGACATAATTGTTTTTGATCAAATTTTTTTGGATAATTTTTTTAAAAGATTGCTCAGTTGCAAATTATAAGAAGTATAGTTCTTACTAACAGCATTTTTCAGATTGTATGGACTTTAATATTAAAGACTTGGGAAAAAGTGTAAATTATTTTTTAATAAACTCTTGATAGTAGAACTTCTTCTGTTTGACAAAATTCTTGTATCACAAATTTATCATGGCTTAGGAATTTTATTACTCATATTTTAGAAAGGATCCTTTGAGAGTAGATTAACATAAAAATGACCATTCAGAATGTGGTAGTGTTGCTTTTGTTAGTCAAAACTCCTAGCAGTTCTATTTTTTCAGTTAAAGTTCTGATCGGTCATCTGGATAGAAATTTTGAGAAATTGTTTTTGCAATTATAGCTATCTTAGAAGAACTCTTTTTAGAGAAACTGAGCATGGATGCCAATTAATTCCAGCTGTTGGAGTGAATTGTATGTAAATATCTGAGTTCAGCCTCCAGTAACTTGGGGAGAAGCCCTTAAATGCTATAATTTAGCAACCGAAAAGCGTTACGGCCGTTTGTCCCCTCATTTGACTGAAGCACTGATTTCTCTATTTCCCTTTCCATGAGCGCAGTATTTCTGGCTGCTGTTGGATGTCTCTGCAGAGATGCCAGTTCTGGTGGGAAGACAATGTTGAGGGAAGTGAAAAAAAAAAAAAACGGCTTGATTTCTAATTTTCATATTTATTATTATTATTTTTTTCCTCTAAACTTGAATACCCAGTTGTATATGTGTGGTTTTTCAAAAAAACCTAATACGCTTGTTTTTTAAGAATAATTTTAGGGCTATAGAAAAATTGAGCAGAAAATATAGACAGTTTCCACATACCCCTTTTCCCCTAGCACGGGATTTATTATTGTTGAACAAATATCCATACATTATTATTAGCAAAAGTCCGTATCTCACTTTAGGGTTCACTGTGTATCGTGCAGTTCCGTGGGATTTGATAAATGCCTGATCACATGTACCCACCATTACAATCTCTCACAGAATAGTTTTACAGCCTTAAAGATGCCCTGCGTTCCACCCAGGCACTGCCTGGCAGCAGCTGATCTTTTCCTCTCTCAGTGGTCTGGCCTGCTCCAGAATGTTACATAGTTGGAACCATAGAGTATGTAGCTTTTCAGATTGCCATTTGACATTTACTATGCATTTAAGCTTTCTCCTGTTACCTTTTAGCACTGAATAAGATTGCGTTGTATGATGTGACACAGTTTTGTTATCCAGGAAGGATATCTTTGTTGCTTCCAACTTTTGGCAACTATGAATACGGCTGCTATCCATGTTCTTGTGCAGGACGTTGTGTGCGCATAAGTTTGCAACCCCTTTGGGTACTTAATTTATTTTTACCTTGAGAATGAGTACACACTGAGTATAGAGCTGAGGATCAAGAAAAAGCATTCCTATGGGTTGGGAGCTGGGTGGGGATAGACTATTCAAATGTAAAGTATGGGTCCAGCAAAAGTTTGCAAGCACCAGACTGTCCCCTGCCTGTGGGTTACTGGGCTGGGGGTGAAGGCGGAGAGGCTGGAAGATGTTTTTCCCTGCATGGTTACAGTTTAAAACAGTGGAGAGGAGTACCAATAAGCAGCCTGAATCAGTCCCATTTAAAGTCCTAGTTAGTTAAATTCCCATAAACACTTTTAAACTGTGTTTATAAATTTAATATATTCAGTTCTTTTATGCATTCAGATGCCTTGTTCTAACAACCAGAACTTTTCCAAGTCTTAAACTATTCTTGTAAATTTGATAAAACAAAATTTATAAATATAGTTTCTCTTAAGAATTCTAGTTCTGGTTTGAACCTAGTAAAACTCTCTTACACCTTTCTGTTTAAAATCACATTTTTTTTTTAGATTTTATTTATTTATTTTTAGACAGAGGGGAAGGGAGGGGGAAAGAGAAATATCAATGTGTGGTTGCCTCTCATGTACCCCCTTATTGGGGACCTGGCCTGCAACCTAGGCATGTGCCCTGACTGGGAATCGAACCAGTGACCCTTTGATTTGCAGGCCAGTGCACAGTCCACTGAGCCACACCAGCCAGGGCTAAAATCACAATTTTAAAACAAATTAGATTGGAACTACAAGCCTAGTCAGTCAATCTATCACATTGTCTTAAAACATGATAAATACTATATCAAGTAAATATCGAACTATGTCCAAATGATTACACATTGATTTCTAAACTTAACCTCAGAGGTTTTAACACTGTGTGTCTGTTTTGATCCTTAACGCCTCTATTTAAAACTAAATATTCCCAGAGTTCTTGTCACCTAGAGTGATTTGTAGTTAGCACCCCAGGAAGAGCAGGCTTGTTACATAATGTGAGTTAGGTAACTTACCAGTTGAGACCTGAGGCCTGGTGGAGAGCTGCTGTGGATGCCCAGGGGCATCGCCCCAAGCCACTGAAGGACAAGCTGTACTATTTTGTGTAGTCAGTATGCCAACCAGACAGTTCTAGGGCTCTACTTTTAAATAATTCTTTTATTTCATTTGGATCTGCAGTTCTCCAAAGCAGGAGGCATTTCGCTTGCAACTAAACTATTCATCTTCTCATGAAATTTTGTATTCTTTTGATACTTTTCGTGTCTCATTAGGTCAGAACTCTGAAAACTATGTTAAGCTGATTCAGTGCTCCTTAACGCTCCCTCTCTCCTCTGTCTCCAGCCACTACGCTATCGTCTTCCTCACGACAGCTTTGCTGTTGGTCTCCAGCTCTGTCTGACTGAGATACTCATCTGCTTGTTGAATGACTCACTGACAGAGCGGTGGGCATGAATCATGAGGAAAAGTTAAGAAGTGGGGTCCTTTTGGAATTCAGATGTTGAGGTCTTGTGTGACATTTATGTTGTATATAAGTGTACCTATAAGTGGTAGAGTGAGTGTCAAACAGAACTAAAGATTTTTTTCAAAAGACTCACTATGAAGTACAATTCTAGATTTGGTTATTAGGATTGACTTGCCTCTTTCTCTCAGTCCCCACAGGTAGTCGATTGATAAATTCTATTGGCTTCACCTGCAGAAATGTCTGGACTCTAGTAACTTCTCGACACATCCTTGGCTGCCATTATCTCCATCTGGGGTCCTATTGTTAAATGGCCTCTTGACGGCTTTATGCTTGTTGGTTTCCATAGTTTCCCCTTCTGTCCATGTCTACCTTCTACACAGCAGTTGGCACAACTTTTTAAAACATAGATAGTTTTTCTTTTACTGTGAGCCCAATGCCTTTATCATAATAGACTGAAATCCAGATTCTTTAACTGTATGTTGCAGATCCTGGCTTCTGTCCAACCTCATGTCCAATCAGTGTCCTTAACCGGACTGGCCTCCTCGTTGTTCCTTGACCAGATGAGGTTTTCTCTCAGGACCTTGGACTTACTGTGCCTCTTCCTGCAACTCTCTGCCCTGGTGCTTCAGCATGCCCTCACATCACAGATTACCTCCTCAGGGACGTAGTCAGAATATACCTCATCGCCATTCCATTTAAATTCCTTCCTTGCACCCTCCACACACTCTGCCCTAGTCTCCATCATTCTGTGGTCTCTTACTGATTAATTTTTGTTCATAAGTTTTACCATTAGCTGACATTTCCCTGTGTATTTATTTGTTTATTATTTGTGGCTCGTTACTGTATCCCCAGCACCTACCATAGCTCTTGGCACTAGTAAGTAACACTTGTAACACAACGTACTTGCTGAATGAGTGAATGAATGAGTGAATGACCTCTTTATTGTATATGAAAGTGCAATAAAAGCAGGGGTTTTGCCTGCTTAGTTTATAGCAGTCACTCAGTAAATATTTACTGAAGGAATGATGAGTGGATTTGGGTTCAGGTGTCTATGAGGCATTTTAATTCCTGGTCTTAGATTCCCTTGACCTTGTCTTACTTACAGGAAACTTTTCCCCTAACCCCTTCACTGCGTGTCCCCTTCCCAATGATGAAGTGGCCGAAAGGAGTCTTCCGGAAGTTACACATAGAGAGTCTGATGGAAGCATTTGTCATTGGGCCCTTAGCTCATTGATTTAGTTTTCAAAGATGTCCTGCATCTTTGTGTTATGTAAAACCGGAAGTAAAATTAGTGGTGTAAGCATAAAGATGAGAATAAAATGGAGAATTTGAAAGTATTGAAGACTTAGGGTTGCTAAAGTAATTCGTCATCTTCAACATGGAATTTACATTAGATGTTGCCATTTATAGTTTTTTTTAGAGCCACTTTACATATACAGAATAATTTACAGCAAAATACTTACTATTTAAAAGTGTTTTTAAAAATCTGAAAATCCGCCCTGGCTGGTGTAGCTCAGTGGATTGAGTGCGGGCTGGGAACCAGAGGGTCCCGGTTCAATTCCCACTCAGGGCACATGCCTGGGTTGCAGGCCAGGTCCCCAGTGAGGGCCATGTGAGAGGCAACCATACATTGCTGTTTCTCTCCCTCTCTGTCTCCCTCCCTTCCCCTCTCTCTAAAAATAAATAAATAAAAATCTTAAAAAATTAAAATCTGAAAATCCCTTAAAATTTGAATTTTTATTTTATTTTTTTATTTAAGTTTTTTTAAAACATTTTTTTAGGGAGAGGGGAAGAGAGGGAGAGGAACAGCAATGTATGGTTGCCTCTCACATGGCCCTCACAGGGGACCTGGCCCGCAACCCAGGCATGTGCCCTGACTGGGAATCGAACCGGGACCCTGTGGTTCCCAGCCCGCGCTCAATCCACTGAGCTACACCAGCCAGGCTGAATTTTTAAAATATTATCCAAGATGAAAAAAAGAAGGACATATTGCTAAATATTGAAGTATCATTAGGGTAAAACAAACCCTTGTGTTTGAACAGAGCCAAAGGAAGCACTTCCCCCTCCTGTATTTTAAGCAGCTGTGGGCCTGAGATTGGAGTTGATAAAAATGCTTTAGCTTAGAATGCAGGCCATTAAGAGGGGCTTCCAAAAAGGCTTTGGAGAAGTTCTTGTAGGGAAAGGCACTAGAGTGGTGGCCCCTCCCCCCTGGGGTGGTGCAGTGGGCGTGGGAAAGTCACATGGGTGAGGAGTCCCTGAACTTTCTAGAGTTGTTCATGGCAGTTTGCCAGTCTCTTCTCAACCCAGTAGCCCTGTGCTTCCCATGCCTTTAGCCCGCACCTGGTCATCCACCACAGCAGCGCCTGGCTCCGGACTTGGGCCTTGTCTTCTCTGGAGAAGGAGCAGAAAAGCAGGGCTCAGAGTCGCTGCGCTGGGGTACCGCCTCTGCCTCTGCTGCTCACCGTTTCACAGGCTTATTTCACTTCAGATCTCATTTACGTTCTACAGAAACCCATCCTTCCAACATTTTGTAGATTGATATCGGAAACCACCTCGTTTTTAAGATTTGTGAAACCATTAAGCAAATAATGACTATGATTTGAATGCCACGAAAGGGCTCTGGGGCTGTGATGCTCGAACACCCTGCATGCACATCAGAACCCTTTGGGGGACAGGGGAGCGTGACTCCACAGCGTCCAGCGCACGCCCCGCTGGGCAGAGTCTTTGGGGCTGAGCGACAGGGACCTCATTTCTTAAGTTTTGATGTTTAAAGCACTGTTCTGGGGGCACAACGAGAATTACAGGGCATAGAGTCTGCCTTCAAGAGGCTGTGTCATGCTAAGAGAAATATGTCAGACCAAAGAAGTCAAGACCCATGCAATCTCACACATATTTGAGATATAAAAACAGAAAGCAATAAATGAATAAACAGGAAAAACAAATAAAAGCTCATAGACACTGACAACAGTATGGTACCAGAGGGAAGGGGATGGGGGTAATAAAAAAGGGGTCAAATATATGGTGACAGAAGATTTGACTTTGGGTGGTGAACACCTAAATAGTGCAACTTACAGATGATATATCATAGGATTGTACACTTGAAACCTATATAATTTTATTAACCAGTGTCACTCAGTGTTTTTGGAAAAGATGCTTGTGTCTAGTTAGAAAAATAAAAATGAATGGCACAATTAGGCAATGTGATTAATTTGGTTGATGGGAATGAAGGGGAGTCAGGATAAGACAGCATGGGGTTGGGTGTCCTTGATTTATTCTTGGGTTAGAGAGTTGGATAGAAGAGTACCAGCTACACTGACTGAGATAATAAGATTTTTAAAAAATTTATTTATTTTGTTCATTTTATTGGATCACCTCTTTTGGATTACAGACTATTAAAACTTGATATAACCAATCAACTGTATGCTATCAGGAAATTACAAAGTCAGAAAAATTAGCACACGCTTCAGGAGTTTCTTGAACACATGGCACTTTCCTGTGGTCCCCAAGTTCACACTCAGTTCTTGAGTTTAATGAAATAACAGAGCCATTTCCCCCAGTCCTACGACTGTAGGGCAGTGATTATTCCTGGGCACTGTGACCAAGTGCCGGACGTATGCGAAAGTTTCTAAGACATGAAGACTTTGTTTTCCGACGTGGTAAGCTTCTGAAAAGTAGTTTTGAGTAATATGTACAAATGAAATAATATTCTAGAATGCAGAATGATCAGCTTAGCATATGAGAACATGGCATGGGAGTTGTAACCGATTACACAGAGGGTACTAGAGACAGGTCCGTGGCCTCTCTCCCAGCAGTGCCTCTGTCTTTTTGGTCCACAGATCAGGTGGCTGGATGTGTCATTTCTGTAAGGGAGAAAGCCATGTTGGGCCCACAGGAGCATGGCCATAGTACCCGAGTTGGATTTGGAAGCTCAAAGAGCCATCCTTTTTTAACTTTTTTTTTCCACTAGACTCTACATTTCAGGTTCTTGCCTGCCTCTGTCAGGGCAGGTGGGCAGACAGATTCAAAGGGATGTGTGGACACCATCTCTGGCCTGACGGTGTACCTGGGTTTTGTAGTATCAGCCTTAGACTTACAGATTGTGAAAACATTAGTGTGAGAAGTCATACCAAACATCTTTTAGTGGAGTGATTTTCAAGCCTGGGGTGGGTTGCACATAAGAGTTGCAGAGGGAAGAGCTTATGTTGTTTAAGAAAATGTGTATAGCCCCGACCAGTGTAGCTTGGTTGGGCATCGTCCTG
Organism: Micronycteris hirsuta; assembly: GCA_004026765.1. NCBI lineage: Eukaryota > Metazoa > Chordata > Mammalia > Chiroptera > Phyllostomidae > Micronycteris > Micronycteris hirsuta. Next base: position 134,362 of record PVJI01000429.1, read on the forward strand.
CAAAGCGAAAGGTCACTGGTTCGATTCCCGGTCAGGGCACCAGTCAGGTCATGTGCGAGAGGCAACTGATCAATGTTTCTCTCCCTCTCTTTCCTTCTCTCTAAGAATAAATTAACAAAATCTTTAATAATAATAATAATAATAATAATAATAATAATACATGTATAGTATGACTATTTTGTCCATAATAGAAATTACAGGACATATACTCACCACAATTCTTTAGGCTGCAGCGGATATGCTGGTGGTGAAGCGAGAAAGTTTTCTACCACACTAGAGTGAAAAAATGTTGAGATCTGGTCCCATCTATTTATGTGAGAGGTAAGGAAAGGACTCAGGCAAGTCGCAGAGGTGCAATGACTTAGCTGGGGTTGCATAGCTAATGGTGCAGGATTGAGACTATCGCTTGTCTCCCGAGGAGTTCTGTGCCTGCGCTTTTTCCCTGTGTGCTTATACCCTTGGCTCCCAACAAGGAAGTTCATTAGCTGTAATGAACACTCCCACTGTTTCGGTGTGGTGGAATCCGCAGCAAGCCAGCTTTCTAGTGCTAAAGGTTGTAAGCAGGGAAGCCCATTTGCTCACCATCTCCCACCCCATCTGTTCTTTTCCCCAGAATGTATACCTTAACGATTTCTACCTGCTGCATTGTGCTTCTCAAGATTGAGAAATGAATGGCACATTTGTGCCTCAGGAGTTTAGAAAGGGCTTGTAGAAATCACATATTACCTGCAAGAAACAAATACTTGTATTTTCTGGTCATCTATCAGACTTCTTCCAAATGGCTTCACTGAATGCTGTGCTAGCTTTCACTAGTCTAATATAAACCACTGGTTTTAGTGAAATGTAATTTATTACAGTTTTATGCATGGTTTTCATTCAGAGTCAAGGTGGAATGCTTGTGAAGAGCAAATTTCCCCCCCTGCTTGACATCGTTCCTTAGCACCGCGGTGACTCTCCCCCCTCCTTTCTGGACTGGCACACAGGGTTGCTTGCTGGGACGTTCAGCGTGGTGCATCCAACATTTATGGTATGCCTACTGTGTGGACATCTGGAAAGGTATCAAAGAATGAAGGTGAGAGTTAAGCTGTCATTTAAACTTTGAGATAGATGGATGAGAGGCTGGAAAGAAATTGCTTCTTAGGACAGGCTACATCTACTTTCCATCTAAGAGGGGACCAGCTGTCTTATTACCTTGTCACTGTCACCAGAAGCTGTCACCCTCGAACCAAGATATTCTTTTCTCCTATCTTCTCTAGCCTAGCAAACCCCCATCTTTCTTCCAAAGCTCTGATTTATTTTAAATGAGTGAAAAAGATAGCTGCATAGTTATCCCCGTTGGGGAGGTTGTCACAGCAATTTTCAAGAACCAAGGGATGACCAGAGCTCAGCTTCTCCCTGTCATTTGAACAGTAAAGTTTAGAAAGTTCATGACTCACAAGTATCAGAAGGCTGTTAGTTTTCTTTAAAGCCTTACCGATTTGCCAGAAGCACCCAACAGAACTCCTAGAATGGGATGTTCTCTAAAAACAATTATAAAACCTCTTTAGATATATTAAGACTTACGTAGGCAGGAGAACAGGAATTAGAATAATTTATTGTCTTTTAACTGTTGCCTCTCTCATTCCTTCCTTTGCTTGGGCAGGGCTGCTTGGTGGGGAGTTGAAAACAAAGGGGAAATTATGGCCTGAGTTCAAGGGGACTAAATGGTAATAGAAAAAAATATAATAAAATTTTTTTTTTAAAGAAAGAAAGAGCCCTGGCTGGTGTGGCTCAGTGGATTGAGCACCAGCCTGTGAAACAAAAGGTGCCGGTTTGATTCCCGGCCAGGGCACATGCCTGGGTTGCGCGGCAGGTCCCTGGTGTGGAGTGTGCAGGAGGCAGCCAATCAGTTTATCTCGTGCACATTAATGTTTCTTTCCCTCTCTTTCTCCCTCCCTTCCCCTCTCTCTAAAAAATAAATTAATAAAATCTTTATAAAAAGAAAGAAAGAAAAAGTACACTCAGCCTAACTGAGATCAACACATTAGGTAAATGTCACCAATAAATAGTTTTATAGGGCTAGTTTTAAGGAAAAGGATAGAGAAATACCATTATATGTCTTTATTCTTTTCCCATGTCAATTAGTTGTTCTTCATCAGTTACTACTATATTATGTATTAATAATTATAAAGAGCCTGGTATTTTCTATACCTGGTAGGAATACAGTAAGTTGGTGATGAATTAAATGAAAAGGTAATGAAGCTTTAGAAGTTTTTTAATTTATTACAGAGGAGAGGATTAGTAACAAGGAAACAGCCTCATTGACTTGCTAAATTATTCTCATATATAATATTTTCTTTCTTTTTTGCTTCATAACTGAAGTTCTTAGAAAGTAAAATAAGCTATTTAATTGTAAGGGTTAAAAAAGACACTGAAGTTAAATGATGTTAATTGACGATATTTAATATAACTTTGTCATCTGTCATGTACTCCTAAAACTAAATAAATAAATAAAACTTTAAAAAAGAGTTGTATAAATTTGAACTGAGTCAGACCACTTAACAAATGGATTCTCATATACTGAAAAGTATACAACTGGTCTTCATTGAGAGATTTAAGCAATATTGTATTTATAGAAATTCTGAGAGATTTCTCTTTATGTTTTCATTGATGTTATATCTACTTAAATTAAAGTGCAAGTGAATAAAGAGAAGATATAAGAGACTACACACGCATGCACATTGCGTATGTAATATGTACTGTATGTATAGGAGAAAAAAAGAGGATTGGCCCCAACATGCAGATATCTACCAGCTGAGATTATGATGGATCTTTTTGCTTTTTACCTTTTGAAATTGTTAAAAAACATTTGAAGTGAATATATTATTTCCGTTTCAAAATAAACGTCACAGGGCATTTTTAGCGTAGTGAAACTTCTGTGTGGTGCTGTCCTGGTGGACACATTTGTCAAAACCCATGGAACATGTAGCACAAAGCATGGCCTATGGGCTAAATTAAAACAATGATCAGTAGTAGTTCATCTACTGTAGCAAACGTAGCACACGAGTGGAAGATGTTAGTAACAGGAGAAACCGTGGGAAGCCGAGGGCAGAAGAGAGGGAATATGGTGTATGGGAACCCTCTGAACTTTCTGATCAATTTTTTTATAGACCTAAAAACTGCTCTAAAAAGAAATTCTGTTACTGAACAATAAAAGTAATAGAATATTGTTAAATTTTTTATGGTAACTGATCTTGTTGCTTGGTTGCCTCTGTTACGGAACTTCACCTGTAACGGTACCTGTTTCTGGTGGAGCATTGTGTTTTCACTGTGTATGCCCAGCTGTCAGCTTTCCCAGGAGCACAGCGAACACTGGGAGGATCTTCTGATGGACTGTGGTAAACCGAGGGCACCTCTTAAATCCCTACCAGTTCCAGACACGTGCTTATGCAAAGGAGGAAACTAAGTGTTATACAGTGGCCCTGCTGGACACCCTGCTGATATTTCACATGTCCTCAGATCTCCTTTGTAGCATCCTTGTGATGTAGATATTATGCTCCTCATTTTATAGATGAGAAAGGACCTGAGCAACGTCACAAGCTAGCAGAGGCCAGAGCTTAAAATTCAGGTGTATCCAATCCTCTACGTTCTTTTGATTTCCTATAGTGCTAATTCTCGGTTATGCAGTCGCCAAAAATTTAGCACCTGACTATGTATTTTCCCACAAGATGCCATTTTTGATCCTATAAACTGTCATTTGACATTTTGGCAATGATATTAAACACGTAACTTCATTTTCTTTATTCTTGTCTAATGATCTCCAAAAGAAGGCCTTGGGAACGGTTTGGAAGAAGCCAGCATAAAGCGGGAAATGTTTACTGAACAGGGCGCTGCCAAAGAGCGCAGGGAGAGTGTGTGCCAGAAGCAGTGCGGTGATATAGCTTAGGAAGAGGAAGGCATCTAGGAAGGGGGCTAAAAACGAGGGGCACAGACCGGAGAAAGCAGCAGCCACTAGAAAAAGCTTTTCAAACAATAAACACGTCTTTCCCTCAGAAGTAGCAGAGTGTGTCAGACAGTCTGACAGTTAAACACCCACATCTGTGTGCGTCCAAACGTGCACACACATACTTACACACAATCGACCCTCTCCATAGCAACAGTCGTTATCACAATTAACAAGGGTATGGTTGCGTACTGAGCACTCTTCTAGCCAGAAGTAAAGGTGAGGGTCTGGAATCCTGTTTGTGAAACTCAACCCTTCTGTTAGGGTCTCAGCTGGGAATCTGACGGAAGAAGCCGTATGGCGTTTGCTGAGTTGTAAGTGCAGATATCTCACACAGGAATGCCGAGCTTCCTTATTGCGAATGTTGATTTTATTAGAGAGATTTGCACAGTGATGGTAATTTTCCCACTTTGTTTTATTGGGATCAAGACGTTATTATTGTCCTGTTGTTAATTCTTTAGTTCGCTTGTCTTAAGTAGATGACATAAATTGTAATTGCTCCTTAAATTCATATATATCTTCACTAACAACGAGAGCTTCTGATGTTTGCATAGGGGTCATATGCATTTGATATAAACCAAAAATTGGCATAAAATAGTGCTGTTTCTCTTTCAGCTCTAATTTGGCTTGCTAGTCATCAGTTTCAGCCTTTTTTTTCCTTCAAAAAGTACATATTTATAGTTCAATGTAAGTTACTTATATGTGTCACTCACAGTAAGATGCAAGTTTTAAATTTAAAAGTAGCGATTTATTTTGATATTTTTATTTTCATTTTGTAATTTTATCTGAAAATTGATTAATGACTTGATTATTCATTAAGGTTTACTGATGGTGATATTCTTAAACCACTGGGAATGAATAATCTCCATCTCAGTAGGCTGTGTATATGGGAGATATTTGCACAGCTCTGAATTTTCAGCATAAGTTTGTTAGGAAAAAGCAACCTACCTAATCATATGCTTTTTTTTTTAAAGATTTTATTTATTTATTCTTAGAGAGAGGGGAGGGGAGGGAGAAAGAGAGGAAGAGGAACATCAATGTGTTGTTGCCTCTCACGCATCCCCTACCGGGGACCTGGCTTGCAACCCAGGCATGTGCCCTGACTGGGAATCGAACCGGTGACCCTTTGCAGGCTGGCACATAGGTTCTTTTGAATTGGCATTTCAGGATTCTTAGGGTATAACCCCTAAGCGGTGGAACTGCCAGGTCAAAAGGCAGTTCCATTTTTAGTTTTCTGAGGAAATGCCATACTGTTTTCCACTGTGGCTGCACCAGCCTGCATTCCCAGCAACAGTGCACTAGGGTTCCCTCCTCTTCACAGCCTCACCGGCACTTGTTTGTTGATTTGGTTATGATGGCCATTCTGACCGGTGTGAAGTGATATCATGGATATGAGTGTTTTTATTCCACTTATTTTAAAGGTTTCATTTTACTCTTCATCTTTTAACATCATTAAATGAAGTGATTAAGATGTGCAAGTTGCCAGTTATAATGCTGTTGCCAGTACAGCATAGGGAACATAGTCAATAAATATTGTAATAACTATATATGACGTCAGCTGGGTCCTAGACTTATTGGATTGATCATTTTGTAAGTTATTTAAATGTCTAATCACTGTGTTGTACACCTGGAATTAATATAATATTGGATGTCAACTATAATGGAAAGTTAAAAACTTATTTAAAAATAAATAAATACAAATAAAATAAAGTAATTAAGTGGAAGCATTATTTTCTGGGGGAAATTTCCATCAGAAAATTAAATAAGTTCCTTACTTGAATTCTTACTTGTTATCCATTTTTTCTTCAAAGTCATCAAGTGGTAATGAAAAGCTAGCAAGAAATAAAATGTCCAATTTCGAATGTACTGTTGTGCGGGCAAATGGAGATTGTCTTTGATAGCTCTCTTTTCTAGTGCCATTGGTTTGAATACATTCCCCACAAACCTTCTCATAAGACTTGTAGTAAATTATATTATTTAAATGACAAGTAACAGGCACCACTCAATGCTAACCTTTTATTAGACCCATACATTTTCATTTCAGTCAATATAATACCCATATGAATTTTTCTGAAAAATGCAATGAGAGTTGCTTTTCCCCCTTGGTGACACTGTTATGTCACAGAGCTAGGGTGGCAGTAATCTGATTTGTGACCATGAAGTGCTGTTCTGTCAGGTTGTCACTAGAATAGTACATTCAGGCGGTTACTTTTATGTGAAAGGACCTCTTCCTTTCAGACCGCAGTCCATTCTGTCTCTTCCTGCTGGGTGAATTTTCTAGAAGCTCAGGTCCTCTTTAACCTTCCTTTCTTTTTTTTTTTGTGTGTGTGTATACAAAAGTAATTAAGCTCCATAAGAACCTGAGAAATGGGAATGCAAACCTTTGTCTCAAAGCTTGTCCTTATCACTTCCCTTCAGACATTTCATTCTTCAGCCAAAATAAACTAAGGTACGTAAGATCCCCTCTTTATGACTCTTGTTCTTTCCACACAACCACCTTCCTGGGGCTTAGAATGTTCCCCCTCCTTATAGCACATCCATAGGTTCTCTTAGAGAAACTCCTTACTACCTGCGTTGCAAGATTTCCACACTTTGCTTCAGTTGTTCTCTCTCCTTCCTCTTCATCGCCTTAGTATTCTGGTTGTTCGGTTGTTGTTCTCCCTCGGCACCACGCGCCTCTGTGGCAGTGAAGTTAGCTCTGCGCTTCTCTCCCACTGGGGTGTAGACGTTTTGCTTAAAATGCGGGTCTAGGTGACCTCTGAGGTGCCACAGTCTGTGCTGGTGCCGAGCATTCTGTGCACAAGCTCCAGGCCTGTTTTCAGGAGGCGTTGCAGTTCACCACGACGTATCCAGCAAACTGAGCAGTACCTCGGGTGCTACTGTGGGAAGAAGAAGTCTGTTTAGTGACGTAGCAGGGAAAGAGGAAACAGATACCGACGGCTCAGTTGCCTTGTTCCCTACAGCGGGGCGGGTTAGGACTGTGATCTAGGCAGAGAATAAGTGGGGCCAGCTGAGGGTATGATCCATCATCACCTGTTGTGGGTCCATCACGTGCCTTGGGTTTATGAAGTAGCTCATGGAGAAATAAATGATCATTGTCTGAGTAACCAAAATGGCACCGACGGTCTCATGCTGGGGCTCAGCCTCTATCCTGCTCTGCCCTCCCCCTACCTTCGTCAGGACCAGTGTGCTCTCTGGCTGGTCCCTTCCCCAGAGTGGTCGCATATGAATGGGGTGGGGTGAGCAGGACCATCGCCATCTTTCCTTCCAAGACTCCATCGGATTTGGCAGGGGGTAGCACGTAACAAGGAAACCAATTGCTTTAGCTTACTTAGGAAAGCAGGGCTGATAATTGTACTTGTCAAAATATTTCTCTAGGCGGATCATACCAAACAATATGGAATGTTTTTTGGATGCTTGTCTACTCCGTAGTTAACCTACCTATGGTATGAATTTGGCTTGCATTGCTACAGGAGTGAAATCGTCAAAGTCTGCCGGTACTTATGGAGCTTTTCCACATCTTCCAAGGTTAGAGAATTACATACAGATCATAGGTGTTCCTTAAATATTGAATGAATAAGTACTTTGTTAAATAGATATCCGCCTAAGAAGAGAGTAAAAAGCAAGAGAATTTTGAGATTTTTTCACTTTTATTAGCTACATTTGTAATATAAAATAACAGATGATCTAGGTAAGAAGCATTAAACTAAATAAGGAGTCTAAGCGAAAAAGTAAGCTGCTACCCCACTTACACCTCCCTGGGCCCAGTGACTCTCAGTGTCCGAGTGCGCGCACCCCGCTCACTGCCCTTTACGTGCGTATCGCTTTCAACGGGCGTTTTGTGTCCCCGCTAAATGTATCTTACACATGTTTAGGTAATAGTACTTTTACTATGACTATTGCATTTTTTAATGACTACACAAATTTTTTGTCACATGAATGTGTCATATTTTATTTAAGGAGAACACCATGAATGGGCAGCTTAGATTATTTCAGATTTTTCACTGTTTATCAGAACATTGAATGGCACATTTTTATGAAGGTATCTTTGCCTATTTTTGTATCTGTCTGTGAATCCCTAGGAGAAATGCTGGTTCAAGGGCTATAAGAAATATTTTAATTTGCCCAGCTGGTGTGGCTCAGTGGATTGAGTGCCGGCCTGCGAACCAAAGGGCTGCTGGTTTGATTTCCAGTTGGGGCACATGCCTGGGTTGGAGGCCAGGGTTGGAGGCCAGGTTCCCAGTAGGGGGTGCATGAGAGGCAACCGCACATTGATGTTTCTCTCCCTCTCTTCCTCCCCTCCCTTGTGTCTAAAAATAAATAAATAAAATCTTAAAAAAAAGAAATATTTTAATTTTTGAGAGATGTTGACTCATCTCCCTCCCATTTCAATAACATCTGGCCTCATACAATATATGAATATATTTATTTCCGACATTCTGTCATTGCTAATATTATTTAGATAAACTTGCTCTAGTTTCAGGCTTCAGGTTCTTCCCTGAGGGTTGCCTTCCTGCCCATTTAGTCCTTCCGCTCCTGTGTTGGGGTGGGGTCGTCAGGCCATCAGTGTTGCCCAGATGCTCTCAGACTTGACTCTGCAGTTGCACAGGAAGGAGCCTGGTGCAGTGGTCGGGCGATAAACTCACTCCTGCAGCCTCGACTAACTCCATTTTGTTTCTCTGTTTCTCATTTTCCTAGGACATAAATACCACATGGTTGATGCCTACTTGACATTTTTTCTAAGTTTCTGAGAATGAATTACAGAGAATGAGGGCTAGAGAGGGGAAGTGACACACCAAATTACGTGACTTTTGACAGTCCCTCGGGGCCACAGTACAGGGGTGGGCAAAAGTAGGTCTGCAGTTGTGAATACATGAAACAGGGAGTTTATTTGTATATTATTATTTATTACTTATTGTATTATTAATATGATGCAACTGTAAACCGACTTTTGCCCACCTTTGTATTCTTCTCTGCATCAGTTGGACTAAATACCCTCCAAGGTTGGTTTAGATCTGTCAGTGAATCTCTATTCAAAAACGTCATGGAAAGTAAGTCTTGTTTTAGTAACCCTAGGGGTTCCTCTTCTACCAGGTGGGTCTCATTGGGGCTTTGAGATGAACGATTTCGAATGGCTGTAATTTCATTTCTGCCTGTCCCTCTTTGGTAGAGATTGTGATCTTCTTATAACAGACACTTCTTTCTTATTCTGCTTCTAGTCCCCTTTCTTACTCTTGGTTCATGGGATTCATAAAACCCACTTTGAATTGGTTGCTTCCTGTGGTGTTTTAATTGTCATTATAGCTTGTCAAGGTGATGCTGGACTTTTACACAAGACACTCAAATATTAATTCAAAGATCACAAATTTCGAGGCCCATCAGATAGCAGGCTATAAGAGCCTCTGTCACTCTGGGGGTATGAGAAGGGTAGGGGACATAGCGGTGACGTCTGGTATGAGGGGCTGGATGTGTAGCTCCAGATGCGCAACTTTTTCCCACATCTGGTTTTTCTAAAAAATCCAGAGTTGTGCATTTTGCATAAAATCCTCCAATTTTAAAACACTTAATAAAGTTTTAAAGCAGTACACAGGCCAACCACACCAGGTCTGTGGGTTGGATTGGACTGTGCTGTAAACCCACATATGGTTTAGAACATCTTCTTCCTTCTGTCATTATTGTTTATAAGCTTAACTCATGCTGGTAAAATGTTAGGATATAATTTTAGTTTCTAGCATGAGCTTTTAGAAATAAATTATAGTTTCAAACAAACATTTTACCATCTTTTCACAATCTGAAATGAGTGGAAATAAAATAGTGCCTTTGTAGTTACAGCATTAGCAGATACATTTCACTTCCTTATGAAAGGAGAATTCTTAATGATATCCTATACAATGCTTCTCTGCTTCTTTTTAAAGTTGAGGGAAATATATAGCCTCAGTATGGCCGTCAGTTATTACAGAAATGAGAATGGATCTATTTTGATCAACATATCTGGGCTGAACTAAACACAGTGTGACAAGATAGCTTAGCTGCAGCAGAACGCGATGCAAGGAATTGTGCCACTGACGACTGTTTGTGGGAGATCATTTAAGGATTTTATTTTTCTCATTTGTGCATGCATTATTCAACCTTCACTTACTTAATAGGCAGCTTCTCTAAACTCAGCAATGAGTTGAGCGCAGTGAACACAGCAGGAGTAAGAGCAGATAATGAGGGAGTGGGGGTTGCAGATGGGTGGAAATGGATTATCAGGTAATTATAACACAAGATAACTTATGCTGAGGGGTTGATAGAAAATGCTCCTACCTGGAGCCTTGGGGGTCAGCAGAGGCTTCCAAAGGAAGTGATAGCTGGGTTAAGATCTGAAGAGATGGTCAAACGTGTGAGGCGCAGAAGCTATGGCAGAGGGAACAGAAGAGACAGCCCCTGAGAGGTCTGAGGGGACAGGGCGAGTTGCAGATCTGCAGGAAGCACCACACGGCTGGAGCACAGACTGGGACCGGGAGTCAGAGGAGCTGAGGGCTGAGCTCTCTCAGGAGTCCTGTTGTGCAGGTCCTTGTAAGTCCTGTTAAGCAGCTAATGGAGAGGTTTAGGAGAAATGTTTTGATCAGATAAAGGCAATTCTAATTCTCACCAGAGGCTATGTTTTTATTGACTTTAGAGAGAGGAGAAGGAAGGGAGGGAGAGAGGAAGGGGGAGAGAGAGAGAGAGAAAGAGAGAGAGAGAGAGCGAGAGAGAGAAAGAGAGAGAGAGAAGAGATCCCCGTGAGAGAGAAACACTGATCAGCTGCCTCTCACATGCGCCCTAACCAGGGATCAAACCCGTGACCTTCTGGTGCACGGGATGATGCTCTAACCAACTGAGCCACCCGGCCAGGGTGATAAAGGCAATTTTCCAAAACCAATTCGAACAGCGAATTCTCCTTTGGCTTTCTTCTTTACTTATTACTATCTCTTTAAACCTCTTTAGTCTAGGTGGCGATGCTGCAAGTGAGCAGTTACACATATGTATCTGAGGGATCCGATGTTCTTCTAGTCTTCTTAGCTTCAGGTTTTTCTTCCCTCAACATCTGGGAAAATGTGAACATAAAGGGAAACCACAGTCTCAGCAAAACACTGGGAAGAAAGATGAGAAAACTAAGACAATGAGGGAAGCAGAAGGTGCTTATTTTGATTGTAGAAACAGAATTGTACTGTATTAGGAGTCAGGGCATTGGGGTTTGAGACCTCTGGCCAACTTTCTGTATATTTTATTTTCCCAGTTGTCTAACGAAGCTTTGGATTAGATGCTCTCGAAGGTGACACTCAGGGTTACAGTTCTGCGAGGGTGGTTTCACCTGTGTGTGACGAGGCAGTCACCCTATGTGTAAGTCACATCCCAGATGTGGTAAATGCACTGTGGTTTTACGTATAGGGTGTGTGTGTGTGTGGGGGGGTGCGTGTGGGGGTGTGTGGGGGTGTGTGTAACATATAGGAAACAATGAAACTCAATTGGAAAAGGAAATGTGGGCCAACGGGCGGTAGCTTATATCTGAGAAAACAGGGGAAATGCCAGTACCATGTGGCTGTTCACTGCCTGTCCCAGGAGCTGCCTTCCTGCACAGAAAGGCAGGTGACCTAAGCAGGGGCTGCTGTCAGCACCAGTCACAAGTGTAGGGACAGAGACAGGAAGAAAAGCTCCGTCATTGTCACAACATTTTAGGCTCAAAGTGTCAGGAGTCAACAGGTTCCTCGCCACGTGAACGTATGTTCAAATGATCCTTCATCCAGTTCCCTGGTTGGCGGTGATGGAGACAGAGGTGCAAAATTTCCGGGAAATTGGACACCATGTTAGAGAAACCTGTTTTTCTTCCCTTTTGTTATATTCTTTAATGGCTTTTTGTTTTGTTTTGTTTTTTATTTGTTTTTAACAACCACAACAATCCGAAGTTACCTTGCTAATTTAGGAACGTAAATATATAACGTACAACTTTCTTTTACTTTATATAGTTACCATAGTAGATAAATATTTTATCTTAAGCATTTCTGTAATATACTTCATGAAATCTAGCACTGCTAAGGTGCTGCCAGTTTCTGACAAGTAGGTAGTGACTTTAGAAAAGAGAATGAGACTCTAATAAAATTTTTAAGTTAGTTTTATTATTTTTGTACCAAAGTGGCTTCTCTAGTGTGGAAGAGAGTTAGCAAGGTTGGGAGGAGCCTTTCCCACTTTATCAAATAACGTTTTGCCCATGTAACTTGAATAAACATTTTTATTTTTACCACCATAGGCTCCTGAATACTGAACACTTGAGAGTCCCTCTGCCCTTCACATAGGTATACTTGTTTTTCTTTCTTGCTTTCGTGTGTTTCCACATATAGACAAGCCTCCTTCTCACGCTGCAGGAGCCGGCAGCACGTGGAGAGAGAGAAACAAGAGCAGTCGGTGTCTAGGCTTTGCCCAGCCTGCCAGCGTGTGACGGGAGGGCAGTCCTGGACTGGATCCTTAATTGCTTCTTTTAAATTAAATATCTTGTAAAGCGTCTATTTTAGTGGTGTCAGAATGGGCCCAGTGCTGTGTCCTGAGCAGCTGAGCATCACTGGACACTGAGCAGGAGGAAGCACGGGTCGGGGGAGGGCAGTGGGTCGCAGCGACCTGCCCATGGTGGCGGAGCCCCCTCAGGGCCGACATAACCTCGGGCTCCCACCAGGTCCCTGCTCACTGGAGGCAGCGTGAAGGATTTCAGGGCCTCATCCAGGCCCACGGACAGGTTACTGAGTTTCTTCATGGGGCTGTAGGGGCGGAGATGATGTGACAGCTTGGAGGCTAACTGACGCCATGAGAAACATAGGGCTCTGGGCTGTGCGCTTCCCACTGAATCACACTGCAGTTTGCGGTGTTTATCCCTCTGACTTCGTTATTCAGTCAAGTGAAGTAGTGGTGTGTTTGGAATTTCATCTCAGGGGATATTCAAGGGGGAGAGTTAACCCTGTCAACATTTCTGTTCATTTTTTTAATAGTTTTTCACTTCTCTTCCTTTCGTGCTCATAATCTGTTTACAGTGTCTCAGCCCTTCTAATTGTGTCTGTCTCTCAAAGCACTGGCTCTGATATAGTGTTTTATTGCCATCTTTTTACATAAAACCTTACTCTTTCATAGATTTTAGAAATTGTTGGGGGATTGAAAAGGCCATATACTCATGACCTTATCAACATTTTATTCGTACTGAAAAATGTTACGAGCTGACATTTTTTGAGTATTTGAAATGAACAGGGAAAAATGCCACACACATCAAAATACCATCAATTTTTCAGAATAAGGGTTTTTCTCTGCCTTCTAGCTCAAGACTTTATATCTTTCAGTGGAATCTGCCTCAGTGGCTGTGTGTGTGTGTGAGAGAGAGAGAGAAAGAGAGAGAGAGAGGCTAGGTAAATGAACTCATTAATTGACTTGCTGTTCTTATTGATTTGCTTGTGGAACAGTAAGTAGACTCAATGTAACTAGATGTATAAACACACACACATCTGCCCACCCGTCTGCACACCCATAAACACTCTACCCATTCCTCCACGTCAAACCATACACCGTGACTTTGAAACTTTAGGATGCATAAGCATTGAATAGTGATTGGCATACAGTAGATGTTAACTAAATATTAATTAGATAGTTTTTGGGTCCCATCACCATCTATTGCAATCTGGCAAGTCTGGAACAGGACCTGATGAATTTGCCTTGAGAGGCGGCACACCAGTTGACTGTGATGTAGGCGGTTGAAGAGACGCACTTCGAGAAGCGCCTGAGTGCAGACCTGTGGCTTTGGCTGTGGTGACATGAACGGCCTGCCTCCTGACGAAGGGCGGGGGGAATAGAGTCCCCTGTGTCTGGAAACCTACTGCTTAATTGCCCTACCTTTATGGAGGATTCTGACAGTACTCCATGCTTGACTGTCATCTTACAAAGGCGAGTGTTCCATGTATAGGCCCTCAGGCACTAGGACTTGCAGCCGTGGCGAAGAAAGCATTTTCCGACTTTCAGCTTCTCTTTATATTTGTAAGGAAATACAATAGTAGCTATTCACATACTTTTGTGTAAGGAGAGGTTGATGTAAGTACAGCCAAACAGTGATAGCTATTATGATATGTTTATTTTTATTTTTCTTAACCAGAGGACATAGGGGCTTGGTGCCAAACCACCTATCTTTTTTATTCCATACTTTGTAGTAGTCTTACTAACTGTACATGCAACCCACATGTATGTACAGTAGTATGTAGTAATTCAAATAAAGCAAACGTCTAACAGCTGCTAAACCCAGTTTTTATAGCCAGACAAAAAATGACCCTCCTATTATCAAGTCTTCTAGTAACCCTTAGCTCCTAGGTGGTCTCTTTTCTGCCTAAAGACAGTATTTGGAGCATAACTAGCATCATCTCCAACCCTGTTACTTAACAAGATTTGTTTCTGCAGAATTTACTAGCAAGATGTTGACATTCAAGAAGAAACACGTGTATATCATTCACATACTACCTGCGCATGCATGGATCTTTCCAGTGGCAAATGGAACAAGATTAGTTAGAGCGGGGTGTCAAACTCATTTTTTTTTTTTTAAGAGAGTTTTTTTTTTTTAAAGATTTTATTTATTTTATTTTTAGAGAGAGGGGAAAGGAGGGAGAAAGAGAGGGAGAGAAACAGCAATGTATGGTTGCCTCTCACATGGCCCTCACGGGGACCTGGCCCGCAACCCAGGCATGTGCCCTGACTGGGAATTGAACCGGGACCGCTTGGTTCCCAGCTCGCGCTCAATCCACTGAGCTACACCAGCCAGGGCTCAAACTCATTTTTGGGGGGGGGGGCATATCAGCCTCGAGGTTGCCTTCAAAGGTCTAAAATTATTTTAGGGCTGTATAAATGTAACTACTCCTTAACTGTTAAGGAGTTGAAATTACATTCGGCCCTTGGAAGGCAACCGTGAGGCTGATGTGGCCCCCCGGTGAAAATGAGTTTGACACCCTTGAGTTAGAGTATGGAGTGGCAGCTGGGTCATGTCCAAGTTCAACTGGGGATAATCAGAGACAATAAAACTAGGTGTCTTTGGCATTGAGCAAATTAATCTTAATGCAGGGACGTAACTGTTTAGACAAGAAATAGTTTCTGCATTTTGGATGAACCTGTGATAGAGCAAATTAGAGATGGATACAAGACCTGCTGTGTTCTAGGACAGGAAGAGAGACTCTTACAGTGCGAGGGTCTGGACCAGTACCCCAGAGAGGGTGGTGAGTAACAGGAATCACACTGCAGTTGCCATGACTCATCATTGTCATGGCACAGTGGTCGCATGTTCATTGCTCAGTTAGGCATCCGTATGCCTTTTATTGTGTTATTTCAGCCTCTTTAACCAAATAGCTTCTTATCAAGAGCTTTAGAAGAAACTTTTTTTATTTAAAAAGGAATAAAACCTTTCATTCTTTATCACAAACAATTCAAATTGTATAGAAAGGCACATGCAGAAAATTAAATTGTTTCTGTATCCCTCCCCTCAGCCAAAACCATAGTTTGATGAACAGATTTTTCCTAACTTTTTTTGCTGTATGCAGAGTTCATCCTTGGTCATTTGGTGGCAGATTAATTGGTTTGAATATTAGTGGTAGCAAAAGTAGCAATGCATTTGTGAAATGCATTGGTGAAAATTGCTTTGAACCAAGTAAACTCTGTTAGGTTGAACCATGAAAAATTGCTGTGTTACTAGGTCAGAAATAGCAGTCGAATATTGGCCATTTAACGTGGTGAAGCGATACTATCAGAGGAATTTGTCCTTTGAGGTGATGTAGTACAGTCGATGCGGTCATGTGAAGCTGCAGTGTGGAAATAGCCCCCAGGTGACTGCTCTCTGCCAGTGGTCAAGTGGATGAACGGGTATCGATGGCGAGGAGAATGGTTGAGGCCGTAATTTCCCACACTGCGTTTCAACTCTGTGACACTGGGGAACTCGGAAGGGGGGCAGAGCAGGAGGAATGTGCGGAGGGGTTGAAACTTTGCCCATTTCAAAATAGAAAAACTCAGCTAAGGAGGAAGTAAAAACGGTACATTTTTTGATGGATATAAAACAATATATGAGATTTATAAGGTACTCCCAACTGATTGTACAGTATTATCTTTCCACATTTGGACAACATCTAGTGAACAAAAAACATGTCTCTAAATCATGAATGTGATTTGAGCTAAATTAAGTTTACATGACATCACATTTATTTTAACTTTGTTTTGGGTTAGCTATGACCTCTTCTCCCCATAACAGGGTTCACTCTTTGTATTGTGAGTGTATAAAGTATAAAAAGCAAAAATTGTGTCAAAGATACAATTCTGTTTTTTTTTAAATTCTCTCTTGGAGATATGTTTATTGATTTGAGAGAGAGAGACACAGAGACAGAGAGACAGAGAGAAAACATCGATATGAAGAGAAACATCGATCGGTTGCTTCCCCACCTGGGGACTGAACCCGCAACCAAGGTATGTGCCCTGACCGAGGATTGGACCTGTAACCTTTTGGTGTATGGGATGAGCTCCAACTGACTGAGCCACCTGGCCAGGGCAATACAATGCCATTTTTTAACTTCATTGTTTCACTTTTTCATTTAGTGGTTTATGATATGTGTGTGTGCATGTGTGTTATGTGGGAGGCGGTATCAAATAATAGATCATTAGGGGGGTAGAACCGCAGTATTTCTCCCAGTATGTGGCTGAAGCAGGCAGCACACCACATAGCACTACATCCAAGTTCACCTGCAGCTGTGCACCCGTTCTCAGGGTTTGCAGAAGTACGTGCCTTCCTCTGCTGAGACCGTCTCTTCATCACTGCCACAGTTCAACAGCCTTATCCTGTGTCTGCGCGTATTCTTTTTTCTCTTTGCCTTTAAGATTGTCCCATTCAGAATATTTTCCTGATGAAAATATTCAGAACCCGCTGGCAAGTAAGTGAGATAGAACTTCTCCATTGTTAGTAAGCAGTTCTTCATTATTTATTATATTCCCCCCCCCACCCCGTCTTTCATGGTTCTTTGATTCTTACGCAGAATTAGAAATGTATAAGACTAAATTCACTTACTATTTAATAAGTAATATCTTATAACTATGTTCTAGTCTTTTTACCCTGCAATTTCATTTCTCAAAATTCATTATAGGGCAATAATTTGAAAGAAATATACTTTAAAAGTTCATTTTTGTCCTTTGTGGTGTTATTTATAAACACTGAAATCTTAAACAACCTAATTATTACTTATTTTCTGAGAGGAGCAGTGTCACAGTGAGTCTGCTCGTTGGGGTGGGGGTGGGGCGGGTAGAGGCTGTCTCATTCCTGGTTTTGATCAGAGGAAGGGAAGCTTGCGTGGGGACAGAGTGGGATTGAAGAGGCAGAGCCAGCTTCTCCTTGCCAGCACTGCTCATTGGGCCTCTCTGGGTTTTCGGAGGCGTAGCTGTCAAAGGGCCTGGTGGTGAAAACGAGTGTCATCTGCCCTCAGACCGGGGCTAATACTGACGTCATAGTAATAGAACAATAGGTCACGCTTGAGGGAGATCTGCAGATGACAGCAGGCCCTTTTCTCATTCAAGATGAGATTGAGCGCCTGCCCCATGTCGGGTGAGGGGGCGCTTAGTCTCCACATACCTAGAGTTTTACTATTTCTAGGACACAGTGAATTGTACAGCCTTAGAGCTGTCTAGCTGTGAGCTTGATGAAAAGGTTCCTGTCTGTTGTGGCTGAGACGTGGTTGACACCTTGGGCAGTAATTTTTGACTTCAAGGGAAGTCAGGCAGCAGCCCCTCCTGGCTACCCCACTGAAAAAGAGCACAAATGAAAGTTGAGAGGAAAATGTGAATGCACTCTTTCCAGAGGCCAAAGAGGGAGTAAGCAAGGATGGGGGGTATTTATTTGTGATCTCCCCTTTCTCAGTAGGATGTCACATAATGGCCAAGAAAACTACCTGAAACTTTAAAGAGAGGTTGTGTTACAGAACAGACCCAGGAGGGGGAGGGGTGAATGATATACTGTTACCGAATGGACCCACCCTTGGCTGCGGGGGTCCCCCACCCCGTACTAGGTTCGCCTTGCCTGCTGCCAGGGAAAGATGTCTCTCAGTGCCAGAGATTGGTGAAAAGGAAAGAGATTATTTATTTAAAGAGTTATAAAAACTTAAGAGTAGTAACTTAATGTCTTCCTTGAGATCCAAATTCATTTAGAATACCCACGAACACACAGTCCTTCCTTCCTTCTCCCTCTGCCCAGTCTGGGGTACTATATCTCAGAGAAAGAAATAGAAGTCTGTGGTTCTTCTCTGCCCAAGCCGCGTGGTCCCAAAAAGACCCTGCATGGCTGCCTCGCCTGAGTTTAAATCCCAGTGCCAGTCTTCCTCTGTTGCACCACTTCTGACTCGTCCCACAATTAGCCACAGCTGCCAGCATTCCCGTATTCTTCCAGCTTTACTGGGCTGCCATAGTAAGTCTGGGCAGGTGTGGCCCCATGGGATGGAGCCAATCATCTCCAAGCTCTCACACAGCTGCTGTGACCAGGGGGCGTTGCCTCCCAGTTACATCTTGGGTGGAAATCACTCCCATCCTCCTGGCTCAAAGCATGGCCACAGCTGTTTAACATATCTATGAAACCAGTTAAAGGTTATAGATATGTTAAATGACTGTTCTAGAGGTTATCTGCAAAACTGTTGCTATTCAAAACAACTCTCAATGGCCCTGCTCCATGTGTCCCATCCCCAGCTCAGACTTGTAGTGGTGAGGACATTCTGTATATATATATATATTTCTAATATTTCCTGGACACCCTGGGTTCCGGACCCCATTACAAATCCCTACCTATTTGGGGCCCACTTTGCTGCACCCTGTTATAGTTATGTCTTTTCTTCATTAACTATTTTTTTTTAATAGTTACTACAGCCCTGGCTGGGTGGTTCAGTTGATTGGAGCATCATCCCATACACTGAAAGGTTGCAGGTTTGATTCCCGGTCAAGGCATACACCTAAGTTGAGGGTTCAATCCCTGGTTGGGGCATGTATGGGAGACGATCAATTGATATTTTCCTCTCACATCAATGTTTCCTCCCTCTCTCTCTCTCTCTTCCTCTCTCTCTCAAATCAATAAGCATGTCCTCAGGTGAGGATTTAAAAAAATAATAATAAAAGTAAAATAGCCCCTGCAATGTGAACCTGATAAAATGAAGTGCAGTGTGCTCTGAATTTTTCTATTAACTCAAAATTTATTTTAATCCTGATGAGGTTGGTGTAAGGTAGAATTTATCTCTTCCAAATGGGAGTGAAAACCTGAGATGTTTACCCTCGAGTGAGAAGTCAAGGTTCCAGTGTGGCTAATGGGTGGATTTCTGAATCCCACCACCACCCTAAGGGAAGACTCCCTGTGTCCTTACATCCCACTGGACTTTGTCAGAGACACAGTTATCTTGATGAGCAACACTGTTTTGTGTTTTTGTGTCATTTTGACATCACAGCCCCCAAAATGCTGTTAGAATTTTCACCCTCAACCCTAATTACAAGCCTTTTACATCATGTACAATTACACCTTTTCAGACCTCACTGGTGAAATGAATTTCAAAGGCTGCCATATGTTTACTCAAAATTTGTGAGGAAGCCAGGCATCCCGCAATTACTAATGCTAGTGTTACAGGATTTGTTCTGTGTGTACACGGAAAGGAAATAACATGTGGTATATCTGTGGCATTATTGGGATTACATGGAATATTATTTTGACAGTGTTTGTCTTGAAAGGGGAGACACACTGGCGCGAGAACTGGTAGGTGTTAATCGCTGGGCTGATTTGGCAAGCCCCGGAGACACAGGATTACAGTATCTGGCCCTGTACTGGAGCCTCCAAATCAGTTAGGTCTGCCACCTACCCGGATGGTGGTGGGTGACTTGGCAGGGTTTCTGCCCTTCCTGGCCATTTTTCTGCCATCAGCTTTGCATCAGTGTTTCTATACTTTTCCAAATGTGCATTCATTATGTTAATCTCAAAAGAAAGAGGGCTTGTTTTCAAATACAGATATCACTACTTATTTAACTGACAGTGTGTTTTTAAAGTGTATATAAAGGTATTTAGAAAGCTAAAATCTGTAGTAAATGAAGCTTATTAGAATTAAATATGGAGGCTTTGAGTCCTCTTGTAGAAATGGTCAAAACTACCATATAAAAAACATTATGACTTTTTTCTGTATTAGTCACTGTCAGGGAAAAGTATTTTTCCCCAAGATGAATGATGGCAGAAATTTGATTTTACTGAAACTGTAGGAAAAACACAATGGGGAGGGAAGGGTATGAAGACATTACTTTGAGAAATGAGAAAGAATTTAGATGTAAGTGGTGAGAGAAGAAAGTTGGGGCGGGGGAGTAAATCAATCAATCAATATAAATAAACTTAATATCCAAAGCAAAGGATCCTCAGGGGATGGGATTCTCATTGAAGTCTAAGCTTCCGTTCAGTTTTGGAGTTGTTGCTGGTAGGATGGATCATCAGTTAATTTGACAAGCTGAGGGATAAGCTGAAAAATGAAATTGGACAAGATTACAAATGATACAATATAATACATTTCTAAAACTTGCCTCACAAAGCCAGGTTCCTTTCATACAACATGAGATTCATTGGCCCTTAATTCATTTCACCTTTGCACGCTCCTGCAGACTAGGTGTGAAGTGCCGCACCTGGCCATCATTTTCAAATGTCCAGTCGTGGTCTGAAATACCGATCTCTGAGGATGAGCCTACCTCAGAAGATTAGTGCAGGGGCAATTGTCCTTTTCAAAATGCTATTTAACGTTTCAAATGTCCATTTTAAAAATAATCTGGAAGTTAGTCCCCAGATTAATATTGGAAAGCTATTAAATTTTTAAAGCTATTTAATAAAGCTTTAATTTTTTTCATTTTTGAATATTTTATTGATTATGCTATTACAGTTGTCCTGATTTTCCCCCTTTTGCCACCCTTAACCCAGCACCCCCCACTCGCTCAGGCCATCCCCACACCATTATTCATGTCCATGAGTCATGAGTATAAGTTCTTTGACTCCTCCATTTCCTGTACTGTACTTTACATCCCCATGGCTGTTCTGTAACTACCTATTTGTACTTCATAATCCCCTCACCTCTTTACTCATTCCCCCAAACTCTCCTCCCATCTGGCAACCCTCTGGTAATTAACTTCTTTTCTTTTGCTTTTGAGATTCTTTCTTTATCTTTAACCTTTGGCTTTTTAATAATGATGTGTCTTGGAGTGGGCCTCTTTACATCCATCATAATTGGGATTCTCTGCATTGCCTGGACTTGCATGTCTATTTCCTTCACCAAATTAGGGAAGGTTTCTTTCACTATTTTTTCATACAGATTTTCAATGTCTTGCTCTTTCTCTTCTCCTTCTGGCACTCCTATGAGGTGAATGTTAACCTCTTGAACTTATCTCAGAGGCTGTTTATTCTCTCCTCATGTTTTTGGATTCTTTTTTCTTCTTGTTTATACGTGGTTGTTTTTTGCTTCCTTATGTTCCAAATCATTGATTTGATTCTTGACTTCATCCACTCTACTGTTTTTTCCCTGTAGATTGTACTTTATTTCAATTAGTGTATCCTTCATTTCTGACTGGGTCTTTTTTATGCTTCCGAAATTCTCACTAAGTTCCTTGAGCAGGCTTATAAATAGTGTTTTGGACTCTGCATCTGATAGATCGCTTATCTCCATTTCATTTAGCTCTTTTTCTGGCGTTTTGATCTGTTCTTTCATTTGGGCCATGTTTCTTTGTCTCCTTGTTTTGGCAGCCTCCCTGCGTTCATTTCTATGTATTAGGTAGAGCTGCTATGACTTCATGTCTTGGTAGTGTGGCCTAATGTAGTAGGTGTCCTGTAGGATCCAGTTGCACAGCCTCCCCTATCACCCAAGCTGGGCACTCGAGGTGTGCCCTTTGTGTGGGCTGAGTACACTCTCCTCTTGTAGCCTGGCTGCTGTTGGCAGATCAATGGGAGGGATTTACCCAGGCCAGTTACCTGCAAGGACTGGCTGTGGCCACTGAATACCAACCTCCCTCCTCTGTGGAGGATCAGCTGTGCAGGTTCAGGGAGGTGGTGCACCAACATGGTCTGTAGCTGTCCACTGGGTGTGCTGTTCCTGGGGCTTCCTGGGTGGTGCAGGCTTATGTCAGCCCCCACCTGTGTTTTGTCGGGGGCACCCTGCTTGAGGTGTAAAGCAATCTGAGATGGCTGCTACTTGTACTGGGCTTGGAGATTTTCAGGTGAAACCAAGCTGTGACTCTAACCTAGGGCTCACTGAAGCCAGCTGTTACTTGTTTAATAGGATTTAGGAGCCAGGATGAGCTATTCTTATGGAAAAGCAGCTTGGGTGGGCCTGTAAATTGGGTGGGATAGAGCCTCTGTGGATCTCCTGTGGAGCTCTGTAGCAGGGAGGGCTTCACAAAGGGACAATGGCCTCTGCTCACCCTGGTGCCAGACACTTCAGTCTCTCCCTGTATACCACTGATGCTCTTCAAGCTGCCACCCCAGTGCTGGAGCTCAGAGGGAGCGAGTCTGAGTAGGTGAGTCTATGTGTGGGTTCCCCGAGAGGAACTGCTTAGGGCTCCAGCAGCTTGCTCCACCAACTCAATCCCCACTTGTTTTCATAGCCAGAAGTTGTGGGGACTTATCTTCCCAGCACTGGAATCCTGGGTTGGCGCCCTGGTGTGGGACTGGGATTCCTCACTCCTGAAATATCCCTCCTGAATTTTTATCCACCTCTCATGGGTGAGAGATCAGCCCGTTCCACATCCGTGCTCCTTCTACCAGTCTGGATGGATGTGGTTTCTTCAATTCCGTAGTTGTCAGACTTTCATTCAACTTGATTTCTGACATTCCTGAGTGATGATTGTCCTATATTTTAGTTGTAATTTTGATGTGGTTGCATGAAGAGGTGAGCCATTGTCTACCTATGTCGCCATCTTGACCAGAAGTTCTCTATAAAGCCTTAATTTTTTGAGGCTTGTAGGCTAGATGAAGTAGAAGAAGGAAGTCTGTAAATTATTGGAATTAACAATATTAAACTATCTTAAATCTGTGTGGTGGTTTTTTCTTCAAAGTTCATGTGCTGTGATTTAATTTTAATTTTTGCAATTATTTTCTCATGCATGCTAATTCACAAAGCTGAGATAAAATTAATTTGTAGATATTTTAACCCTAAGGTTTTTAGTGTGTAAAACTAACTTCCCCATGGCATATACACATGAGACAAAAGAGAAGACCTCTGGCCTCCCCGTGGTAGTTACTGGTAGCTTAGACTTCTTGGCCTCAGACCATATGTATACAGTGATGCTTCTGATTTGGTTTCACAAGAAACACATTTCTTGTCTTCTAGTGTTGGAACCATCTGCACCAAATAATTGTCAGTTCGAATAGCCTTCTTCGGAACAACTATGTGTTTATTAAAGTTTATCTTGGGATTATAGAGATAGTGTACTGTCCTGAGACAGACTTGCCTGGGGAAGACAATGGAAATTCACAGCAATTACAGTAACTCTGAGAACAGGAGCTCACATTTATTGAGGTCCCACGAGAACTCAACAGTCCACATGCTTCATCTCTCCATCTTCTTCGGGGACTGCCCAGTACCGCCTCTTGTGGATGGTGATTGTATATCTAAAATACCATTTTATTTTAGTACAATATTGAGATTTTCTAGAATATTTAATTTTAAATATTTAGATTAAGTTAGATTTTCTTTTAGTATGTTAAAACATGGGTATAGCATTTTATTTTTTTAAATATTTTTTTAAAGCAGTTTTAGAGGTTCACACTAAAGTTGGGTGGAAAGTACAACGAACCCACATATAGCCCTTGTTCACCCCTCCCCACCCACCCAAGCCTTTCCTACTGTCAGCATCTCTCACCAGAGGGGCACATTTATCACAACCGATGAACCTAGATTGACACATCGTTATTGTCCGAAGCTCACAGTTTACGTCAGGGTTCATGCTCGATGTTATAAACCTCTTTTTAAAGATGTGGTTTTGCAGTATTGTTGAGTATCAAGGGTTCCAAGTTCATTCAGAGCCACCAACACCAGTTACTGGGTTCTCAATAAATACTTGAAATATGAGTGATTACAAGTTTGACAGAACACATGCAAAACATTTTTTTCTCTCATGTTGTATACCAAAAACCAAAATTGAAGATATAGTGTCACTAAAATAAATAATGATGATAGAGGAAGCTTCTGCTCTTTAAGTATTATACCTAATGGTCATTGATTAAAGGGAGATAATCCTGTTTATTTCTGATCTTACTGAGGAATGAATAGGAATTTATTCCTCAATTAATACTTGTGCGTTTAGTATATAAAATGCTCATGAATGTATTAATAAGGATTTCGGGTTTGATTATTTGATAAAATGGGTTCCTTACATGGCTCAGTAGTTTTTATATATTTTTCTTGTCTTTCATGGTTCTTTTATTCTTATACAGAGAAAGATGTAAGACCAAATCCACTTATCATTTAATTATAAGTAATGTCTTACAAATGTGTTCATGTCTTTTTACCCTGGAACTCCATTTTTCATAATTCATTATAGGGAGATAATCCAAAAATTATTTTTCAAAGCTCAATATATCCTTTATGGTATTATTTATAAAAACTGAAATTTTAAACAATCAAATTTTTTTTTTTTTTTGAGATGAGCAGTGTCTTGATGAGTCTGATGGGGGACAGGGTTGGTATTGTCTCATTTCTTTTTTTGGAAAGGATGCTTGCATGAGGAGGAAAGGGAATTTAAGGGGCAGAACCAACTGTTCCTGCTCAGATCTTAAAGTGCCAATATTGTTAGTTGGTCCTCTCTGGGTTTTTGGGGGCAGAGATATCAAGGGGTCTTGTGTTGAAAAATGAGTGTTTTCTGTCATCAGACTGCGACCTGGGGCTGGTACTGGCCTCACAGTATAAAAGGAAGGAAATCAGACTTGAGGAAGACCTGCCAGATGACAGCTGGCCCTTTTCTCACTCAAGGATTAGACCAGGCCCTGCCCACAGTGGGCAGGGGAGCCAGTCTTTATATGTGTATTTCCCACTGGGGACCTTAGATGGATGGTGTTCAGTAAATTTATTGATTTGCTATTGTTTGTCAGACGTTGATCTAGGACACGGCGTTGGGAGGACAATGAATGGTGGCAGCCTGATCTTGAGGCTTTCTGCTCACACGCCTCCAGAATCATAACTCCAATGGGGAGAGCAAATGAAAGCCCACAGGATCCACACCCTCAGGAGCTGAGGGAACAGAGTTAGCCTGTGGTTACAGAGTGGTGCAGGGGAAGCTTATAAGAGGTTTAAGAGACTAAAAAAAAGTAGAGGGGCATGGAGGACTTAGACAAAGCACGGAGAGAATCACTCCAGAAGGAGAAAGCTGGGACTCCATACGGTTCCCAGCACTGACTGCAGGAAAGGCAGTCAAAGTGAGCGGGACGGAAGCTGGCCGCTATTGGGAAACATTGCTTCTGGGAGAGATTCAGATGTATCGATACTATAGGGAAAGGATGCCGCCCCTGAAGACATGGCAGTGAAAGTAGAGAAGGGAAGAAATTAAGGATTCAATAGAAACAAGAAACAAGACACAGTAAACCCTCCCCTTTCTCCCCCTAGCACCATCCATAAAAAACTGCGTAGAAGAGGGAAGAACTGATGGAAAACACCCCACAAACTAAGCACCCAGTCCATCAAATGTATAGGAATAAAGCAAAATGGTCCACATTACTACAAAACTGCTGTAAAAAATCAGAAAGTATAAGTCACTGTATTTCTGCTGATAAAAATGCTTGTTAGAAAATCAGTCATGAAATTAAAACAGTACACAGTGCTGAATTCAAAATTAAATTTTAATTCAGGCTCTATATGAAACTAACAAATTAAACAGCCATCTTGAATTGGAAATACAAATTCTAACAATAGAAATGAACAAAAGCCAAAGTGAAGTGAAATTAGAGTTAATTGAAAATATATGAGAAAAGGCAAAATCAGATCAGAAACAAAGGCTAGCCCTGGCTGGTGTGGCTCAGTGGATTGACCATGGGCTGTGAACCAAAGGGTCGCCAGTTCAATTCCCAGTCAGGGCACATGCCTGGGTTGCAGGCCAGGTCCCTAGTATGGAGCACATGAGAGGCAACAACACATTGATATTTCTCTCCTTCTCTTTCTCCTTCTCTTCCCCTCTCTCTAAAAATGAAAAAATAAAATCTTTTAAAAAAATCTTTAAAAAAAAAAGAAAGAACGGCTATACTACATGGCGACAGGTGACCCAATATATTAATATTTACATTAAATTTAAATGGTCTAATATCAGTTAAAACTTAGAGGTTGGAAGACTGGTTTTAAAAAACCACATGACCAAACACTATGCTGTCTATAAGTAACTCATTTCCAAGATGACGATATTGGTAGAATTAAAGATATACCATGTAAACACTAAGCAAAAGCCAGCTGGAGTAGCTATATTCATGTCACACCAAACTGACGTCAGGGCAAAGAAAATGACCAGGGACAAAGAGAGACATCATATTTTTGATAAAGGGGCAAATTCACAAAGAAGACATAGCAATCCTAGGTGTATATATAGTAGAATTTAAACGCGAAACTGAGAAACCCCTAATTGCAGTTGGGCTGTCGGTGCTCCTCTCTTAGCCATTGATGGGACCTGTCAACCCGCAGCGTCTAGTGGACCGTTACAGAGCTCTCCATCCTCCGTCAGCAAAATACACAGTTTTTCGTGTGGAAAATAATACAGTAATGAATAGATAATAACACGGGAATGCACTCTGTGTTTTGCACACTCACAACTGTATACCTGCTTTTGCCCCACTCCATACATTGCACGCATTTGTCACACACACCAGGGTAAACCATATCCTGGCTGATGAAAGAACGCTTGTTACATTCAAAAGAATTGAAATCATACCAAGTATGTTCCCTGGCTGTACTGGAATCTAACTAGACACTAATGGCAAATACCAGGTGGGATTACTGTTGGGAGGGTTTTGGGGATTGGGAGCTTCATCTCAATGAAAACCTCGTTCCTCGGCCCTTGATTCTGAATTGTTATGGACTTGGAAAATCAGAGAATAGGTGCATTTCATCTGACAGTGTCCCAAAATGATAATAAAACATGTCATTGATGGTTACCAATGGTAAATGGTCTCTCTGTCCACTTTATTTTCCAGCGTCTCTGTTAAAAGGACTAAAACATGCTAACATAGTGCTGCTTCATGACATCATCCACACCAAGGAGACCCTGACGCTTGTGTTTGAATATGTGGTGAGTAAAATACGAATTAAGATTTTTTAAATATGAATAGAAATCTTTAGTATAATCAGAGAGTTTGATTTTTTTAGGTTGCTATATTAAGTGAGCATTTTATCTGAGTACATGAGACTTGTAATTTTGCATAATTTGGAATGATATGTATCTTAAAGAAAAATCCTTATAATATTAATTTGAGCTTTCATCAGCTGTATTATCTATGTATAACCTGTTTGTTACTAGGATACATTATAAACTTTAGGTTTATCAAATAAGATTAAACCGCATGATGGTGATCACTCCATCAATGGAATAGACAGAAAACTGTTATTTTGGGGAGGGGGATTTTTAACTTTGTTTTTCAAAAGCATACTTATTAGGATTGTGCATGTGTGTGTGTAGGAATGCCTGATGCTTACAATTTAGGTTTCATAGTTTTTTTCCCCCCTCACTTGGTGTTTCAGCTATTAATTAAAACTTCCAATTTGTATAACACAATGTAATGATCTTATTGTGTTGAGAGTATTACTTTTACAAGACTTGGACTTGAACTCCTAATTAATCTTTCTCCATTTCTCTTAGAAAAGCATATGGTATTTGTATAGCACCAATTCAGCATTTAACTGTGGAATCATGAAATGTAACCATGATAATTAGCATCTCAATTTTCACAGATGGATCTGAGAACATGTAATTTGTAAGACACAAACGACACTGGTGGAGACTTTTATTGAGAAGAAGGGCTGTTGGTATTGTGAATGTATTAAGATCCGATTTATAATTACCACACTGCTTTTTTAAACACTTGAAATAGTTTTTAGTTTTCCTTAAAAATACATAACAGAATGAATATTTGCAACATTTTTATCTTGCTAATAGTGTCTGCCTGTGTCTATGTGTCATTTGAAAAATTGTCTTATGACGAAGCCATTCATATTGTCTATTTACATATAAATGATAGATACATTTGAATAATATGGAAATGTGGCTACAAGGACAGCTAGAGCTGAGCAGTTGAATATATTACACGCTACCAAGAATGGATGCAGATTCACACATCAATGCGAATCTAATTTCTTTTGTTTAATCGATGATGTTGAAATCAATAATGTATTCAGCTGATTTAGAACTGGAGTTTTTGTTTCATTTTTTTCCTGTGTGTCTAGTTGCCACATTTCTATTAAATGTTTTTTTGCTTAGTGTACAACAAACTTTTGTAATGTTTTGTAGAAAATATATTTCAAAAGCATACTTGTCCCCTCTTTCAATATTGGATAATTAAATTAAAAGGAAGAAAAATAGTTTGGCCCTAAAATAAAAAACAATGATAAACTAACAGAAATAAAGTGAAAATATGTCTTCCAAATCTTAAAAGAAAATTAAACATATTTGTGACACTAAAAAGGTACATAATGGATCGGATGTCATTTGATGATTTTCTGTGCAAGTTGTCACATACAAAGGAAAGCGATTCACTGTATTGCAATATTTGCTAACTGGTTAAGACCAGCTTTTAAACAATCATTCTCTTTGTGCGAGTGAAACTTGTGTGGTCCCAGTTCTTGTGGATACATCCCAGGTCCTCTTAAATCAACCACACCATAGCATCCACGAATGCAGTCCCAACATTTCATTCCTAACTTCTCTGCGGGAGGTAAGACGCAGATGAACCTGTTCTCTCTCAGCAATGAGGCAACCTTCTATCCTTCGTGGCTTCTGATTGCCCGGCCTGTCTCTTCAGTTCTCCACTCTGCATTAGTTTCTTACTTTTCCTGTTTTTCTTGTCCATTCTCCTTTCTACCTGTTTTTGTCTCTTTTTTATTTAGCTATCTTCTTGCCGTCAGTTGAAGCATGTTTTGCTGCTACAAGTGAAATTTGTCTGGTTTTGTTTATTTTAAATACATTTCAATGAGTATCTGAAATCAGAGTTGGGGTGGTGGGAGCCTTCCCAGTTACAGGGGCAATGGTATGACTTCCCAGTACAAAAACAACTTCACTGAATGTTTCCTCAAGTTGTTATTTTTGTGTAGTACATTGCTTTTTCATTGCTTGTTGGATGTACATATACCAACATCTTGAGGAAACTCAAGGTTATTACATACTTTAATGGATTAGTTTAATTAGATGGCTTTCCTCACAGGAAGTAGCAGAAACACATTCTGCTCTTTCCTTGCATGCTTTATGGAAGTGGAAAGGCAATAGTAATTTCAAAGCAGGACCTGCCTTGGCAGTTAGCGCAGGTACCGGTGAGGGACATCGGTCGGAACCACGCGCGCTGTGAGCTTGGGCTGGTGGCGAGGGGTCAGAAAGGGAAATGAAAGAATGTTTGACAGGTATGACCACAACACTAAAGACCAACAACTAAAATTTATGTTTTATGCCGAGCACTGTGCTTTACAGTCATTATTGCTTTTGATGTTCTCGGCAGCCTTACAAAACTATGAATATCACTGCTTTACAAAGGAAAAACCCAAAGATTAAAGAGAGGAGGTGATTCTCCAAGTCTTGTAGGTTAAGATAGACTCAGACCCATCTTACTCCGAACCCTGATTGCAATATTATACCTCCTGTTTATTTTCACAGCTTTACTGAGGTGGACACTTTGGTCGTGGAGGGAAAGAAAACCTTCTGTCCTTTCACACCCCTCTTTGCACAACCTTCTGCACTTACGGAGGTCTGGAGTGCAGCAAACCCTGCGTACAGTTAAACTGCTTCCTAGCCAGAATGAGTTTTATAGATTGGGCACAAACCTAGCCATTTAAAATTTTATTTTAATCATGAAATGTTTAAGTTTCCATAAAGCAAATTTGTAAGTGACAGTATTGTCCCATGCATGTCACTGGAATCTACTTAATCACACTCACACACGGACCGACACGCACACGCACACAGACCTTGTTTTATGGCAAGCCCTAAAATCAGCATCAAACATTTCAGTCTGCAGTTCCCTAGACTTGATGAGATCGCCATATTTCAAAATTGTTAACATAAAAATATGTTGATTTTGTAGTTTTATTAATTTATAGTACCTCTTTTTGAAAGAGGGGAAAAGTTAAACGGTGTAAGAAAAATCAGTACATCACACCCATTAAAACGCTAGATATGAAAGGAAAGTAAAATTATTTAAAATTCATTAGGTATTATTGGACTTTTTCTTTGGATTAGAATTAGTTAAGTATTCAAGGTTTTGGGGTTTTTTTTTTTTTGAGGCACATATTTAATTTGAGTTCCAGAAATTGAAAGATTCTTATTTATGGTATTTTATACATTGTGTAATATATTTCTTTTCTTTGCTTTAAAAGAGAATTCTAAGCCTTGCTGCTTTATATTATCCCCACCAGTGACATGTTAGGTTACATGAAAGCTTTCTGAGGGCCAGAGTAATGACATAGTGATGAAAAGTTTGTGATGTGAAAGAGTACTTGAGGAAATGACTTTGAAGGCCATTATTACAGTGATTTGGATAGCATGTTGTTAATATCTCTTAAGTACTGCGAAGAGCTCCTTAAACATCTGAAATATAGATTCTTACACATTTTCAAAATGTGTAGCTATAATGACCTGAAAGCTGACGGGTGGGAACACACTGGGAAAGTGCTGCCCAGGCTGCTCACGTCCCGGTTGTGTGGCACGTGACCCAGTGACGTATGGGATTTGGAACACGGCTTCCCCCCACTCGTTAAATCCAAAGGGGCATCGTGAATGGAGGCATGGCTCAGTTAGCTCGAAAAGGCAACTGGTTTCATAAAACTCTAAAATTTTGTTATTGCTCTCTTTTTTCTGCATAGGTTTGAGACTTGAAAAAGAAATATAAAAAATAATGAAAGTCCTAACACATTTCTTTTCCTACTTAACCAGAGTGCTAGGCAATTTAGTTTTTATTTTTTGCCATAGAAAAATAAGTGCCACATTACCCTATTTAACACCATCCTAAAACTAGGCAATTTAGTTTTTATTTTTTGCCATAGAAAAATAAGTGCCACATCACCCTATTTAACACCATCCTAAAACACTTGTAACAGATTCTGTAAGTGGAAATAAGAATATTAATAGTAAACATGATTACATAAATATATATTATAATTAGCTAAGTGCATAACTACTCTGTTTTATTTTCAGTGAAATGAGAGCAAAGATATGTAGCAGCACTTTTCTTTACATATTTAATAATTATGTGTAAGATGAAAAGCACAAACGTATAGCTAATCATGATATTCATCGGAGCAATCATTTCATTTATTCTTCTGTGCAATAAACTCATGAAGTATTCCAAAGTAATGTGCAACATTAAGTCAAACAAAAATCTGTATTCCATGTGGAAAAAAAAAACCTGTCGCCAGCAGTCATAGAAAGTGAATTATGTATTACCAAAAATCACATAACTTATTTTTGTATTGCTTTACATCCCACAAAGCACTTTCTCATAAATATTATTCCATTGATTCCCTTTTTACCCCTTTGAAGTATAGAAGACACAGAATATTGTTATCCAGGTTTTTATTGATGAGGGAAAATAATGCTTAGGGAGAATTCAAAGCTGATTCACTAAAATCACTCAGATAAGTTAACAGGGCACAGATAGGACTTTCTGCCAAGTCTTCTCTGCCTGAAGGTGTGGCAGTTGCATCCCACCCTGCAACCTGCTAGCGTTAGCCATCTGCGGAGCTCGATGTGATGGTCTGAGGTGTGTGTGATTTTAGGATCTGTACCTCTCAGCTGAAAGTTATATCCTGTCTTTTAACTCTGTCACACAATCTACCTAACTCTTTGGCTTCTCTGCCTCATGCATCTTGATTTCTAAATCTATGAAGAATGCTTTAATTTGCATGATTTTATGACACATCTGTTCTCAAAAACTGCAGCTCCCCATCAGTATTCTGGTTTCCATACTAAACTATCCTGGGGTAATTGAATGTTTTTCTGCTTTCCTATGAGAGAAAAATATATGTGCACATGTCCATGCACATACAAACTTTAAAGGGGGGTATCACAGAAGGCCTTGCTGAAAAAGTGGGAGGCGTTCAGGAGGTGAAGGAGGAAGACGCGTATTTTAGGCAAGAGTCTTCCATGGTGGAGGGTGAGTGGGGAGCAGTAGGGCGCCTGTGGCTGGAATGGAGCAGGCAAGGACGAGACCGAGTCCAAGACACAGCGGGGTCTGGATCGTGTCAGGCCTTGTAAGGTTTTGTTTCAGTGACTTTTGCTGTAACTCAAAAATGAGTTGGGAAGCTATCAAAGGTTTCTGGACAGAGAAATGATTTAATCCGACTTGTATTTTAATTGGACCTCTCTGACTGCTTTATTAAGAGTAGACTGAGCCCTGGCTGGTGTAGCTCAGTAGATTGAGCGCGGGCTGGGAACCAGAGGGTCCCGGTTCGATTCCCAGTCAGGGCACATGCCTGGGTTGCGGGCCAGGTCCCCGTGAGGGCCATGTGAGAGGCAACCGTACATTGCTGTTTCTCTCCCTCTCTGTCTCCCTCCCCTCCCTTCTCTCTAAAAATAAATAAAAATAAAATCTTTAAAAAAAAAAAAAGAGTAGACTGAAGGGCCCTGGCTGGGTGGCTCAGTTGGTTGGAGCGTTGTCCTGTACACCAAAAGGTTGCAGGTTCAATCCCTGGCCGAGGATTGACATTTTTCTCAGGAACAGCAAGAGACTATAATAGTTTGACTACTTAAAGCAAACCACCAATGAAAGCAGAACTACTTAATTCATATTTTTGAAGTTTTTCTTTCTTTGTCTATTTATCTACATTCCATCTTTAGTTTCTGTGTATAGTCTTTATTTTTTCTTTCAAAGCAAATACTCTTCCAAGTGGAAGATTTAGAACAATTATGACTTTAGAGCGGTTAGAGCGGGTCGTAGACAATGCCCCCCAGTTGTGTCAAAGGAATTAAAGTGCCCGGCCCCTCTGAACAAATTTACCAGTCAGAGTTCCCTACTGCAGAGTTCTCCTTGGCTGAAATAATCAGGAAAGTTTATTGAGAGGACATCATGTGGCTGATGGACCTGCTGGAAAGACTTTAAAAAGTGAACGGAAACAGCGTGAGGCTGGAGAGCCGAGACCGTGCTGCGGAAGTGGGCACTGAGCACCCCGCTGCCACCAGGGCTGTGAGCTGCAGACAGTGCTCTCCCGTCGCTGGCCTGCTGCCCTGGGCGACCAGGTGTCACTGCCTCTGCTGGGGATGTCAGAGTGGTGTCTACATTCCCCCTGCGTGTTTGGGTTGCTAGCTCAAAGTGGTGGGTGCGGGTTTCCTGTGTTTGGTTCGCTGGCACTAGGTCGCATGCCCACCGTGCTTGGACTGCACAGGCCCCTGAGAAAGAGTCTGACCTTCGGGCTTTTGTAACGGCAGGTGGGTCTTGCCTCTCACCCATACTTGTAATGCAGAGGGTTTTCCCAGCACAGGGAATATATTGAGATGCAGGACTGCACTTCCCCCAGGTCTCTGCTCTTCCCAATCTCCTTGCCCCCCCAAACACACCTCATGAACATCCATAAGTTCGTCATGTAGTCCCAGGTAAATTACATCTGGAATGTGAAAAGAATTGTGGGTGGTGTATTCATAGAGCGGTTGTTTATGATCTTGGAGAAATCAAGAAAGACAGTGAGCAAAAGTAATGCTGATTTTTAAAGGGTGGCAGGGAACAAACCTCTGAATCTATAGACGTATAAGTTCACCATAGAACGTTGGTGAGATTCAAAAATAGATTTTCAGACATTGAAGTCTAATAATCTTCATTTTCTTCTGGTTAAGAAAGAGTGGTATTTCTTGATTTCAGCAAAGCTTATGACAGGGGCTCTCATGAGATCCTTATAAATAGAATAAAATTGAAATTCACCTTTTAGAAGATTATTATCCTTTCAGTTTATTTCTGGTTGAACAACTTCACCCAAACCATATTGATTAATGAATTGACATCAGGGTGGAGGAAAGTCTATCAGGCTGTGCTGGAGGGCATTGTCCTTGACCTTGTCCTATTTGATATTTTCATTAATAACTCAGATAAAGACATGGTGATGATGTGCTTGACCCGTTGGTATGTGTGCGGTAACTGGGAGCCATAGTTAATACTTGGATTGTCAGAAAGGAATCTGATGAAATGACTGGCTGAAACTACAAGATGAACTGCTGTGGCTCACAGTAAAATAGTCTCCTTGGTTTAAAAACACGAAAAAGGAGCCCAACCTAATACAGAAAAACAGCAGAGGAACGTTAACTTAAAAACAGTTCATTTGCTGGTGATGGACGGAGACTTGACTTGGGCTGGTGAACACACAGTGCAGAGTGCAGATGACGTGCGGTGGAACTGTGCACCTGAAACCTGGGGAATTTCGTTAGCCAGCGTCACCCCAGTAAATTCAATAAGACAAAAAAAGGATAACTCATTGGAAAGAGACTAGTTATTTCTTTGGCTGAAAGAACTGCCGTGAACAGGAGTGTGCACCGAGAGGGCCAGAACGGTGGATGGCAAGAGGTCAGTGAACCGTGGACAGCAGTGATTTTCCACCAGCATGCTGCAAGAATTTTTTACCTTTATTTTTATTGTTGACACTATTACAGATGTCCCCACTTTGCCCACTTCCCACCCCCGTCCCCGCCTTTGCCCACTTCCACCCAGCCCCCACCCCCCTTCCCTCTGGCCATCGGCACACTGTTGTCTGTGGGTTATGCATACATTTTCTTTGTCTAATCCCTTCACCTTCTTTCATCCGATCTCCCCACAAGAGCGGTTAAGACATGCAGTACCTGACCATTTGGTCGGGGGCACCGACCTCTTTTCTCTTAGCTTGTCAAATCAAAAAATGACAACAGCCAATGCAATAATAGCCAGTGTGAATGAATCAAAATTATACCTATTTTTTGGGTCAGGTCGGCAAAAAATAAAACATTTTTTGGTGTGCACAGAATTCTGTGATTAGTTTATGTGTGCCATGAGATGCAAGAGGTTGGAAATCACTGGTATACAACATGAAACCAGTAAAAGTTCCAGGAAGACTTACTCAGGAGAAGTAGACATACTGGAGCGTACAGAAAAGATATCATGTCCGTTCCAGACCGAGGAAGCAACCCAAGTGTGAGGGTCCTGGGGAGGGTAGTTTGGGCTTAATCCTGGGAAGAACAATCACGTGTTTTGTGTTACTGGTAAAACAAGTTCAGTGCCTGGGATGGAATGAGCCATTGTCCCTGAAAGTATTCAGGAGGAGGACAAGCAGATCCACATCAGAGATGCTGCAGGGCTGGTCCTAGCCTGCACCCCGTGCAGGGGGTTGAAAGGTGTCATTTAGCTGTGCCGTTCCATGTTGTCCCGCTGAAACCCAGAGCAGGTGCAGTTGCCTCTCTTCGCAGAGGAGGAAATTCAGGCAAAGATTTCATATACAGTTGACTCTTGAACAACACAGCTTTGAACTGCTTGATTCCACTTATATGCAAATTTTTTTCAATAAATCCGTACAGTACTGTAAATGTATTTTCTTTTCCTTAGAAGGTTTAAAGCAATATTTTCTTTTCTATAGCTTTGCTGTAAAAATGGAGGATATAATACATATAACATACAAGACAAGTATTAATGGACTATTATCAGTAAAATCTTCTGTCAACAGGAGGCTATCAGCAGTTCAGTTTTGGGGGAGTCAAAGTTGTATGGAGAGCTTCAGCTGTGCAGAGGATTGGCACCCCGAAGCCCCGTGTTGTTCAGGGGTCTACTGCAGTCCACGCACGCCCGTTCCAGTGGCTGCGCCCCATCATTTCTGGGGTCAGGCGGGAATCCAGGTAACTCCGAGTGTCTGCGGTAGTGGACTGCCAAACTTGTGCAACTGTTACCTAAACTCACCCCTTGGCATAAGTTTTGAAAATAGAAAAATGGCTTTTTATGTTCATTCACTTAATAATTCATTTGCTCCTTCATTCATTCATTCATTTTTTTTCCTCCAACATACATGGCTGTCCTCTCTGTGCCAGGGTTTATCCTCAAACTCTAGAGATACAAATACACAGCCCTTGTATTTAAAGAGGTCGAAATCCTGTGGAGGACTGCAGTCTTAGGCTAGGTAATCTGTATGTGCCATTTAGATAAATTGCTGTCACAGATCTTTATGTGTCATGGAAGTACAACATATTTATGTTTTAGTGAAAACAATAGGAAAACTGGATTTGATTCATGGACTTCTCATTCTGGAAGAATTTCAAAGATGTTTTAGTTTCATATGTGGAGAACGAGTTAATACAGGGTAATACTCTGATTCTGTATTCTGAAGGGGTGGCGGTCATTTCAGAACCAAGCACCAAATGCGGGCAGATGTAAACACTGTGGACGGCTGGATGCGTGGGCAGCCTGAGGTGGAAGGGTTCTGAACCATGAGGAGAAACTAAGGAAAAAAGAGGAAACCAACTAGCTTTCAATCAGCTATCTGTTCGGAACTTCTTATTTTCTCTCATTGGTAGGATAAAGTCAGTTAGCTGACTTACTGTTCTCTTCCCTAATGGCTTCTCCTCATCTGGGAGGAGCCATGGTCTCCCACTTACTTTCACCTGCGTTTGTTCACTGTCATGTTGGATGAGGTTTTAGTTTTAGTTTTTTCTCTCTCTTTACATCATACGCATTTTCTCTGTGTTCTAGTTTTATTTCATATGGTTGCCGTCCTTATTAGGAAGTCTCTTTTTTGTATTTTATTAATTTTTTAATTATATTTTATTGATTGTGGTATTATAGTTGTCTCAATTTTCCCCCCTTTGCCCCCCTCCACCCTGCACTCCCCACTCCCTCAGGCCATCCCCACACCATTGTTCTTTCCATGGGTCATGCATATAAGTTCTTTGGCTACTCCATTTCCTGTGCTGTACTTTACATACCCATGGCTATTCTGTAACTACCTGTTTTTACTTCTCAATCCTCTCGCCTCTAACCCACTCCCCTGTACCCCCCTCCCATCTGGCAACCATCAAAATGCTCTTCATATCCATCATTCTATCTCTGTTCTGCTTGTTTGCTTAGTTTGGTTTTTAGATTCAATTGTTGATAAGTATGTATTTATTGCCATTTTATTGTTCATAGTTTAGATCTTTTTCTTAAATGAGTTCCTTTAACATTTCATGTAATAGTGGTTTGGTGATGATGAACTGTTTTTTTTTTTTTTTTCTTTTTCTTTTTTTTGTCTTGGAAGCTCTTTATCTGCCCTTCTGTTCTAAATGGTATCTTTGCTGGGTAGAGCAATCTTGGCTGTAGGTCCCTGCTTTTCATAACTTCTAATATTTCTTGTCAGTCCCTTCTGTCCTGCAAAGTTTCTTTTGAGAAATCAGCTGACAGTCTTATGGGTACTCCCCTGTACGTAACTAATTTCCTTTTTCTTGCTGTTTTTAAGATTCTCTCTTTATCTTTAACCTTTGGTATTTTAATTATAATGTGCCTTGGAGTGGGCCTGTTTGCATCCATCTTATTTGGGATTCTCTGTGCTTCCTGGACTTGCATGCTGATTTCTTTTACCAAATTAGGGAAGTTTTCTTTCATTATTATTTTCAAACAGATTTCCAATGTTTTGCTCTTTCTCTTCTTCTGGCACCCCTATGATGCAAATGTTGGAATGCTTGAAGTTGTCCCAGAGGCTGCTTACACTATTCTCATCTTTTTGGATTCCTTTCATTTATTGTTGTTCTGATTCCTTGTTTTTTGCTTCCTTATGTTCCAAATCATTGACTTGATTCTCGGCTTCATCCACTCTACTGTTGTTTCCTCGTAAATTGTTCTTTATTTCAATTAGTGAATTCTTCATTTCTGCTTGATCTTTTTTATGCTGTTAAGGTCCTCACTAAGAGGACTTCTGGTTAAGATGGCGGCACAGGTAAACACAGCTCACCTCCTTGCACACCACATCAAAATTACAACTAAAATATAGATCAAGCATCACTCAGAACCATCAGAAATTGAGTTGAATGGAAGTCTGACAACTACAGAATTAAAGAAACCATATCCATCAAGACTGGTGCAGATGTGGAATGGGCTGATCCCATATCTACATGTTGTGGATAAAAATTCAGGAGGTGTGGATAAAAAATCTTGGGAGTGAGGAGGCCCACATCAGGCCCCATAACTCAGGGTTCTAGTTTCAGGGAGATAAGTCCCTATTACTTCTGGCTGCAAAATCCAGCACCAGCGGGGACTGAGTCAGTGGACGAAACTTCTGGAGTCCCAGGCAGTTCCCCTTAAAGAACCTGCACATGAGCTTACTCAGACTCACTTCCTCTGAGCTCCTGCACCAAGGTAGTAACTTGAAAGGCACCGATGGCAGGCATGAAGGAACTGAAATGTCTGGCATGGAAGCAAGAGCTGGGGGACAGCTTTCTGTCAAACAGAAAGGTGGGGGGAGGCCACTGTCCCTTTTCTGAGCCTTCCTTTCACATAGCCACAGATTCGGCAGAGGGGTGCCATATCTGAGACTCCATCAGCCTGGGTAACTCTGTTGGCCCTGCCCTGGAGATCTCCTGAGACTCCATCCCACCCAACTCATGGGGCTGCCTAAACTGTTAGCAGTGACTTTTTATATGAATGACTGGTCTTGGTCATATTCCACAACTTCCTAAATCCTATCAAATAAGCAACAGCTGGCCTCATTAAGCCCTGAGCCCCCATACCTCTTGCTAAGGGACTCCAGGACTGACATTAGCAGAAGTCAGTCTAGATTCAGAGTTTGGCTTTGCTTGGGAACCTCCCAAGTCCAGCACAAGTAGCAGCCATCTCAGATTGCTTTATAGTTCATGCAGGGTGGTCCCAGGCAAAATACAGGTGAGTGCTGACCTTGGTCTGCACCACCCCAGAAACCACAGGGCTTGCACACCTAATGGACAGCTACAGACCACATAGGAGCACCACCACCCTGCTC
This sequence comes from Micronycteris hirsuta, assembly GCA_004026765.1. Lineage (NCBI taxonomy): Eukaryota > Metazoa > Chordata > Mammalia > Chiroptera > Phyllostomidae > Micronycteris > Micronycteris hirsuta. Next base: position 173,515 of record PVJI01000429.1, read on the forward strand.
CTGCACAGCTGATCTTCCACAGAGGGTGAGTGATGGTGTTCAGTGGTCACAGCCAGTCCTTGAAGCTGACCGCCCTAGGTAAATCTCTTCCATTGTCCTGCCAAGAGCAACCAAGGCTCAACTGCAAGAGGAAGGTTCACTCAGCAAACAGGAAGGGCACAGCAAGAGTACCCAGCTTGGGTGATAGGGGAGGTTGTGGCACTGGACCCACCAGGACACCTACTACACTAGGTCACACTACCAAGAGAGAGAGTCATAGCAGCTTTACCTAACACAAAGAATCAAACACAAGGGAGGCTGCCAAAATGAGGAGACAAAGAAACATGGCCCAAATGAGAGAACAGATCAAAATTCCAGAAAAAGAACTAAACAAAAGGGAGATAAGCAATCTATCAGATGCAAAGTTCAAGACACTGGTTATAATGATGGTTATTAGGAAGTCTTAATCATAGTTCAGTATTAGTTTAATTCACATGATTTATGACAGAAGCATGTCAGACCTCTGACTCTGCTATAGTAAATATTGGATTACCCATAAAAACATAACAGTTTTATGACTATATTTCACTATAGATGAGACCTTTTTTATGAGAGTACACTATGCGTTTATGGGCTTTTAAAATTTTTATTATCTTTTTTTCTTTAGTTTAGAATTTTATTATTTAAACATACAGACATTTAATGGGGAGGAGCTGTGATGTGTGTTATTTGCAGCAATAGACCCCTCCCCCCAAAAAAGAGGGAAATCATGGGGAATATAAGAACAGTGATACTGTTACCTAAACTTAGGTAACAGTATTAAAAGAATTTCTTTTGAAAAGAAAAAAAGTATTTCACATGTTAATTAGTTGTTTTTTTCTCATAGCCATTATCTCCATATTTGTTAGGAAAACAATAATCTTTTAAAAACTGCTCACATTTCAGGGGCCAGGTGGAGGTAGGAGAGAGATGCATTAAATGTAATGAAACTGACAATAGTGGTAAGTTTGGAGAAATCAGAGAGGCAGCCCAGCTAAGGTACTCAAGTTGCCATCTGGTGAAAGTGCCTGAGATCAGGATGAAAATTCCAGTTACCTTTACATTATGTTTGACTAGGCCATTACATAATTGGAGGAAAAATCATTAGCAAATTTACCTCTTAGTGAGGAAGTTTACATTATTATATATTATACAAAACAGGGTGTCTGCTACTTTCACCAATTTTCAGATTTAGTAAATTGATATATGCATATCCTTATAAAGACCATTTAAGATTTTCTTTCCTCCTTCTCCTCTTTCTCCTTATTATTACTGTTTCTTGCAATTCAGGAGTGTTTGGTTAACATGTTTTAGTTTAGTGTACATTATATGCTTTGGTTAAGGGACATTAAAGCGCTTCATCATTCATCTTTGTTGATGTGATTGACTGTTTTGTGCAAGTTGCACATCACGTGAGTATAGATTCAGTTCTGTGGTTTGTTGTAAAAAACAGCAGTTTTTTCTTTCAACTTTCAACTCTTTCAGCTAATTCTTTAGGATTTCTTCTGCATACTTTGGAAGACTTCCTTTTATTGACACTTTTCGATTATTCATCTTTGGGCATCATCCATTGAAAATGAGAATTCAATGGACTCTTTTTTCATTCTTCCAATTTCAAACAAATGAACTCATCCTATCCTGTCTTCCTTCCAACCTCCTATCCTCTTAATATTGGCATAATTTTGATTAAATCAGAAATTCGGTATTTGCACTTTTATGTTGATATAAATCTTGTTTGTAGCTGAAGTCTATAGTATATTGTGATTCCTTTTTCCTTTCCTTTCAACTCTAGGTTTCCCTGAAATTAAGAACAATTTCCCATTTTTTTATTTATGTTATTAATTCAAGGTCTCCCCAAGCCTCTGCTTGATTGATCCCCTTCACTGATTTCTTGGGATTCCATCCCCCTCTCCTGGGCTGGAGCTTTTTTTTTCCCTCCGTCTCAAATTGTTTTGTTTTGGGGGGAACTGAATTGCTAATAGCTTCTTGGGAAAGAGTGTGGGGATGATTTTTTGCTGTTGTTGAGACATTGCATTTCTGAAAATATCTTTATTCTGCACTCATACTTGATTGACATTTTGGCTAGTTATAGAATTCTTTGTTGTAAATAATTCCATTAGAATTTCAATGGCCTGACTCCATTGTTGTCTAATTTCTACTGTTCCTATGAAGATACTTCTATTTCCAGACTTCTGAAATTTTATGATGAAGTAAGAAATAGATCAGCGTGCAGCTTTATTTTCATTGGGTGCAGTTTTCAATCTGGAAACTCATGTCTTTCACCCCTTTTAAGAATATATAACCATTTTATTGAGATTCAATTCACAAATCACAATTTACTCTTCTAAAGTGTATAATTCAGTGGGTTTTAGTATATTCACAGAGTTTTGGAGCCATCACTACTAACCAATTTTAGAAAATTTCATTATCCTAACAGAAGCTCTAAATCTATTAGCAGTCATTTCAAATTCTCTACCCTGGCAAGCCCTAACTTTTATGTCTCTGTAGATTTCCTGGATGTTTCATATAAATGAATCGTTAATATGTTAGTTTTCTGGTAGGCTTCTTTCACTTAGCGTAATGTTTTTGAAGTTGATCCATGTTGCAGCATATATCAGTATTTTATTCTTTCTTGTAGCTGAATAATATTCCATGGTATGGAGATACCACATTTGTTTATCAGTTCATCAGTTGATAGACATCTGGGTTGTTTTCACCTATTGGCCGTTGTGAGCAGTGCTGCTGTGAACGTTTCTGTGCGAGTGTTTGAGTACCTGTCTTCAGTTCTCTTGAGTCGGGGTGCTGAGTCGTCAGATGACTCTGTAAGTTTTTGTGGGACTGTCAGTCTGCTTTCTAAAGTGTATGCACCGCTTTAAAATCTACCCAGCAGTGTGTGGGGGTTTCAGGTTTTCCACACCCTTGCCAATACTTGTTATTGTCTGTCCTTTTTATTACAGTGGGTGTTTAGTGGTTTGTCACGGTCATTTGTTTTGCATTTTCCTCATGACTAATGATGTTAAACATCTTTTTTGAAAATTTAATCTTTTCTGCATTCTTTTTCCATTACCACTTAGCCCCCATACACCCCCTCGCCCTACCAATCACCACACTGTTGTCCGTGTCCGTGAGTCCTTTTTCCTTTTTGCTCAGTCCCTCCACCCCAGCTAGCTTCCATCCTGCTCTCCACCTATGAGTCAGTCCCCACTTTCCTTGTTAGTTCAGTTTGTTCATTAGATTCCACATATGAGTGAGATCATATGGTATTCGTCTTTCTCTGACTGGCTTATTTCACTTAGCATAATGTTTTCCAGGTCTGTCCACACTGTTGCAAAGGGTAAAATTTTCTTCTTTTTTTATGGACAAGTAGAATTCCATGTGTAAATATCCCATAGTTGTTTTATCCACTGTATTGATGGACATTCAGGCTGCTTCCATCTCTCGGCGATTGTAAATAATGCTGTAATGAACATAGGGGTGCTTATGTTCTTTGAAATCAGTTCTTTCAGACATATTCCCAGAAGTGGGAATCCTGGGTCAAAAGGCAGATCCATTTTTAATTGGTTGAGGTATCTCCATACTGCTTTCCGCAGTGGCTGTACCAGTCTGCATTTTTTCTGTTCCTAAAATTTGCCTTAAATTGTTTTGTTATGATTTCCTCCCTTCACTATCTCTTTTCTCTTTGGATCTTTTATGTAAAATTTAGACCTCCTGGATTGCTCTTCTAATTTTCTTGTGTTTTCTCTCTTATTTTCTAATTATTTTTTCCTTTAGCTGAATGTTTAGGGCCATTTTCTCAACTTTGTGTTTCATCTATTTGATTGAAATTTTTATGTTTTATTATCATTAATTTCAAGATTATTTTTTGTTCTCAACATACTCCATTTTATAATATCCATTTCTTGTTTCAAGATAGCAATATTTTTTCTTACCTCACTGGAAATATTAAGTCTTTTTGAAGCTTTTCTAACAGTGTATTCTCTGTTTTAGCCAAGTTATTTTTTATCTTTCAGTTTGCTTTGTTCTCTGTCTTTGGTTGTTGATAGCTGTGGTCTTGGCTGTCTAGTCACACTTGAAAGTGGTATAGTAACAATCCGATTGGGAGCTCCCAGGGTGTGGGTTGGCTGGTTCATCATGCATTTCACCACAGAAACGGACTAAACCGTTTTGTTTAGAAACCCTCGACATGAGTATCCATCTTTCCTGCAGTGCTGTGAGACTACCAGTGTACTTTCTTCTTAACTCCTACCTGGAGGATGGAGGCCTAACTGCCCGTCTTGTGCAGTAGAATGGGGGATAGGACCCCCCCCCTCCAATCCTCTTGTTTTCAGATGGTAATCCTTCTTCCTAACTGGTTGATTGCCTAGTTTAGACAGCCTCTGTTTTACACTCTGTGTTTTGGACAGGCAGTTATCTATGTAAACAGATAGGGAAGGGATCTAAGGATTAAATAGCTGCAGAGAAGACTTTCAACAATTTTTCATACTTTACACCCTCACATGTAGACCGTACGTATCCATTCCCACATCCTGGTGCCACCGCCCGTGGGCTTTTTGGTGGTTCTGTTGTACGAATAGGACTGCGTCTGCGCTTTCCCCGCAGCCAGATTAATAATCCATTGGTTTGTTTCTTGTGTGTGTTTTGTGATGCTGAACTTGCTGTTTTGAGACTTCTAAATTTTGGTGAATGGGGATTAAAGAGAGTACAACATAGGTGCATGTGTTCATTTTGCCATGTTTACCTTGGAGTCTCATCCATTCTTATTAAGTTTAAATATGAACAAATGCTTGAGCTTGTCATTGGATATACACCACTATGCAAATAAATATTCATTCTTGGGATGGAATCCCAAGAAATCAGTGAAGGGGATCAATCAAGCAGAGGCTTGGGGAGACCTTGAATTAATAACATAAATAAAAAATGGGAAATTGTTCTTAATTTCAGGGAAACCTAGAGTTGAAAGGAAGGTTGTGAAGTGTAGGAATCTTTGCTATTTATCAATTGTCTGAAATTATTAGATATGACATGGCTATTGGAACCGAAGGTGTTTGAACTATTATTAGATTATGGTTCCATCAGTAAAATTTTTGTCACACCAGCAGTGTCTAAAAAGTGAAGGTGCCTTTATGAGAGTGTCCTGTTTTGATGGAAAATATTTATTCTTGGTATGGTCTTTTAGTTTTTTGTGGGTTTTCATTTTTGCTTTAATTTGTTTTGATGATTGTGGACTGTCAATACACTGTGTAAAGGCACGCTTATACATTTGATGGTGTTTTAAAGCCAACAAAAGCATTTCTACAATGTAAGTGTATGTATAAGGAAATAACGCTAAAGAGTCCTGATTTTAAAACTTAATTATTAAGAATGTATAAATTGCCCAATTTGCAGGTTCATTGTGTTTTTGAGTGCAATATGTGATTAGAAACCTCTTATTTAGAAAGCAAAGTTTAGTGTTTTACATGAACATCCAAATTCAAATGAATAACTTGCTCCTTTCTCACTGGCAGATACAAGTCCAGTTACAAATTCCCAACAGATGCTCATGCCTCATTTCTATTGTGTAATTCAGGAACGGAAAAACTAATTTGTCATGGCAGTTATTTGCCGAGTAAAAATTTTCCATCTTTGTGTTTTCCCTTTTTTTCCTTGAATATGTGATTTCATTTTAAAGCTTTGGATTGCGGTTAGTAGCTTTCATTTCAGCCATTGTCAGGGATATTTGGAAGATAGAATTGGTTCTTCTTTTTCCTCCTATTTCTCTACCCATTTTACTTGAATAAGAAAGTTAGAAACAGCAAGTAAAGATAAAATGTTGAGTATATTAGCTAGAATTTGGGGAAAATATATTGAGGAAAGAGATCTGATTCTAATAACTAGATAGAAAGTCAGCAATGCTGGGGGAAAAAGGAAGTGGAGAGAGATGATTAGTTACAAAATATTTATTAGAAGAAAAGACTAAGGATTATTTTTTTTTTTTATGTAATCAGATTTCACTTGAGTAAAAATACCGTGAACTGAGTGGTATCTTGTAAAGGGTTAAAGGGCAAGACGGTCTTCCTCCCTCCCTCCCTCTCTCCCTCTCTCTCTCTCTCTTTCTCTCTTTCTTTCAATTGTTGTTCTTACCTGTCATCATGACACTGTGTAAGATGAGTGGGCATCCAGTCCCCCTGAGGGCATGGGCTGGGTTTCTCATTTGGTGTTCCTCATAGTACAATTACAGTGGGAACTCTGTAAATCTGTGGCATATTGATACGGTTATTCCCATAGAATAGATGCATCAGACATATTCTCTGTGCGCCTGTGTGTGCCACAAATGTAGAGTTATTTTTCAAGATTTTTATTAAAACATCCCTATGGATTGTGTCACACAGAGATATGGGGACTTCCTACATAGCTCCAGGAAGTGTGGCTACCAGATGCTCTCAGTTGTTAGCAATGCCAGGGTCTGTCTCAGCTGCAGAGACTGCTTTTGACTGAGCGCAAGCCTTTCCTCAGACATCCTGTATCTGGTGACTGCGTAAGCTAGGAGCGTAAAGGCCTGGTTGTTTCTGCCCAATGCCAGTGACTCTGGGCCAGGTTGGCCAAGGCTTTGTTGGTTGCTTGCAGCTTGACGTCCGATGTCCAGTCCTGCTGCCTTCTCCTTCCTTTCACCTAGTTGTTCCTTTACAATATAAGCATATTGGACCCCCAAACTCCATCTGGAGAACCCAACTTATGACATAGGCATAAAGACTAATTTTAAAATGCAGCCTCACCCATTAATTTAACAAGGATTTGTTATCTTTCAGGAAAGTTATGTTAGAATATGGACTTCTGACTTAAGCATCCACGTGTACCAGGTATTATACCAGAAAATGAAAAAGATTTTTAGAGTTCAGAGTGGAAAAAAATAACATGGCTTAGCAAGAATTTCTAGAAAGTTAACTTTGATAAGCAGTCATTTAATTTATAAAATTGTAGCGTCCTTTTGAAGTTACCAAATTCTTGACAAAATATTCTATTAAAATTTAATGCAAATATATACATATGCATATCTAGTATTCTTACTACATATTATCAGTGAAAAATTGGGTATGATTTACTTTACTGTAGAAAACTAATACTATTCTCTGGTATTTGGATCCCAATACCTGCAGGAAGATTATATTTATCTCCTTGAATATAGATGTGGCCAGGTAACTTGCCTTAGCTAATGAATTTTGAGCAAATGTCATCTATTATCTCAGTATAACCTAGCCTAAGCCTACTGGTATGTCCCAAATTGTGTACTTTCCAACACCCCAGAGGACGCCAGTGCTACCAAGTGTTACCTCCTTTTGTGACTTATACTCACATGCATATGTGTTCATGTATAGTTATTTATATGTATGCTGGATTCATATACTACATATGCTGTTCTCTTAAACTTTTAGCTGTTTTCTTGACCGTCTACACTCACAGAAGTCAATGCTACTATTGTTGTAAGTCTTGGGTAAATTTAAAATTCTTAATAAAGCACATTCAAATAGTGATGATTTAAAAGGGTTTTATTAGGTACTTAATTCTGGTTTTTTAACATTGAAATCCACATGTTTGATCAACACAGCCCCTGAGTCAGCATGCTCACCGCAAGCTTTGTGTCTCAGTGCCCAGGGTCAGGCTCTGTGTGGCCACCTTCCCTGTCAGGTATGGTTTCTGCTCTGCTTTTCTCAAAAGAAACCACAGCTAGCTTTGTGTGTTGATTATTATAATTACATGCCAGGCTCACTAATTTATTTTGAAAAAAATATTCACATATTTTGTACAAAATTCTCCAGTATGATTTTTTGAAAAAAAATTATAATTGTTTCAAATTTGAGCACCAATAACTTCTAAATGTTGCTAAGACTGACTTTCAAATGGTATTTTCAACCACAGCTTGAGAAAAGCACTACCTGAATTCATCATACCTGAATTCATCCCCGACAGACTTGATGAAATTTTATTTTTTCTCTTGAAAATTTTTTCAATAACCTTTTTATGGCAAATGGCACTAATTCAAGAGCATGAAAAGATATTTTTAGCTCTGATTCACTGAATTTAATAACTAGATTTTGGCATAAAAACTTAAAACAGATGAGGAGCAATAATGTAGGTTTTTGCTTCTTGAAGTTTCAGGATTCATATTCAAAACATCAGCTGTATCTGCCAAATATGTCAAGTTCCTAGGAAAGTTATTATCTTGGCAAGTGTGCAAGTGTCTAAGATTGAGGGGAAAAATAAAAGATTTTTTCAAGGTATTTTAAATTTTATATTCATGCCTAGCAAATAATTAAATGCATTTTCTTTATCCATGAACTCAGCAAAGCTAGTAGCAAAAAAAAAGACAGAAAAAAAGTGATGGTTTGATTTCTGGCAAAGTTTTTTTTTAATGACAGGTAAGTTAACAATTTGACTTTTGGCTATAGAGCCTGAAAAAGAAATACTTTGGAATTTCTACTCCAGTTTAACTTGGTAATACTCGAATAAAAAAATTCATGAGTTTTGCTTTTTCTCCTGTGTGATGTGAGATCTTTTTATTCTTTGCTGTTAAAAGAGTTACTTAAACCCTGGCTGGTGTGGCTCAGTGGATTGACTGCTGGCCTGCAAACTGAAAGGCCACTGGTTCAAATCCCAGTCAGGGCACATGCCTGGGTTGCAGTCCAGGTTCCCAGGTAGAAGTGTATGAGAGGCAACTGATTGATGTCTCTCTTGTACATTAATGTTTTACTCCCTCGCTTTCTCCCTCCCTTCTCCTCTTGATAAAAATAAATAAATAACATCTTTAAAGAAAATGAAAGAGCCACTTAAAACAAAACTTTTACAATTTTTGTGGAATCTTAACATGTTTCACTACTCCTCAATTTCTTGTGCTTCAGAGCATCACATTCCACAGGTAAAAACTTCCATTTAAAAAAATAATGTTTCCTTGGTCGGGTGGCTCAGGCAGTTGGGCTCAGGTCATGGGCTCCGTCCCCAGTCGGGGCACCTGCAGTTGGCAATTGATCAATGTTTCTGTCACATCGATGTTTCTGCCCCCCTCTTCTCTCTCTGAAATCAATAAACATATCCTTGGGTGAGAATTTAAAAATAACGTTAGTGTGATCCTTGGACTCACTGAGTTTGAGACATATAAATTACTTAGGCCTCTTTATATACTAAATTAAAATAATAGCAAAATATTTTTTGAAGCAGAGAACTTATATAAATTTGCTTATGCTTTGGGTATGCCACAAGAATAACAATATAACTATAATTCAGAATGGAAGGGCAGATAAAGTGCTTCCCAGATAAGGTCAAGTTAAAGGAGTTCATCATCACCAGCCTTTATTATATGAAATGTTAAAGGGATTTGCCTAAGAAAAAGAAGATGATCAAAACTACAGACAGTAAAGTGACAACAAGCTCACAACTATCAACAATTGAACCTTAAAAAAACCCACAAAAACAAATGAAGCAAACTACTAGAACAGGAACTCACCGAAACGGAGATCACATGGAGGGTTATCAGTGGGGAGCAGGCAGAAGGAGAACGGGGGAAAGGTACAGGGAGTAAGAAGCACAAACGGTAGGTACAAAATAGACAGGGGGAGGTTAAGAACAGTATAGGAAATGGAGAACCAAAGAACTTATATGTACGACCCATGGACATGAACTAAGGGGAGGAGTGCTGGTGGGAGGGGGTGTGCAGGGCGGAGGGGAACAAAGGGGAGAAAAAATGGGACAACTGTAATAGCATATCAAAAAATATACTTTAAAAAGAGAATAACAATATAAGTGGTCTCTTTAATCATGTATAACAAGCAGACATTTTACATACTTTGCTGTTTTGCCAGGATTTTCTCCAAAAGCTTTGTCATTCTGTACTCCATGTATTCCCAACTGCCAGAAAGAGTAAATGAACTCTGAATTTGTGATGTTTATTTTTCAACTCTTGTTCCAATTAAAGAGTTTTTTTATTTATCCCATTTTGCAGTCGATAGCCTACAACCCTTGCACCATAAATAATCAGATATTCATAACCATGTTTAAGAAATTCAGAGTACTTTGGATTGTAAAATTATAAAACATTACTTCTAGTACTTCCCTCTGTATTTCCTTGCAGGGGACAAAAGCCTCCTAAAATCATTACTGCTAGGTCAAATGATGTGAACAAAAAATTATAATGTTTCATTTTATGTAAGAGGAGAAAGATTATTAATATTTATTATTCTTATTTTCCTTTGAGTCATCAGCAAGCTCCTAAATATTATATACATTTTATTCATCTTTATATATTTCAAAATACTTCATCCATTATAAGAGTTTGAAAATATATTTTGATTTTCATTTGGTATTCTAAGAGAAGGGAAATGACAAATTAACAAACTGTAATTGTTTACTTTTATTGTTGTGATTGTGTTCCAGAATTACTATTTTTTATTACTTTATTGTTGTTCAATTACAGTTGTCTGCATTTTCAGAATTACTATTTTTAAAATTATTGTGCAGAGAAGGGAACCCTAGAGCACTGTTGGTGAGAATGCAGACTGGTGCAGCCACAGTGGAAAACAGTGTGGAATTCCCTCAGAAAACTAAAAATGGAACTACCTTTTGACCCAGCAATTCCACTGCTGGGATTATACCTTAAGAGTCCTGAAACACCAATTCAAAAGAACCTATGCACTCCAATGTTCATAGCAGTATTATTTACAATAGGCAAGTGCTGGAAACAGCCTAAATGCCCATCAGTAAATGAATGGATCAGAAAACTGTGGTACATTTACACAGTGGAATACTACGCAGCAGAAAGAAAGAAGGAGCTCCTACCCTTCGAGATGGCCAGGATGGAACTGGAGAGCATTATGCTAAGTTAAATAAGCCAGGTGGTAAAAGACAAATACCATATGATCTCACCTATAAGTGGAACATAATCAACAAAACAAACAAACAAGCAAGCAAAACAGAACCAGAGACATGGAAATAGAGAACAAACTGACAGGGGAGGGGGGAGGGAGATAACAGGGAAAGAAGGGGAAGGGACAAGTCAAGGAACATGTATAAAGGACCCATGGGCCTGGGCAAGGGGGTGGGGGTTGACTGTGGGAGATGGGGGTGGGGTGAGGAGTGGGGCAGAGAAGAGCAATGGGGGAAAAAGTGGGACAACTATAATTGAACAACAATAAAAAAAAAAGAAAAGGAAAATATGTACCCAAACCTCATTGTAGTATAGCTCATAGAGTTTCTACCCATGCATCTAGTGAGTGGTTGTCTCTCTGTGAGTCTCACTCTTACCCTTTAGAACCAAAGTTATAAAAAGGCTCCTCCATTCTACTTTGTAATCAGCAAAGGTTATTCCAGAATGGCCTCCTTTGATTACTCTGTGTTCCCTTCCCCTCTTTCTCTCTCTCTTCCACTTTAGTTCTCTGCTTCTAAGTTTTTTCACGTATGTTGCTCTTACCTTATAATTTCAGGTTCTTCTATATTTCTTGCAGGGCAAGTCCAGAAGATATTTTTGAGTTAAAGTATTCCTGAAAACTATTCCAGTTCCTTTATTTCTCTTCCATCACATGCTTTGACTTCAAAGAATTGCACATGGCTCACTTTGTTAACCTTTTAAAATTTTCTTTCAAATTCTTGAGGATGTTGTATGAAAGGAGCATTCCATTCTTTATGCCCACTGACTTTTTATTTTTCCTTTTAAAACTCCTCCTGGCTGCAAAATAGCATGGACATCTTTTTAAAGTGGCTATTTGACTGTATTGAAATTTATTGTATGGTTTAGGCATGTGAATGGTTTGCCAGAGAGCAAAGAAGCCATACTGGGTAGCTCCTTCCTACACTCTTTTGAAAGAGCACCTTTTATACATTCTTTTAAACTCAGGAATAGCATATGGTGCTGAAGAACCACAGTGTTCTACTTCCCCAGAGTTTTGTAAATTTCTTGAAACCTCCTAAATCTGTACTTTAAATTTATTTAATTTCATAAAGGAAAATAATTTACATCTCCTAGAAGTTGTATTGAGTAAAATAATAAATTACATAGATATAGAAATATGGCTATAAATTATATAAATATATATATTGACATGGATATAAATTATAGAGATCTAGATATAGAGATGGATATAGATCTATGTTAGGTTTATGAACTGGCCCTGTGATACTGAAATACTTCAGACACTTGAACTATTGGAGCATGAATGTCTGCATCCTTCAGACTGATGTGAGAAGAATGACCCGCGCCGGTCTCACTGCCTGGGTACAGCTACACAATCTGTCTACCCCTGATACCATTGCCAGAAGCCAAATAGTAAGGTTTTTTGTTGTAATGGAAATGATCTTTCAGGTTGCTGCTTTTACATGATGGGAGTGTGGTTGGAAAGGCTTCCTGTCCAGTCACCAGCCTCAGGCTGCCCATGCATTTCGGATTCAGAAATGACAGCTGAAACCAATTAGGCAGAATTATGGGATAGCTAAGTCACACATAGGCTTATTATGACCAAAAAGGAGGAGGATACATTATACTTTAACAAAACAACAACTAATTGAATTAGGAATACACCACAGCACTGTGATTGCATGGGAGGGTTTGTCTGTGTATTATTTATCCTTGCCCTCCCTGGGGAATGTGTGTGGTTTACTGGTAGAATTTCAAACATTTCCTAAGTGGCTGAAAACCAGGTGAAAATAAAACAATCCAGAATAAGGCTCTGTGATATGGAAAATAAATCTGCTCAGGAACAGGGGAATATTTGAGACTATTTCATTTGAGAACATATTTTGGGGGATGATGGAATAAATTGGAAGACCTTATTCTCTCTGTTGTCATATCATGCCCTGTGATGTAATGTGAGGCAAAATAGTCCAGTTGTAATCCGCCATTCTGCTTCAGAAGGCAGAGAGAGCAACTTTGTGTTTGTTCGTGAATGTCTTCGTTTTTTGTCATTAAAGATAAGGGATTTCAATGCATTCGTATAAAGCCTAAATAACATTTGATAGAATACTTACAAAGTTTTTTTTTTTAACCACTGTTTTAAAAATTGACCCCTTTGATATATGGTGGGTACAAACTTCCTCTACAAAGCATCTTGAGTGGCTGTGATTTTGTTTTAAAGGAAGGTTGATTAATGTTTCTTTTCATCTTTTTCTTACTAATGAATGATGCTCATGTGTTGGAACTCATAATGTTAAATTTCATTAATTATAATTTGGGAATGAAATAGATGAGTACTATAAAGCTTAATGAGAAAAAATGCAATTTCGAAGTCAATTTAAACCTGTGGACTTTATATAAGAGCAGTTTGAAATGAACTGCTCAGTAATTTGATGTATTAATTCTTACAGGAATGCAGGCTGATTAAAACAGAGATTAGAGCTAGAGGAAATGGCATTGATTACAGTATAGAAGACAGGAGGGCTGAATGTCTTAAGTTTTCAATTGCCTCTAGCAGCGACGACTCCCCAGTGAACTGCACGACTTTCATGAACTACAGGTGAAATAGATTAAAAGCTAAAATGATAGAGATTTCTCCCTAAGTTCGTACCTACCCTTCAACTGTGGTTCTCTTTAGAATGCGTGTGGTGTGTCCCAGACCTGGGACGGCGGGTAGTGAAGGTGGCATTAGCCAGAAGAGGAGTAAGCAGCTCAAGGAAGCACCTGCTACACATTGTCATGGTCACAGCAACAGGGACCATGGTTGCCGCTAATTTTGGGACCACGCAGAGTGCCACTGAAGAGTCGCAATAATTGGTTTTGTCCTTTAGAAGTTTGCAAATTTCTTGATATGATCTTTTACCAGTCAGAATACTATTTAAAGATTCCTTACAATGGAGTCACTTACCTGGAGGAGAACAGAGTGTCTACAGCCAAACCAGGATGAGGATGAGGGAGCTTCTTAAACAATCAGAAATCAGTTAAGGGGTGGGGGAGCTCTATATTTTTATGCTTCCAATGTGCACGTGTTATCAACTAGTTCTTATCACATGGTTCCACTTAATTTTTTTGTTTTGTAAAAACAAGTTTTCACTTATTTCAAAATGAAAGTATAGCTGAACCTTGGTATTTAAACATATCATAAACCTATGCTTTCAGAACAAAGAAATTCAGAATTAGTTTTATTTTCTGGAATCTTTCCATAGTCTTACTATTGTGAAGCAGTTATTTTTAATGTTGTAAAAATTACACCAAGCTTGAATATACTTACCCTCCTTTGCTGTCAAAATGGAAAACTAGATGAAAGAGCAGTTAAGCATGTGAGGCTGTGTGAAACATAACTTCAGAGGCAGGATTTCTGTTGGTTATCCCCAGAAAGACTTTCTTATTTTTAATCTGGATACTAAAAATAGGGCTGTGCTATTTTCAATGTCGCATTTTGGCAATGCCTCTGAAGAGCCTCAAAATTATTTGCTGACAAATATCGGGGACATCGTGCTTAATTAACGTTATAGGAGACTGGCAACAAGTGCATATTTGGGGGGAGGGGCTTTATTTGGATTGCTGCTTAATGAGGAAAGTCCAGTCTGGAAGCCAGTGCTGACGCAAAAGCACAATTTCTCTGAGGGTCTTGGTATCTCTTGAATAGGGGATTTGATCATATAAAGAAGCAACAATTGAAAAACCTCACTTCATGGATACTGCATTGACTAATAAGAAACATAAGCACATACTGAATGGCTAAGCTGACTTAACAACTGACTCATAACTGTTTCTGCCCTGGAATACATAGGGGTAACTTTCATCTCCAAGGGGTTGTCGGAGTTTGTGGTGTTCAGAGAGCTTTTATATCTGTAGTTTTCAGTGGAGGGATGCTGCTACTGCTTTTTTTTTTTTTTTAAGATTTTATTTTTTTTGTGTTTAGAGAGAGGAGAAGAGAGGGAGAGAAAGATGCATGTGAGAGAGAAACATTAATCAGTTGCCTCTAGCACGTGACCTGACTAGGGGCCCAACCCACATCCCAGGCACATGGCCTGACCATGAATGGAACCAGTGTCCTTTAGCTTTGTGGAATGCCACCCAAACAAACAGCCGCACTGGTCAGGATGGAGGTTGATTCTTTCCCTTGACCCAAAGTGAGTTTCAGAAAGAGTAAGGGGTGGAGAGTGGGCAAACACGGCGAAATGAATGTCCTAGTCCGGCTTGTTCCTCCTCTTTTCCTTGGGCCTCTCTTTCCCAGTCCTCTTTTAAAGGGCTGCTTTCCTCTCAGGCTCGTTTTGAAATTGTCATTATATTCATAATTTATCTGCGTAGTTCCCTTTCATGTCTTCTAAGCCTCATGGCGGTGTACTATTCGTCATGGGGCCCTCAGCTCTCCACGTGATTGAACTTAACTGAGACTCTACTGTGTGAGAGTGCCTGGGAGTAAAAAGCCGCCGATTTTCTGTGGTTTTTCTGTATCCTGCCTTTTTACCAAGGGAAATTTCTTTCCTTCCTTCTAAATTGATCCAGCCACAGAGTAATCAAATCAGTATGGGGAAACCCATTTTGTAAATGTAGCAAACTTTACAGAGAACATTTCTGTCTAGGCTGTTAGGACTTTGGATATGTTCCTCAAATTCCTTCCCCGAGAAGCACTCCTGGACCTATGTAAGTAACCAAATACACACTACCTGATGGGTGATCAACAGTGAGGAAGGAGGAACCTAAATTTGAAAGAAATACGAGGTCTGTCCAGAAAAAGTCCAGCCATTGTTAATATAATGAGAACACTTTGTGTGACATCGATGTAACCTGGCAGCCAAGGAGAGTGGACTGGAATGCACATGTGTGAACAATGATGACTTCACTGTACTAGTCAGTGGGGGCAGCAGATGCCATTGAGTGAGCATGTGTACTGTGTGGCAGTCACATTCAAAATGACTGAGGGAGTAGAGCAATGAATCTGCATCAAATTTTGTGTTAAGCTTGAACATTCCTCCACGGAAACTATTCAGATGATTCAGAAGACCTCAGCTATGGGCAGCTGGTGATTGACAGCTTCATCATGACAATGCGCTCGCTCGTGCATCATGTCTCGTGTAGAGTTTTTTGGTAAAACATTGAATCACCCAGGCGACTCAGCCCACTACAGCCCAGATTTGGTGTCCTGTGACTTCTGATTTTTCCCCAAACTAAAATCACCTTTGAAAGGGAAGAGATTTTTTCAGACCATCAGTGAGATTCAGGAAAATATGACAGGGATGCTGAAGGCAATTGGGAGAACTGCGTGAGGTCCCAAGGTGCCTACTTTGAAGGGAACTGAGGTATCATTATCCTATGTACAATGTTTCTTGTATCTTTTATCTTCTTTAATAAATGTCTCTATTTTTCATATTACATGGCTGGATACCCTCTGACAGACCTTGTATATGCTAGTGCCGTGGCTGGGTGGCTCAGTTGGTTGGAGCGTAATCCTGTGCACCAAAAGATCATGAGTTTGATCCCAGTCAGGGCACCTACCTAGGTTGCAGGTTTGATCCCCATTCAGGGTGCATATGGGTAGCAACTGGTCCATGCTTCTCTTCCGCATTAATGTCTTTCTCTCTCTCCCTCTCACATCCACGAACATATCCTCAAGTGATGACTAAAAAAAAGAAAAGAAATATATGCCACTGTGGGGTTTCAGCCTTTGGAGACCCTTTCTGCTCTCACCCTGTCTTCTGCTTCAACTATAAGCCCAGCCATGCTTGATGGCTTTATTTAAAACCTCCCACTGCATGGAAGATGGATATGTTCTTAGGCACTCAGGTAAACTCCTGTCAGACACAAGAGCTTCTAATTACTCTGAGGAACAGCAGCCAGTATGGCGTGAACAAGATCGGAAGGTGAGGTGAGACATAATGTTGTGTGGGAAAGAGGAAATGGCCAATGACCAACATAGACATTGAAGGGCAAAGAGCGACTGTGTGTGATCTGCAGTCACCAGGCATATCGTCTAAAGGTGCCCCTTTTGTTATTAGAGCAAAAGTAGCCAGATCAAGCCAGGTAGATCTGAGATTCTTCGTGTGTCATGGGAGGACGGTGATCTGTTGGTCATGTGTCTCAGAGGCCTTCTGTTCAGAACTTTTCTACCCAGGGTGACTTTAGAAAATGGAACGACAAAGTACCTTCTAGGATTATTGTTTAGTTCGTGTTTATGAGTCAGAACAAATCATAAGGGGCACATAATCCAATGATTTTTGCTAAAGAGAGAAGCAAAAAAGAAAGGAGCTGTAATTTTGGCACCTCTAATGCAGTCCCAGATGTAGTGCTGTGTATTAAAAAACAGAGAAAATGAACAATTTTTAATGCGGGTGGTACAGAAGTTTGCTAGGGTACAAAGTGGGACCTTGTACTATCTCATTTCTCTTCCTGCATCTGAGATTCTCTGGGTTCTAACTCCTAATCCCACTGAGCAGTCAAAGGTAAATAGTGTATTTGCTAGTTGTAGCCTCAGTGGTTATATACCCAGAGCCGTGGAGTGTGAATGAGAGTGCCTCGGCAGGCCGATGGGAAGACGTGAAAGGACATCATGCTACCCCTAAGAGCTCCAGTTTTCTGACGGTATTGTAGCATTCAATTTTTAATTGCCATCCTTCCAAATATTTCTCCCTGTTTTAAACACACCACGTAAAATCGCCACCACCATCATCATCTATAGCGTCTTCCATGTGCTGGGTGGTGTTCCGGAAACTTTCTGAATATTTAGTCACTGATTTTCACAATATGCCTGTGAATAGGTGTAATAGTAGGTATCTTAGCTAGATGAAGACACTGATATACAGAGATGATAGAATGTGTCCAAGGTTACACAGTTAATCCAGCCATGTGTGTATGCATGTGATATGCATGAATGCATACACATTTTCGTACCATACATTTAAGTAAATATGAATTTAAAAATTTAAAAGGTTTCTTTAAAAAATTTAAAATCTGTATTAAATGTCCCAAGATCTCATTTCTGCAGAAGCTTCCTTTCCACAATTCATGATGCTAATGCCATTGGGCATAGGCTCAGAAGGCCATCACATGTACCCTGTGGGTCAGGAATCTGCCCCCCACCGTTCCTAATATGTTTCCTTCTTTATAGTTTTGCTTTTTTCTTTTAAAAAAAGCTTGAATACTTTATTCTTGGTACAAAGCTGTAATAATTTATAAGGTTGGTCCGCAAAAAGTCCAGCCATTGTTAACATAGTGAGAACGGTCTGTGCCACATCATGTAACCTGGCAGCCAAGGAGAGTGGACGGGAATGCGCATGTCAGAACAATGACGACTTCACTGTAGTAGTCGGTGGTTCAGCCCCGCTACAGCCCACATTTGGCACCCTGTGACTTCTGGCTTTTCCCAAAACTAAGATAACCTTTACAAGGGAAGAAATGTCAGAATTCGATGAGATTCAGGGAAAGACGACGGGGCAGCTGATGGCAATTGGGAGAACTGTGTGAGGTCCCAAGGTGCCTACTTTGAAGGGAACCAAGGCATCATAATCCTATGTACAATGTTTCTTGTATCTTCTTCAATAAATGTCTCTTTTTCATATTACATGGCTGGATACCTTCTAGACAGACCTCACACAAGTATGTAAAATCCACAGAATATAAACATTTGTTTTATTTATTTGTGAAAAATTAGCATTTAATACATATGTCAAATATATAATACCACAAAAGTTTTAGTGGATCACATTAACAGGTGTGCTTACGTGGAACAATTTTTGCATTCTTCGGTTTCACCTTGTTTGTTGTAGATGTAGTAGACTTTCAGGACGCACAGTGTTGAATTCCAATACCTACTCTGATTGGAATGTGTACATCTGTGGTCATGAAGAGGTTGGCTGCGTTCTCTCCAGCTCTCCTTCCGGTTTGCCTGCGTTGACATGGTAACCTTAAAGAACGAGTGGAAGCATCTTTTTCTTTTGTTCTGGAGTAATTTATTCCCATTCCTTGAAGTTTTGGAAGACTTTTCATGAAAACCCTCTCAACTTGGTACTTTTTTTAGGTATAACTCTTCAATTCTTGTCTCTCGTAGAATCAAATTTAGTCCTTCATGTTTTTTTTTTTAAAGACACACGTTTTCTCTAGATGTCAAATGTATTGCTTTAAAGATATTTAAAATATTGTGTAGGCAGCGACATCTATATTCCAACTACTGACTGGTAATAGGACTTAATGCTATTATTGTAATGTCAGAAATTGAAAAAAATATATATCTTAGAGTTTATGAAATAGTATACATTGATGCTTATTTTATTTAGTTGTGGGAGAAGATATAACATGACTCTGTGTTCTGATAACTTTTGAGACTTCCTCTATGTCTAATACATGGTCAGTTTTTGTGAATATTCCATTTATGTTTAGAAAACATGTAGCACCAGTTTATCAGGCACAGAAGTAAATATGCTGTTTAACTGTGGTGTTCACATCCTTTATAACCTTTCTTTTGTTTTATTCCATTTATTGATTTTTGATAGAAGTAAACTGTCATGATTTTGTGGATTTTTGTTTCTTTTATTTTTATATTGTTTTATATGGATATGTCATGCTGTTAAATGTATTAATGTTTACTAAATTGTTCTTATTCCATTTATTTGACATTTATGTTGATATGCTGATTTATTTTCATTGGTATTTACCAGTATTACTAACATGAAATATAAATGTATAATAAAAATATATTATTTCTTTATTTTCTGTTATTTTTTTGTGTTTATTATTCTTAGTTTGTTTCTTGGAACAGGGTGAATATGATTTTCTTTGTTTTGTAAACTGAGGTTTTACATTTTTAATAAGAATTTTAGCATGTCATGGATATATAATAATTGATATGATTAAATGTAGTATTTACCATTTTATTTATTATGTGAGAAGCAAATAAACTACCATAGTTTTCAGACTATAAGACACATTTCCCCCCCAAATTTGGGAGGAAAATGGGGGTGTGTCTTATAGTCCAAATGTAGCTGAATTATAGTCTGAATGTTATTTATGTTATTAAATATTTTACCACATTTTTTGCTTCAAAATTTTTTTTTCCTATTTTCCTCCTCTAAAACCTAGGTGCATTTTATGGTCTGAAAAATATGGTAATTAGATACAGTTATTTCTGTCATGGATCTTGTTGTGTGAAAGCCAGTATCTTAAATAATACCTTATTTTTGTGTATCGTGTTATAGGTTAAAAGTACTTCTTATGTACTATTTGTTTGTTCTTCAAAAGTCTTCTCAAAGAGGATGTTATCCTTGAAAGGACAGAGAAATTAATAATATGAAGTTACAAAGTGGCTGTTTGGAGTAGAGAATCCATTTATCAGTTTATTAAATATGTGATATACAAACATATATAGTCGCTCAGGAAAATCTCCATGGAACTCATTATAATTATATTTTATAGTCACTTTTAATGAACTTTACTATATGTAAAACTATTTCCACTTGTATATACTCAATTCTCTGTGTCTGGCATTTTCCTCTGAGGGGAGACAGTAATTTTCAAATTAAACATATTTTTTGTCATCAAGGACTTTGCCTTTGATTTAGAAGTTAAACACCTTGAGTGTATCCAAAATAAAGGAAACGTTGTTTCTGAGCACATCTGAGAGCATTTCTTCTGTCCATTTTCTTTCCCTCTGCCCTTCAGTGGGCCAACTTATATGTCCTTAGAGGTTAGAGTAGTGCCTGAAAAATAATAAGGCCTCACGAAATGCATGGTGGGTAGTGAATGAATGCTAAATTCTGCTCTGTATCCTCATGAATTACCACAACTACAACAACATTCTTGAATATGTCATAAAACTCATGATTTCTCAATAATTGACTCCTGATATTGGGACTCAAATACTCATGTTTATTGGCTTTTACAGAGTGATTAAATGTTATAAATTTTATGGTATCTTCCAGTAAGACAAGAAAAATTGGAATAGGAACTTCACATGTTTTGTTTTTTTCAAAATTCTTCATAGTTCAGAAACAGAAAAAGTATTAACAAGCAAATACATAATTCTGGGCAAATCAAGCTTGGGATATTTAAAAGAATAATATTACTATAATGATCTAATTGTACTTTTCACTTCACACAAGAAAAATCATAACCTGCACTGGCACTTGAAAAATAGAAAATAATTGAAATTGTTAATGGATTGGTTAATTGTGTGTGTGTGTTTAGTTTTTATAGTTAAGGAATTTCTTTTTAGTTTTTTTGGAGGGATTTGTTAAAAGATTTACATTCAATGGGGTAGAAATTAGGCACTTAAATTATAGACATGAATTCCTTCTAATACACAGATATGTTTAACATAAAACAGAGCCTTGAGGTAAAGGTAATGATTCAGTTTGATTAAAAATGGGGGTTGGAGGGGCATGGGATTGCATAAAGTAAAAAATCCATGCACTTGTCTTCCATTCGCTTTGTTCCGCAGGTAACGGTGACTTTGAAGTAGAAAAATGTTGACTCCTTATGTCAGAGCCAGAGGGGTGTTCATGCATCTCCCTTTCTCTTCCAGCACACTGATTTGTGTCAGTACATGGACAAGCACCCCGGGGGGCTCCATCCAGACAACGTGAAGGTAGGAAAGAGTTTTTTAAGCCAAGTATTAGCATTCCTCAGGTGCATATTTTGAGCCAAAGTCTAATCTCTCTGCCATACTTTTCCTTAAAAATTTTTTTTGTGTAAAGAGACTATCCAAGTGAACCATAGGCATTCTTTGTAGTTGGAAATCATGCTTTAACAATTAAATATTTTCACTGGAGTGTTATTGTTTAGATTATATGGCATTTTTTCTTCAGGGACAGACATTCACCAATAATGAGCTCCTACTGGAGCACTGGGACCCTACTGTAGCACTATTTTTAGCAGAGGGGAACCTCAGGGAGCTCTACCTCGGGACCCCGTACTTCAATGTAAGGAATTATTATGACCCCAAATAGTGTTGCGGTGAGTTCACAGAGCATACTTTTCACTTGGATGCACACACAGATAAAAATGGTTCCCTTCCTACCGCTCTCTTTCGTTTCTTTTACTACAAATTGGATTACTATGTCCAAAGAACTAAGTTTTAATGATTTGCTCTCAATTAACTTGGGAAGTTGTCCCAAAAGTTCAAATCTAAACTAGAAGAGTCTTCTTTGGCATAAGTGAGGGGGTTAGAAGAGTCACGTCGGAACGTTTAATGATGTGCTCTCACTTTGTAATTCGGTTGCCTACATTTCATGACCGTGAGAATCAGCTGAGTAGTAAAATTGTCTCTGTTTCCTCTCATTCTTTATCTACACCGCTCTTTACAACATGGCATGTATTTTTCTTTCGTATTGTACTTTTCCTTTTGCTTGTAGAGGTGTGTATGCTGATATGAGTTTTTGGTATGTATTTTTCGCTTCATCAAACAATACATATATTATGTATGTTATTTTTAATTTAAAATATATCATGAGTATTCCTTTAAAATCAGCACATGACTGTGTCATTCAGTCTTTCTAATAACTGCATGTTAGTCCACAGTATGGGTAATTTTCAGTTGTTTCTTGTAAATAGATCTTTGGGTTGTTTCTAAAATGTTAATGGTATAAATAATTTTCGAGTAAATGTTAGTATAATAATGCCTTTAAAATCTTCATTCTTTTGGATATCTAGTTAATGGGTTCTCTTGACTAAATGAAGGACATGATTTTAGTTTTAATGCATTTGACTGGAATATTTTCCGCAAGGTTATAAATTAAAGGAGAATTGTTTTTCTCTGCTCTCATTAGCAGTGACTGTAACCAATCATTTTAATTTTTGCCACTCTGATAAGTACAAGTGGGGTGACTACTATGTTAGTGTTTTCTGCTAGTGACCGTGAGCATTTTTTATTAAGTTTCTTGGTCATTTGTAATTCTGCTTTTATAAGGTGCCTATTCTTATTATTGTCCATTTTTATTGGGGTTTTCTTTTTCTTAGAAAGTTACAAGTGCTTAATAGTATGTGTGGCATTGATAATGAAGGTGTTTATGGTGGTCAGTCACCATTAAGTACAATTTTAAAATACAGGACCTCTGAAATACCTTGTTTTTTAAATAAATAATGAAATTGTTTTGGCACCTATAGTTTGTTGTCTCCTTTCATATACCTCCCTTTTTAAATTTTGTTTTATTGATAGATTTCTTTAAAAATTTTTGACTATTCATTTTTATTCAAAATCTGTATCCATTGACATAGTTTTTTTAGTAGTTAGATTGGGGAAGAAAAATCATCAGATGAAGAGACTCCTTTTTTAATCTTGCCCATGTTTAATAAACATTACTGTCATAATAGGAGCATAATTTTCTTTTATTTTTTACAATTAAACATCTCACACTGTCTCATTTATACATTGACTGTCTTCTCCCTAGGGTTGGTTGGGTTCAAACTCAGCAGTACAGTACATCCTTAGCTCTGTTACCCACGTTAAACCTGGGAATATGTGGAGAGACCACTTAGTGAGATCTTGTGCTCTGGGGGGCCCAGGGGACTAACAGCCTCAGTGGAAATCAATAGCTACTCTAAATTAATTTTCAATTCCTGATTACAGATTCAGTGATAGGAGTGAGATTAAAGAGCTCAATGAATCTTTTCAAAGAATGATGGCGTCACTGGATTGTTGTTATTCTTGCTCGGTTTTCTCACCCACTAAATGCATGCCATTAGTTCTGGGCAAGTCTTAATGAAACATTTTCTTGGTGAAATGAAGAAAGAAAGATCATTCCACAAAGTATCTCTGTGTTCATGCTCTCGGGCCAGTGTCACTGGCGATTTTTGTAGCATTTGTAAGTTCCCTCCTTGAAATTGTATTTCAACGGCTCTTATTCAAGTTTTGTCAACTTTCTTTCACCCTGTGGTTGTTCGTCAGACTTTAAGTGCTTCATGTTTGCTACTTATTCCAAGTACAGGTTGTACTGTGGCAGTAAATAGGATTTACTCCTGCTAGATTTGGTGTCCTTTGGGGTGTGGTGAGAAACTTAATGGTGAATGAGATGTGCAGCGAGCATGAAAATAGTTTTACAAAAATTAAATGCAGCACCAAAAGCGGGTCTAGATATTAGTCATGCAGAGCAGGAAGTACTCCTTGTTCCCATACAGAAGTGGTTTAGTGTGCTCACAGATTGATGGCCTACACACTTTTTGCTTCTGAAAGAACATGATGTGATTTACTTCTTATGCTGCTTGCAATAACTGAAAGGCAGCAAATATGTTGATATATGGGATTCCTTTCCTCATCGCTGTTGAAGTCCTGGCTCCTTGAGGATTTGCCAAAATGCACTGGAGAGTCTCAGTTCTTGGAAGATTTAAGGGTTCGTAAGGGCAAGAAGCCTCAGTATCCATCTAAACAGCAGTCACCTGCAAAGCTTTAAATGTATAGATACACACACACATACACATACACATATATACACATACTTTGTTAGGTTTTTCTCTTTCTTAATACGTTACAAGTGCTTAATAATGTGTGTGGCATAAACAAGGAAGGTGTTTCTGACGGTCAATTATATTTTACAATTTTAAAACACAGGACCTCTGAAATACCTTGTTTTATAAATAAATAATAGAATTGATTTGGCACTTATAATTTGTTGGTTTCTTTTATATAACTCCTTTTGTTTTATATATATATTATATACAATATATATTATATATAATATACTTACATTTTATATAATATATAAGATATATGTATTTTTTGTGTGTGTATATATAAAATATATCCTCATTTCCCAAAATCAGAATCAAACTTTTAAAAAATCACTGAAGTAGGAAAAAGTAGGCATTTTCTCAGACCCAAGCCTGAGAGCCCAAGGTTCCTCTCAGGACACCCTGTCTCCCCTCGCTTCCCTGTGCCCCTGCGCAGCTCTACCGCCAGCCTAGAGGTCATGCGTGCTTGCTGGCAATGCTGGCCCTGCACCAGCCTGTCAGCCTGCCTGTCCCCACCGCTCCTCACTCTGCAGCCAGGTGGGCGTAGCGGGGCACCCCAGAGTGTGGCAGGGCTGGGCAGGTGGGAGGGGGCTGGGGAGAGCACGGGAGATAGGAACAGCTTGTGGTGCTTCAAAAAACAGGTGTCGGATCCATGCCACAAGGCAGAAAATTATGAGTGTCTTTTGTGGAGAATCAGCTCAGTCCAGGGGAACAGACCTAAAGAATCTAGGAGACTACAGTGAAGATCCCAGTTGACAAATGTGTAATTTGGGCAATGAAAAGTTTCTTGCATTGGTTAGGTAGAAAAAGATAGGAGAGAAAGCTTTGAAAGAAATTATAATTAATATTCTCCAAGAGGTAAAAGAAAATAGTACATCTATAAAATAAGAGTATGTTATTTTTAAAAAGAACTTAGTGAACAAAAGTAGCTTTGGAAATGAAAAATATTGGGTTGACCAAAAAGTTCATTTCATTTTTCGTGTATGATGGCTCTAGTAGTGCTCAGTTGTCTTTAACTTCATTGAAAACAATTTTGTTAGATTGTATCATGACAGCTGTCATATCAGTGTGCATTAAAAAAAAAAACTTAACAAATTGGTGAATTTTTGTGCAGCCATTTTAATATTGAAGATGGAAGAAAATAGGCAACATTTTCAGTGTATTATGCTTTATTATTTCAAGAAAGATAAAAAACACAACTGAAATGCAAAAAAAAGATTTGTGCAGTATATGGCAAGGTGCTGTGAGTGATGGAACATGTCAGAAGTGGTTTACAAAGTTTCTTGGTACTATTGACATTTTTGCCAATAATTCTTTGCTGTGGGCTGTCTTATGCATTGGAAGATATTCAGCAGCCTTTCCTCTAGTAACCAGCAGCAGGAGATAGATGACATACCCAAAGTATCCAAATCAGTAAAGTTATTGGTGAAAATGAAAAACGTGTCTTTTATTTTACAGAATAAATTAAACGGATTTTTTGGCCAACCCAATAGGATGACAGAAATTAAAACAAAAAAATAAATAAAAAAGGTTGAAAGATAAAGTTGAAGAAGTTTGCCAGAAAATAGAGCATAAAACATGAATCTGGAAAATGAGAAAGTATCAATAAATCCAAAAGTCTGGTCCAGGGTATCTAACATCTGAACAATTGGAGAAAATAGACAAGAGAGAATCATTTAAGTTAAAATCACTAAAATATGCTTTTTTAAGATGTGAAGGATGAGAATTTCAAGACTTAAGAAGGCCCACTAAATGCCCAGAACATTGAATGAGCAGAGGCTGACAGTAATGTTCATTGCTGCTAAATTTCAGAACACTGTTTTCCAGGAAAAGCCCTACATAAAGGAAGCGGGTTTACTACAAGGATCAAGTAGTGCAGTGGCGATAAGCTTTTCAACGGCAGCGCTGGAAGGGAGATGGCAGTGGGCGATGGCTTGAAAATTCTGATGTAAATTGTTTCCAACCTAGTACTCTATGCAGGCTGTCAATGAAGAGTGAGGATAAAATAAATATTTTCAGATGTTCAAGGAGTTGGAAATTTTGCCCACCTTGTATTTTTTTCTCAGGATGCTACTTAAGCATGTACTACTCCACTAGAATTCAGCATGAGCCAAGGCAGAGAAGACAAAGAAATCAGGCAACAGAAGCCACCACAGGAGGAAGTTAAAGGAAACCCTAGGACAATGGTGGAAAGAACCCCAGGATGCCAGTTACGCATCTGGCTGGGAGGGTAACCCATCAGTCCAGTGGGAACAAGTTGGAAGTCTCCAGGAAAGATTTCCAAGAAGTTGAAAGTGTTAGATAGATCACATAATGTGTTTAAGCAGATTTACAGGATGAGAGAAGAGTTTGGTGTTGGATTAGTGGTAACCACCAGAAAATAAAACAAAGAAAAACAAACCCATAGGCAAAAGAACTAGATCATTGCTAACTCCAGAACAAAACAAATGATTGTACAGGGAAAAAGGAAAGTATTCTTACTAAACAATGCCTGAGCTGAAAATAACATTTCCATGATCATCATCATTTAAACATTAAATGTTGAAACAATTTAAAAAGAAAAATGCATCTTTAAGTGATACTGCTGTAGCCAAGCACATTCAGGGTTAGCATCCTAGAATAGCTGTCCACTTCAGCGGCCACATTTTATATAAAATAAAGATCAGGATCATTGAAATTAAAAAGGTCTTTTTGACTGTCCAACATTCTTTTCTCTACACGGCATGATTAATACATTCAGTTACTGTAATTAGCTTATTATTTGTGACTTTATATGCAGTCAGTCACATAGATTTAACATCATTTTCCTCTTGGAGACAATAGCTTCGCCTTCTCTGAGCGTATGGGAAGTTAAAAAACAGAAAGCAGCATGTTAATGCCTGTGTTTTGGCATTTGAACTGCAGTGCGTGGAAGCAGACGGCCCTTGTTGCATGTTGGTTTCCATGGGAGGCCACTCACCTAATTATGCACTGACTTTCTTCACCACGCGCCTGCTTGGAGACAATTCCCTCCTCCGGGGTTGCGTTTAGGATCTGCACTGCAGGTGAAATTACTCTCAAAGAAGTCTGACTATGACATAGTGACAGATGTCTCATGGGTATTTCTGTTTGATGTGTTGGCATATTTTTTTCATGGGGTGATATTTATTGTCACTTAAATCTATGAATGCAAAATGAAGAACGTAAGAATAATATTTACTAAGTTAATAGCTGTTCATAAAGGTGGGCCAGATATTAATTAAAAAAAAAAACAACAGTTGAGCTAAAATAAGACCTTGTAATGGTTCTTTATAAATTTAAGGAGATGTGAAAACCAGGTGAGACAAGCTATTTTATTTAAAAGACAGTGTTCTTTTAATAGCTCCAGCACTTTGTATTTGGCTGAGTTGTTCATAGATCATTAAATGATTGGATTGTAATAACTACCGAATATTTATTTTAGAGAATAGAAGGAAAACATGGTGACCAAATCCATTTGCTTCTGGATTTGGCAATTTTGACTTTCATCACTATGCAGCATGGCAATATATAGAATCATCTTGAATATTTATCTTAGATTCCAAAAATGTACATATCTTTCTTTATATTTCATGTATCTTTGGTTGTTGTAAAAACATGGAGTGTCCTGTACCTCAGAATTGAGAAGATTGTTCTTTAGTGTGACTCTGGTAGAATTCCAAGCATTACGAAGGTCACGTATCATTGAAGAATGGAGGGGGAAAAAACAATTGGAACAGCACGTAATTTGTGGTTTCATAATAAAGCATGGAATGGTCTATGGAAATTTTGTACCAATTCCCAGCAAAACATCTGTTAAAGTTTTATCTTTCTTGATGTGTAATTCTTGTATGTACTGGAATAAACTCATAAGAAAAATTGCCAACTTAACTAAATTTCTAGAATCACTTTGCTATTTTAATTGCCTACAAAATGTGTCTTTTCAATGTGGCATTCTGAAATAAATATTCACTATTAACTAATGGTTCGTTTCTTAGTATAATATCAATTTTAGACAAATGGGTAATTTTAGCAGTTAATTACTTAGAGGGAAATTTAAAACCTGAATCAAAAGCCTGAGGGCATTGGCCTTGTTATAAATATTTATGATGATTAAAAGTATAGCAACCGATTGCTAGAACATGATAATTGGTATGTAAGAAACTGACTAAAAATTTTTGGTAGCATAGTTCAGTTTTTTTCCCCTTTTCACAAACCATTTGCTATGAATTTTATAGGTTTTTGGCCTCATAGTTGAGTTGAATGCAGAACTTGTATTAGTTCTTCATTTTATAATTCTCAGTGATGTCCAGATTGATCATTGAGGTAAAAAAT
Source organism: Micronycteris hirsuta (assembly GCA_004026765.1). NCBI lineage: Eukaryota > Metazoa > Chordata > Mammalia > Chiroptera > Phyllostomidae > Micronycteris > Micronycteris hirsuta. The sequence goes on from PVJI01000429.1 coordinate 202,214, forward strand.
GACCTTAATAGTCTAAATTTTGTCCTTTATTCAGTTTTTCATGTGTTCTTTAAAAATTTATAAGCATGAGAGAATGAAAATTAAGGTTCATCCAAAAAAAAAAAAAGATTAATTGGTGCTGTCTCCAGTTGATATCCAGAAATATAGATGCTTAAATCTTACTACCATTATGACATTGGATCTTTGTTTTCTTTCTTTTTCTTTCTTCTTCTTCTTTTTTTTTTTTTTACAGAACTGTTTTGGAATAATTCAAAATAATTCTAAGTTCTCTACCTTATTCTGTGAAGTATCTGAAATCCTGTTAGCATAAAGCTGCGTTTTATTTTTTATTTCAATATCTATATTAATTAAAAAGATGAGAGTCACTACAGTTGAAAAATTGCTGTTTTTCTTTCACCGTCCAGAGAACAAGCAGGTGTGCAACAGACAAAATAATGTTATGCCAAATTAAGATTGTCTCATACAGATGGCACTGAGAATTGATTCCTAAATGAGACTTTCTGAGGTTCAAATAGAAAATCAGATAACACCTGATTTTCTCCATATTCTGAATTAGAGCTTGCAGTCGGCTGGTAATGATTTCCTAGTGCTCATTACTGTGAATATTATGGTGCCTTTCCTCATTCTATATTTTGAGAAATATGGCTATTTTATGATGACATTAAAGATTGTTTTAAAAATTTGACCCCAAGTCCCAGCACCTGTCTAGATTTCTTTTGAGCCTTTAGATCCTATTTTTGGTATAACAAAATAATCTTTCGTATCTAGAAAGTAAAGAATTAACAATAAAGAAAGTGAAATTTCATGTATCAATTCATACTGTGTTGGACGTTCGGGGAGGGGCGGTCTAAGCAGTGAATTTCTGGTTAAGATGTGGCACCTGCAGCCAATGTTGAGAATGTGTCTTTTGTATTTTGGGCATCACCTGCTGATCCTGGATCTGCTTTAAAACCCAGACTGGAAAGAAATCACCCCAAAGATTTATGAGAGACCATCATTGGACGTATGCCATGTGATATCTTAATTCTAAGATGGGTGTACCCTGTCTGGGGAGCACCCAGTGGAAATAATGCACCTTCCTGGGTTTCAAGCTTCAAGCCGTTCATCTGCCCTCTCTTCCCTTTAACATGTTAAGCACGGAGCCAATTTTGCTGGGCTTTCCGTTCAGGCGGCGGGCCAGCGACCACCCAACAGATGTTGAGTTAGAGTATAAACAGGCACACAGTGGTACAGCCAATGCAAAAGTATACAAATCCTAAACACAAGATAATGAGGTCGGAAACTGTAAGAAGGCAATCTCCAAGAGACAGTTAGAAAAAGCCACGACTAAATCGCAAAGGAAATCCAAATGAAGTTGTAACAACCAAATTGAAACACGGGGAAGTTATTGCAAAAGAAAATAGTGAAGGAATTACGGTCTTGAAATGGAAAGACAAAGAGACGTTTTGGTCCTTTCCACCGAACATTCAAATGAAATGGAAAACATTACAACCAAAAGCGGGTTTGTCATAAACCAAACATTGTTATCGAATATAATACAGGAAAAACTGCTATTGACCTTTCCGATCAAATGAGTGTGTATAGCCGTCCACTGAGAAAGACAATAAAATAGTACAGAAAGTTAGCATTCGAGCTTTTTTTGAACACCACTGTTGTGATTTCATTATTTATGTTCCAAAATGTGATGGGAAGAAAAATGTCCATCACGACATTTCAGAAACAGTTGGCAGATGCGCTCACACAGCATTCACACGAAGAAACTCCAGTCAGGGTCAATACGAGAAGAAGCGCTCACCAACTGGAAAAAAAAGAAGGAAAGGTGCATAAAGTGCATAGATATTGTTTTGAATGTTACAAGACAAATACAAAAACATTCGTGTGCAATGCAGCTAGAAAATTAACTAAACAGGTCGTTACCTTTGTAATATGTGCAAATATAAACCACATCTTTGCCTAGAATGTTTTAATAAACTTCATTAAAATTACAACATTTATCTTTTAACCTTGATACTGCCGGTCCCACGCACCCATGTTGCCCAAATGAAAAGTTCAGTCAGTCCCTGGGGACTGATGCTGCGTGTTAAGGTGCATTCTGCATGTGACCCCTTGGTTTGCATGTTTTCTAAGACAAACATGAGGAACCAGGAAGGGAGATCAGCCTGATGCCATTTGTGTCTTACATCATCCCAGTAGCACACTTAATATTGTCACGTATGTCCGAAGTGACACGTGGATTATACCATAACATTGAATATGTAGGATTTTATTTCTGTCTCCTTTATATCTTTGTATAACCTAAGTATTCTTTTTTAAAATAATTACTTTATTGTTGTTCAATTATAGTTGTCTGCATCCTCTCCCCTCCCCTCCCCCTACCCCCTCCAACCCCACCTCCCTTCCCTGCCTCCCTCCTAAGTATTCTTTTTAGAAAATTCAACACATGGAATTGTAATGATGCTTTGAAAAATAGAAACTGAGTGTGAATTGTGTATATTGTACTACAAATTACAATATGATATTTGCATTAAGCATTTGCAAATTTGAAATTCAACTAAATGGTATGAGTTGTGATGAATTATTCTGTGGCTTTTAAAAATTAAAGAAGACCTTATATAATGAAACCATTATCTGATGCATATTATAAAATATTTTGACACTTATTAGATATTTTAGTGTCTCCAAATTTCTAATTATTTTGAAGAAATTTGATGCGTGGATAATTTAATGTTTGTGTGGTTTATGGGTTTTTAAATAATATAGTATTAAACATGGAGCATATTATTTGAAGTATTTATTATCCATTTATAACTTTGCTTTATTTGCTAGTGTCTTATTTTTAGCCTTGGGTTCACATAAGCTGAACTACTTTAATTAAATAGTACATACACTTAAAAAAAATCAAATAGTACAGAAGTCATTCTCTTAATTGTGGGTGTCAGAGCCAGACAAAAAATAGGTTCAAATTACCAGTACTAGCTCTTAACTTGCTATGTGTCCCTTTGGCCAATTCATTTCATTTCTCTGAATCTTAGGAATAATAATATCTGTCTGGTAGAGGTGTCAGGAGGATAAAATTATCTACATGAATATAAAACAGTGCGATGTCTATCATAGTAAGCACTTAATAAACGGCAGTTGTTACAGCTGTTGATTTGTAGATGCCTTCCATTTCTGTTATGTAATAATGGAATGATACAATATTACAGCATGATTAACTATCAAAGATATCTAAGACTCTATCAGCCAGTTTCAAGATGAGAAACCTAAAATACAGAGGTGTTAATAAGCTTGGTCCCCAGGTGGCAGAAAAGTAGCTTAACTGTTTTGTAATAATTGGTTGTGTGCCACGAGGCATGGAGTTTCATTGCTAAGGGCTCTAATAAACCTATAAGCACTAAGAGACCCTGGACATTCCTTAAAGAAAGTTGACCCCTATGCTTAGTCTCGTATTAAGTGGAATCGCATATATTAAATAATGCACGCATTTCAGACCATTCCTGGAACTCAGTGACTAATCACTGAGACAAAGAGCATCTGATCACACACCTTTAGACTTTGAGGAGAGGGAAATATAAAACTTGTTGCTTGTTGCAAGTGCCAGTAGATTTTCTCAGTTCCAAATTAAACCTATTGAGTGCTCTTTACCAACTTTCTCTAAAAGTTTTGATCAAAGGCCTTATCTTGGTATTTTTACCTACTTGAAGTCTGAAGCATTTCAGAAGGGAATAGACAAAGCATTAAAGGCTGTTCCCAAGCTGTGTATGCCGTGGCACCGAGACCACAGCTGCTTCCTGCGGAGGACCGCAGGACAGCTGGGCCAGAGACGGCTCTGCTGTGGCACGTGTTCGTCACACCATTGCTATGTAAGGCGTTTTCCCGTTGGGGTTTTCACTGCAGAAAGTGAACATACTCAAACTACATACAGATCTTAAGTGATCATAGTGAAGAATTTGGAGGAATCTCCTTTTAGAAAGTTGAGTATATAATATCCTGAGGTGACAAGGCATTCTTAGGGAGATCTTGTGGCTACTATAATAAAAAGGCAAAGTTTCAAATATGTTCAATTATCAGCTTCAATACAGTAGCTGTCTTCCACTGTTATTTATTTCTAAGAGAATATTAAATAGCAAAAACAGAAGTTCAAGAATCATATGATTCAAGAATCACCTGTTTACATAACACGCCAATTGAGACTTTTACAAACTTGGGTTCACTTAATAAAAGTATTTTGCTTATATTGGGTGAATAACTATACATCCGTGGATTTATTAAGCATCGACTTCATTTAAGATTACGGGGGGTAGTGGGAAGTTCACAAGCAGTGTGCGGTGGTTGGATGGATTTGAGTAAGTTTCTTGTGCATTTAGAGCTTTAGTTTCCTCATTTGTTTCAATGAAGTGGAAAAGCACAGGGTCGTAGATGGAAAGGATGAAAAGATGTATGTGAAGTGCTTGCAGCTGCCTTCGAACGAGAGTTAGCCTTTCGGTTACTGCCAGTCCTTCTTTTCTTTTCGGGAACTGAGATTCCTTCGATAGTTACTATGTTTTATTAGCAAATTCCAAAGATGGATTTTTTAATTCTTTCCCTGCATGTGGCCCCTCTTTGGTGATTCCTATCATTCTCACAGTGTCCTCTGGTTTTCACAAAGATCAAGTGTGTCTTGTGTGGTGATTTAAGCAAGTGAAGTGGTTTTCTCCAAAATTTACGTGGGGAAGTTAGGTACTTGCCTGCTTGTCCGAAGGAAGAAATCCCCGAGACATGAGTTCTCGGGACATTTCCAGAGGACTTTCCGTAGGACATGCTGTTTAACTTAGGATGGCCTCTGCTGCTTGCGGCCTCCCACCCTTCGCTAGCAGTGCATGTTCTGTTCTGCATGTTCAGATGCCTTTTCTGAGGTTTTTAATAAGCCTGGTATTGTCCTGTAGTCACCAGCGCTTTTATGATGGTGAATTGGTAGCTTTACAGTTTCATAGGTTATATTCTTTTAAATTTTATTTTTGATTTGAGAACGAGAAAAGGGGGGAGAGAGAAAGAGAAAGAGAGAAATGTTGATTTGTTGTTCCACATATTCACGCATTCGTTGATTGCTTCTTGTATGTGCACTGACAGGGGATCGAACTCACAACCTTGGGGTATCATCCAGGTTCTAACCAACTGGCCAGGACTGTTATCTTTTCATTTACCTAAGTTTTTCTTCCCAACTTATCTAGTGATCTGCTTGCTTGGCTTCCCCAATATTTTCCCTCAAAAAAGCAAGGGGCTTGTCCTATAACATGTCATTTCAACCTGTGCACCTAGTGAAGGACCCACTTGGTTTTCTATTGAAATTGTGTGCGTAATGAATTCTGCTTCTAGAGTGGCTAGCTTCCTGTCACCCATCCCTTCCATGGGGCTGCTCTTCGTATGAGGGCAGGATCAGTTCTACATTTTTGTTGTAGCTGCTGCTGCTAATCCTTCCCCTCGTGTCTCCGGCGCACTCTGTGTGGCTGCTCCAGCGCAGACGTCTGTAAGTGGTGGTTGTCTGTTCATCTGCCCCTCGTATCCTGCGGGCTGTGAGTCTGTGAGCCCAGGGCACACGTCTTATTTTCTGTTCCTCTTTGCATCCCTCTTACATAGCAGCACCTGGCACATGGTTGACAATAAATCCTGAGTGAATTTATTTGAGGCTTCGTTCTTCCTTTGTGTATTGCTCAGAGATCTGAACATGTGTTTGCGGCTGCAACTTAATGATCGGGCTCCGTTTGTCATGTTTGGAGCCCAGTCTGTGCAGTTGTTACTGACGTGGTAATTGTGTCCTGTTGTAACACTGGTCTTTGCAATCCGTATACGACATCCATTTGGATAGCTTCTGTATTAGCACAGGGATTACATATTTTCACTAATTAGCAAAGACAGGAAAAGAAGAGCCCTTTGCAATGGTTTGAGGTGCCCACTTCAACATTTAGCTTCTACAGAATTCTATCTCATCGTTTCCTATTGTTTCTGTGCCTGCTTAACCCGGAAGTCTCTGAGTTCGTTCCAAACTCACGTTACTGGCATGAGTGTCGGCTGTGTGCCAGGTGAGGGAGGTGGTGAGGGCACACAGTCTGCGGTGGGTAGGCTGATGCCACGCTGCCCGAGACACGTGTGGAGGCGCGCCTCACTTGCACCTGGGGGAGGGTCGGCCTGGAGAGGCAGGTGGTCAGGGAAGGCTCCAGGGACACTAACATCCATGGGGAGATTAGCAGGCCAAGGGGAGGGAGGGCACTTCTGGCAGAGAAGAGTTAAGGGCCCGGGTAAAGGTTGAAGAGCAGTGTGCTCTGAGTGTGAGGTGGGCAAGATTGCCTGGAGCGGGGATGTTGGGTGACGTCGCCTGAACGCTCAGAGGGATCAGGGCTCAGCTCAGGGGCCTTGAAGGCCATGGTACCAGTGGCCCAGACTTTATCCTGTGAAGCCGCTTCTGTATCAACACTTCACCTCCTTGTTTTGATTTCTGGCCAACATTCTGGTAGTACAGGGGTGAAGGGCATGGCCTGTGGGGCCGGACTTGCCTGGGGTGAGTCCTGTCTCTGCCCCTTAACTGCTGTGTGACTTTGAGGAACTGCGCAGTTTCCTCCTCGCTAATGCAGAGATAATTGAAGTGTCTTCTTCATTAAAATTGTTACAGAGATTAAATAGGCTCATATTCTGTGATGCATAGAATGGCAGCTGGCACTGGGTGTGTGTCTGTTACACTAACATGCACTGCCATGGCCAAGTACATTGAGAGAAGCCTCTGCTCCGCCACCAAAATCAGTCAGCACCTTCCCGAATGCTAAACTTTCCTGTCCAAATCAGATTATTTTGAAATTTTAAAAAGTGTAATTAAATTTATTGGGGGTAGCATTGGTTAATAGCATTATATAAGTTTCAGGTGTACAATTCTAGAACACATCATCTGTATACTATTGCACTGTGCGCTCACCAATTAAATTTATGGGGCCTGCCTTTGTGTGTGTGTTTTATTTTAAAGCTTTTGAAGAAACAAAGTGGCTTTATTTGCTTACTCTTTTTCCTTTCTGAACTGAAGGAATATGAATTTTCTTAGAAATTCTAAGCCTCAATTGTAGGCTTCAGGATGCAGAGGCTATTAGAAGTGAAAAAGGAGGCTGGGAGCTGCTGGTGATGGTATAAAGTCTGTCCATCTGCTACCCAGGAAGGATTGAGAGGAGGGCTCTTAGAAATGTTTGCTTCCTGAAGTTGTTGAGCCAGTAATTTGATGGAGTCTAACACAGAATGGACTTCTGCTTTCTGATGCCTCAATTCTGGAAATGACGATCCTTGGTTTTGACTGCTCCGCAGCATGTTATTACAAACAGTTTGAAATGAGTTCATCTTACTGTTATTTCAAGGTATCTACCCTGAAAGCAATTTACTTGGCTTTTACAGTCCCTAGTTAGTTGGAAAATATTCCACAAATGCAAACTTCCAGAGTCCTCAAGGAGTTGCCAGTCTTTTTTCTGTTTGAATATTCTGGAATCCCGATATCATCAATGACAACGAACTCATTTAAGAGTTTCCTGAAACTGCCTTTTGTTACCAGCTGACTATCGATTAGCACACTGATGACATTTCAAGCGTTTGTTTTTATTTTTGTTTGGGGAGATAGATGTTTAAAAACGATATCAATTAGGATTCTTTTGGCAAGTAAATTGTTTAAAAACATTCCCTTTTTTCATAAACAGAATACTGGAAAGCCTAGTGAATCACATTTTTTTTTGTTATCAAAATAGAAACATTTCATATGATCCAACATGAAACTAAACAGGCAAGGCCATCAGTCACTTCTTAAAAACGATTTCTTATTTCTTATAAAAGTACTACTCTCGAATTCTTAATTTTTCTGTTTGCTGGGTTTCCTGTCCCTTTGGAAGGGTCTGCTCTGTAATTAGTGAAGGGATATGTCTGTCTTCAGGCAATGGCCTAATCTCTGTGGCCATTCGTGCAAACGTAGTATAATTACAATGTAGTATTAATTGGACCATGTGACTGTTTTTGTTTTAATTATTTTAGATCATCTTATCTTTTCATTCCTTAAAGCATGTTAATGGGCAAACCTTGGGTATCATGTTTATGCCATTTCTATGGAATTAAATATGCACACATTTACATAAACTTGGTAAAAATATTTTACTTTTTATAATGTTACGGGTAGTGTTTTTTCTCAAACATGAATTTAGGCCCGAGGAAATAAAATATTACAAAGAATTGATTCTTTACATTTTGTTAACTTTATAGGATACGGATTGGATTATAGATCTCTCGGTCTGAGGAGGTATCGCTCCCTGGGTTGACATGATGGTTTATTAGAAATTTTCAGAATTTATTTCTTAATAAATGAGGGATTTCCATACCTTTATGCACATTCTGTTTGAATAATTCGGTAGGCAATTCAGTGATGGGTACCCATTTTCAGTAAATGCAAGTACTTGGCAGACTGTATGCAGAAACTGGCATTTATCTGTGTTCAGATTTTAACTTTTGTCTCCCTATTTTTTCAGTTGTTTTTATTTCAGTTGCTGCGAGGGCTGTCTTACATCCACCAGCGTTATATTTTGCACAGAGACCTGAAACCACAGAACCTTCTGATCAGTGACACGGGGGAGTTAAAGCTGGCAGATTTCGGTAGGAAAGCAGTTAATTACCAGTCTATTTTGTCACACTGTGAGAATGCCAGGCAAATGGTGGCACTGCATTTGTTTAGGTGCACTTCTTCTATCATTAGAGATTATGGTACAGTTTTTTCAGGAATGAAGGCTTTTTTTTTTTTTTTATGATCAACATTATGCTCGGTGGATTTTTAAAAATTTCAGACTGCTTGTTAGAGTCTTAAGTAATCATAAGCATAAGTCACATCTCATATATCACATAGTTCCAAAGGAAAAGTGTAAAATTGTGAGTGTAAAATATATCAAAAAATATCTATCTTTTCACTTTTTATTAAGAAAATGTCAACCAATTAAAAGTAGAAGGTTAGCGTAATGAGCTCCCATTCCTCATCACCCAGCTACCACAATGATCAGTGTGCTGGCTCACTTGAAGGAACCTGAGTTTAAGCCTCTGGACTTTTTCAGGGGCATCAAAAAATATATTCAAAAGTACGTGGTGCCCTAAGGTTTTAATAATTAAAAAAAAATCTAGGGGCAGTGTTAACCTTTCTGGAAGTGACTATTGTTTTAAGAATTCTCAATAATTTTATAAAAGTGGACATTGATCCTCATCTGAAAGTTGAGTTCCTGGTCTGGACCCATTTGAAGTCATCTCTTTAAAGGCTCTAAGGTTTAAGGAAATGTTCCGAGGTTGGCATCTCCCAGCAGAGAAGCTCTCCCCCAAACACTGTCTCTCTCGAGCACCCAGAGAGGAGCCGAGTCTTGCATTGCCCCTGCTCGCTCCCCTCCCTTCGTCAAGTCTGATGCTTCTGCGTGGTGCTGGCTCCCTGTCACGCCGGAGAGTGTGCTGCGCTGATTCCCAGCACCAGGGAATGCTGATGGCAGCATCATGTGTTGACACTGCCTTGCCTCAATTATTTTTGAATACATATTCTGATTAGAAATTTGTTCCATTAAGAATGGAATGGAAATATTACCCTTGGGACATGAAGGCGCCTGAGGTTGAGCTATAAGCTTTTGCTGAAATATTACTAGCTTTTCCCACTCTTACTTCCACCCCTCCCAATAAATAAAAGAAAGCAGGCAATGTTTATTTTTTATTTCAAGGTTAGTAGGCTGTTCAATATCTTTCGGATGAATCTACTCTGTTGAGTGTTGTATATTCTTTTCTTTTACATTTGAAATAAAACAAAAGTTAGCATTTGTATTTTATAAAATGTTGTCATCTGTCCTCATGTAGCTTGTTAAAAATGATGACTGTGTGTGTGTGTGTGCGTGTGTGTGTGTTTATTGCAGATTTTAGCGTTAGAACCATGCTGGGTCTTTCTGTTACAGGGTGGAAAATAATGGGAGAGTAGGTGGGAGGAGAGATTTGCAATTCCTCACGTTCAAAGTTATTGAATTTGTTATGAACATATTTATAGTTTGTCAGCATCAGTAAATTAATAAGGATTTATAGTGATTTTCTTCTGGTGTGTTAATATATGATAAGGTACATGTTGGAATAAGTTATTGCATTAAACATTCAATTTCATTGAACATGGTTTTCTTAAATATTTTTAAAATACATTTTTACAGAATTGATTTTTGTCTGTATAAATAAGGGTATAATGGAATTGTGTGTAGGTGTTTACTGGGGTTATTTTTTAATTTTATGATGCCATTTTAACCATAACAGTTAAGTTTATTTTAAAAGATTCTTAGGGATCTTTACAGCTGACATTTTATAATATCAGATTCAGTAATGAATTTAAATGTAATTTTAAACAACTTAGAAAGTTTTAATGAAAATTTAGAAAGTGTGAACAACTCAGAGATAACAAAGACAAACATTTTTGCTGTATATTTTTCAAGTACCTTTCTCCTCCTCTCTCTTCTTGCTTCTCCCACCTATTACAAGCCCTCAAAAAACCAAACACATTGTTTTGTAAGTCATTTTCACATAAGAATATGTTACAAATATTTTTGCACATTATCAAATATGAGAAAATCATTTGTAACAGCTTAGATTTTTCCCTTAATGGCCCAAACTAAGTCTCTTTATTCTAACTCTTATGAACTAAAATTCTAGTTCTTTCTTATTGTTCACTGTGATACACAGTCTTGTATGGAGCACCCTTGCAGAGAAAGCTGTAGATGCTGCAACCGCAGTGTTGAATGTATTAACACATGTAATTCTGCAGACCAGCCTGTTCTGCGGAGAGGTTGTGTGGTGCCCTCCCCTCAGCGTCAGGGACTGAACCATCTTGCCGGGGACACACAGTTGGCATGCATCCTGTGCCTAAAGTGTAATGAGCGAGATTCATTCACCAACTGACAATTTCCCCCAATTAATTGTGCATTATTTTTTGTCTTTTAATTTAAGACATGCAATTAACTGTGATTTACTGCGCTGGGGCACGTGTTTGTGTCTGAGATGAAGGAAACACAGTGGAAGCTGCAGAGAAACTAGACAGTCAAAATGGGGTGATGCCAGGCAGCAGAACAATTAGAAAATTAGGTCTTAATTCAGATTTGATGTATGAAGAGCTTTAGAAATAGTTTCTTTGTCCTACATCCTTCTTGCATGTGAAAAGTACCACAGTTTTCATTAAAAGAGACAAATGAAATCTGCATGATTATTGCTCCTGTATTGTAAATGCTACTACCTTTATTAGAAAAATATATTGGTAAAAAAACACTAACCTTATTCTAGGTGCCAGACACTTAGATGTTTTTTGTTTCATTGTCTCTTCAATTTATTAAGGTCTAGAAACATGTATTTTTGAGAGAGGTGTGAGATTCAGGGCGGGTTAGGATGCCCGGGCTTGATCACATAGGTCCGTGGTTGAAAAGCTGGCTTTTCAGAGTCTTCATCCTCACCCTTCAATGTCAGGTGGCCCAAGGCCTTTGTATTTATACACATAGACATATTACCTTACAGAACGGCCTAATTTCTAATAAATTATCAATCATTACACATGTCTGTGCAATTTTCTACACACAATAAATGTGACACCCGTGCTATGAAAAGAAATTGCACTAATGCCCCAAAAAAATGTATCACATAATTGAAAGAACATTTTACCATTTGACTAATTCAGTAGTATTGAGTGGATTTAACCCGAGTCCTTTGGAGATTTTACCTGCTGGCCAAGGTAAACCACGTGATAATGTATTTGGGGACCTGTTCAGGTTTAAACAAACAAAGGGCAGTTCTGAATTCCAGGTGGTCAGAGTGCTGTAACTGTTTTTTGTGGTTTTTTTTTTCCTTGTAAGCAAAGTCATATTTAAGCACTTAGCTGAAGCTTATTTTCTATATGCATAAATTACACATGACTTAGAGTCACTGTGGCTTTCCTAGTGCAGAGATTTGTCCTGCCTGTGTATAACAGTAAAATTATGTAGAGGCATTTAGACTCCTTTCTAATGAGGGGTTCGTCTTTACATTATCTTTGAGAAAAGAACATTTTGAGTCTTTCATCCAGCCTGCCTTCACCACCTTGCTCCTTTTTGCCTGCTGTGGTACAGTCAAACCCAAATTGGTTCCCTTATCAGACCCTTTTATCAGCCTTCCTCTTTGCTTGGAATACTCTTCCTCCACTTCTCCCTGTGGCTGTCACTTTCCACCGTACAGGGCGTAGATCAGATGTCACCTGTTCAAAGAGGCCACCTCTCCAAAAATCTGACCTTCCCTCTTCCTGTCATCCAGTTTAACTTCTTCATTAGCACTTACAGCACATTGAAATTATTTTGTTCATTCGTTTATTTGTTTTTTTATTTTATTCCACTACTTCTAGGTTCCTTGAGGACAGGGACTTGGCCTTTCTTGCTCACTCTTGTCTGTGCTATGTCTAGAACCACACTTAGCACATAGTAACTGCTCAGTAAATGTTGGTGGAATTAACAAAAAAAGGTACGATACCCATGATTATTACTGTAAAGACTAAGACCCACCTGAATTGACTAGTTTCTGCTTGAGTTATTTTGGCAAACCAGCAGCTTACAGATGAATCTTCTCTTCATCCAAGCTGCCCTGGCTGGGCACAGTCAAGAGTGTAAATGGAATTCGATGACTTTAGATAGCGTCAGAGCTTCACCTATGTGGAGACTATTACACATGGGTTCTGTACACCTGTTTGGTATTTACTACGTTTCTACCTGAGGCTGCAGAAATAAATGCCACTGAGTGAATGGAAACATGTACAAAAGGTGTATAAGATTTGAAACTCCTACTCTGCAGACCTTTAATGATTGTCTAATTGTACTGTTGTTGAGAACAAAGTGTGTTGAACATTGAATTAGGAGACCTGGCTCTGCCTATAAGTAGTGTGTGACATTTAAGAAGTCATTATTCATGACGCTAAAAAAAGAAAGAAATCATGTATACCCTCTAAGCCTTAGCCTCCTCAACTGAAAAATAAGAATATTGAACTGGTACTGTCTAAGACCCTTTTCAGTGCTGGTTTTTTATTTTGTACATTTTGAAATTATCAACTTATTTTCTAATAACCAGATATTTGCTGGTGAATAAAAATCAGTCCATTGATTCTAGAATGCTATACCGTCTCTCCCTAGAATCTCGTTTTTTATTCTAGCTTCTCTTGAAGTTCAAATAGATGAGAGCCACACTTTTGTGATATGCTTTGAGATCACATTAAAAGAAAATTATCTGAGTATGACAAGTAAATGCATAAATAAATTCACCAAGAAATTAATGTTCATTCACAGTATGATAGTATGAAAACTGAAAGGTGTTTTTTCATGTAAATGAGATTAAAACAAAATAGATGAGTCCATAGAGTTACGGCTTCCTGCAAATCTTGCAAGATAATGATGGTGTCATTCACATCCCCCAGCCATTCCTCCGCTATTTTTAAAGGTCATGGCCTTGCTATATGGAAGGACAGCTGGGTTAAATTCGCCCCTGTGAAAAAGAGACAGTGACAATTTTGTAATAGAAGCATGTAATGTCTTGGCTTATTGCACTGACTTTCCTAATGTTGGGACCGAGTTAAATAGCTCAGTGGTTTTAATCAAGTAAAATTACACAGGTCTCTCCCCCCAAGAAGTCTAAAATATTACCATCTTAATGTCGGTAGTTTCCTCCTCCAGGCTGTTCCTTGTCTTAATGTGAGAAAGAAAATTATTGTAAATCACATTTTAGCTTAATTTGCAGAACACACCAGAGTGGTAACTCTGCAGAGGCCATGGTGAATGCAGGGTTTGTTTGTAGTGTGCCTCTCAGAAGTCACATAGGGAATACTAGAAAACAAGGAAATCGAGGGCCTCCAGATGCAGAGGGGAGTCTATCAGTTTGATAAATAAAAAGTCTCAATAAAAGCCCATTGGTCCCAAAAGTATAGACCTTTAGCTGTGTTGTTATCATTAGCATATAAAATTCACCATTGAAGCCATATTATAAATTCAAGGTTAGGTATCACTTAGTCCATTCATTATGGCCTGTAGGATTCAATTTTGCTGTATCTTTATTTTGGAATATGTTTTCTATTAGCAAAAATGTCATTATTATCCAGTGAGGTACCACTGTACTTTTTAAAAGGCCCTTTGAACAGTTTAATGCATAAGCAATTTTAATGCAAAGTTCAGGAAGGTGCTTTTATATAGTTCTGAAAACCGAAGAATATTTTTAGAATAATTGATGCTACAATGTGAATCAAAAAAGAGATCCTCTCCTAATTTCTCAAGAATTCATTAATCTCCAAATCAAAATCTGCATATCTTAATATCTATCAGATTATCAAGGTTACATGTTAGGTATAATTTTGATTGTGAGCTAGACAAAGGTATTTCCCCCGACTCACTATTTTAACGATGTAGTAACCCTTTTGAAAAGGAAATTGTCTTCTCCCTGATCATGAAATCATCACTTGGCTTCATTATTTAAGTCTTGTTTAGTGTTCCACTCCTCTCCTAAAATGTTTCCTTGCATCCAAGAGGGATGATGATGAGATTCAATTGTATCGTTTCATGTTATCACAGTAGGACTTTTCCAGGTATGCTAACATGCTACATATGTGAGGGTTTTTTTCCCCCTTTTAAATAGACTTTATTTTTAAGAACAATTTTAAGTTCATAGTACAGTTGAGCTGGAACTACAGAGAATTCCCATATATCCCTTGCACCCACACCTGGATAGCCTTTTCCGATATCACCATCCCCCACCAGAGTGGGATATTTGTTATAATTGGTAAATCTATGTTGACACATCAGTATCAGCCGAAGTCCTTAGTTTACATTGGGGTTCAGTCTTGGTGTTGTAAATTCTATGGGTTTTGATAATTTATAATGACATGTAATTTATTTGGCATTATAGTATCATGCAGAAGAGTTTCCCTGCCCTAAATATATCCTAAAATCTCATCTACATGAGTTTTTTAAAAGCTGTAAATGGGAATAAGAAGGAAATATATGAACTGCAATTAATATACATACTCTACTCTGTAAGAAATCTCTGTTCAGTCACCATTAAACAGACTGAAGCAATGTAGATAGGGGTTGATTGCTTAGAATGGCAGTTTCATACTCCATGGAAATGAGGAAATTCAAAACAGTTTCGTTCATTTTTAGTCATATCATGCATGGCAAAACATTTTAAATGCAGAACATACTGCTACAAATATGGCTGATTGTCTTATTCTCCACGTCACTGGAAACCTTCCGGGCAAAGAATTTCAATATGCAAAAATATTTTTTCCTTCTACAATATGAGGGCAAAATTGTTGGCAGTAAATCAGATACGTGATGCAGGATATGTGTTGAAATATAGCAATGTACCCTTTAAAAACATCTGCATAGGGGACAACTGGAACCCTCAGTGACAACAGGATAGGAAGCAGTGCGGATGATGTTTGCGAGAATAGCACTGAAATGGACCTTAGAATTATGTAACACTCACATGCTATTCAAGACAACAATGATTGCACTTGAACATGAGTTTTGTTAACCAACAGGTATGTGTAAAAGGTTACTTAGAGTTTAGCAATTCATTAATGCCCCTTATTTATGGATCTTCCTTCATCTCCTGCTCCTTACCTTCTAAGAAGCCACATTTTAAAATGCAGCCAAAACCAGATTTCACTGATCCCAATGTCAGTGTGCCTGATTTGTGATGGACTCTTGGAGACAGTGAGTCATTGTAGTCTAAGGAACATGTTTTCTAAACTTTTTAGTAGAAGCAAGAAAAACTGACCAGGGAGTATAAGAAATCTGAGATATGCTCTAAGTTCTGAAAGGTAGGCATACTGGAAAAATTTGTAATTTTGAACCTTTATTTTCTTACTTTAATACTGTCAGTTTAATATTAGTTTGCTTTCCTGTTTGTTCTGTAAGTTTTTAAATGTCATGTATGTTGGTTTACTTTTGAAGTAGTATGCACCTACAGTAATATTTAAAAATTTTCTTTTTACCTTGAGTGATTTTTTTTTCTGTTGTAATAGATAAACATAGGAAGCGAGGACTTTTTCATTTTAATGAATGGAAAATTAAAAAAAAAACAAGAACATAATCTGTGCTGCTTTAGGAATTTTATTTTATTTTATTATTATTATTTTTATCTTATTGATTTTAGAGCGAGGGGACGGGACGGGAGGGGAGATGAGAGATAGGAAAACATCAATGTGGGAGAGAAACATTGATCAGTTGACTCTTGTATGAGTCCTGACTGGGGACCAAACCACAACCTAGGCATGTGCCCTCGTTGGGAATGGAACCTGTGACCCTTTGGTTTATGGTTCAGTGTTCCAACCAACTGAGCCACACCATCCAGGGTGGGGCTGCTCTAGGAATTTTAGATACATGTCTGAAAAACAATCTATGTTTATTTATCACATTCTATAAAAATAACTTTGATGTGTACAATCAAACTTACAAATCTGAAATAACACAACATTTTTTTTGCAAAAATTCAACCTTTGAAAGTAACATATCTCTCTATCAAATATCTTCGAAGTTCATTGACATTTCAATTTTTAATCTGGAAGCTGATGGTAGAGGTGGAAACTGTGCTTAGAATCCCCTGGAAGGTGCAGAATGGGGAGCGGTGGTAACAACAGAGGCAGAAGGAAGGTGGAAGATTGTGGGATTATATGGTTGTAATGGTTTCTGAAAAATTACCAGTAAGCTCTCGCCCTACTTAGAATAAGTTGGAAGCATTTAATAAGAGTCATTAGCATTAATATTACACGATAATTCAAAATAGGGAGGATATGCAAGCATTTGCCCAAAGGGTTGGAAGCAGAACGTGATACTGTTGTTGAAATCGTCATTCACTTGCTAGGAGAATCATGTCATGGAGAAAGGCTTGTGTGATTGTTTTTTTCAGAATGAAGTTGCAAATCTATGATGGGAAAATTGAAGTAAATATGTGATAACCATATAGGAGAAAAGGAAAACCTATTACATACACACTTCTAGAATTTTTTATTTTAGATTTTCTCTGCATTTTGAAGGAACTTCTGAGATTATCTAGTTCAAACTTGCATCTTAAAAATGTATTTACTTTGGCCCAGAGGATGGAAAATAAGTTACTATCATGCCTGTTATTTAGTAAGTGATGTGTTAACTTATTTTTATTACTGACATCTTTAGAGCACTAGGGTAGTACCCATTAGAATATTGATCCCTTGTTGAGCACATGCGTAGTCTCAGTTTCCCAGACACTTTAGAAGGTAGAAGTGCTAACCGGATGTCAGGCTCAAAGTAACCTCTGCTGGTATGATGACCCCTGTCAGCTAAATAGTGAGATCCCTGTCAGGAAGCTGGGGTCCAGAATGTTAGCTGTCACTCACTTTTAGACACTGGAACTGCATAGAACGCGGGTCTTGAGATAACCACAGGAAACAAGACAAAGAATGATTTTCACAGCAGACGTGTGGGAAGCCTGGTTGCAAATACAGGTTGGAATGGACCCTCAGTAATTTAAGAATTAGAAAGAACCACCTCTCTAATTATATTCCTGGTATAAATTAAAGCGTTGAGAAGCCCTCTGGGCACATGGAAGCTGAATTGGCTTTACCAGTGTTCCCCTGAGGACTCAGCAGTGCTAGGCATCAGCTGAATAGCCCTCTTCATGCCCTGTAGTGGGAAGAGTCCTCTGTTCAAATGTTACCTTTTCCACGGGCTGGAAATAAACAGTGCACAACTACAGGAAGGTGAGCTGTGCCAGAAGTACTGACTAAAAATGTTTAACTGTGAAAGAGGAAACTTTTTACATGGAAGCAAATATACCCATGTAAAAAGACAGAATAAAGAAAAATATCCCAGAATGGTTAGGGTGCACATTCTGGAGTCAGATGCCCAAGTTGGAATCTGACTCAACTCAGCATCAGATTCCAAATCTTATGTCCCTGGGGGAGTTATTGGAATTCTCTGTGCCTCAATTTCCTCATTTGAAAATGGGGATGATGATAGTGATATTGGGCACCTCAAAAAATGTTTAAGGAATTAAATAATTCAATACTTATAAATCATTTAAGGACAGCCTTGGCTTATAGATAGTCCACATAAATGCCATGTTCATTATAACTGTTTATGATTTAGGGTTTAAGTGTTTGAAATGTTATTTATGTTTGCCCCGGCCAGGTAGCTCACTTGGTTGGAGCATCATCCCATACACCAAAAATGTTGTGGGTTTGGTCCCCAGTCAGGGAATGTAACTAGGTTGTGGGTTCCATCCCTGAAGCAACCAATCGATGTCTCTCTCTTTCATACCAATAAATATGTACTCAGGTAAGGATTTAAAAAGTTATTTTTAATGTGACTTTCTTCCTAAAATGCTTAATGTACTTTTTTATTTTCTTGAACAAAGATATAATGTGAAATGTTTTTCAATAGTTCATTTAACATATTTTTTCATTTTATTTTATTAACTTATTTTTATTGTTGTTCAGTTAGAGTTGTTCCCATTTTCCCCCGTATTGCTCTCCCCTGCCCTGCCCAACCCTGCTCCCAAAGACAATGCCCACCCCATTGTCCTTGTCCATTGGTGCTTTGTACATGTTCCTCTTCTTTCCTCCATCACCCCCCTTCCTCCTCCCCTCTGGTCACTGTCAGTGTGCTCTTTATTTCCATGTCACTGGTTCTTTTTTGCTCCCTTGTTTGTTTTGTTGATTAGGTTCCACTTAGAGATGAGATCATATGGTATTTGTCTTTCACCACCTGGCTTATTTTACTTAGCATAATGCTCTCTAGTTCCATCCATGTTGTTACAGAAGGTAGGAGTTTCTTCTTTCTTTCTCTGTGCAGTATTCCATTGTGTAAATGTACTACAGGTTTTTGATTCACTCATTTACTGATGGGCACTTAGGTTGCTTCCAGCACTTGGCTGTTATAAATTGTGCTGCTGTAAACATTGGGTTGCATAGATTCTTTTGAATTGGTGTTTCAGGATTCTTAGGCTATAATCCCAGCAGTGGAATCACTGGATCAAAAGGCAGTTCCCTTTTTAATTTTTTGAGGAAGTTCCATACTGTTTTCCACAGTGAATGCACCAGTCTGCATTCCCACCAACAGTACACGAGGGTTCCCTTTTCTCCACATCCTCGAGAGCACTTGTTTGTTGATTTGTTAATGACGGCCATTCTCACCACTGTGAGGTGGTATCTCATTGTGGTTTTAATTTGCATCTCTCTGATGGCTAGTGATGCCGAGCATCCTTTCATATACCTATGGGCTCTCTGTATGTCCTTCTTGGAGAAGTGTCTGTTCAGGTCCTTTGCCCACTTTGCCCACTTTTTCATTCAGCAGATTCTTACTGAGTGCCTGCTGTGTACCCAGCACTGTGTTTTGGCTGGCTGGTAAACCTAGGTAACGTGGCCCCGGTAGTCCTGCCGTAAGCTTTCCTCACAGTCTTGTGGCCACGATTTTGAGTATCAGTTACTGTGGTATACAGAGACGCCCTGGGAACTAATGAACTTCTTAAAATGATCTGCCTTTTAAATCAGTCTTGTATAGTTCATGGAAATTGTTATTTGTCAATTTTAAAATATAACTACCGGGCAGGGTAAGATTTTGAAAGTAATTATCTACAAATCAATGTTAAAATCTTTCTGTGGTTTGTAGTTCAGATTTAAAAATACCTCATCGTAAAGACATTCCGTTTAGCTTCCCTGGTAAAGGGACTAAGGATAATTTAATAAAACGGCATTGTTCTTGTGATAAAACTTTTTATGACAGATATATAGCACTAATGTCATTCTTTGAGAAGGAAATATGCCTATGTTTATGTTTTCAGTGGCAGACCATTTTGTTAACTAACCAAGAATCTACTGGTATTATGCAGTTTTCTTTTCGTAAACAACTGAATCCTTCTGCCCAATGTTTCATTAGGAGAGATCTGTGAGATAAGAAAATTTTGTGAACCACAAGAAAAACCAGTCTTAGTTGAAAATATAATTGCACCTTCATGTACATTTTAGTAAGGAAATGAGTAAACCCTTGAACACCACTACAATAAGCACTACTTCAGTCTGGTCTGAACGCCTGTAGTCTCTTAGGCATAGATCTTGCTGCGGAAATTATTTTTACCCTGTCAGGTAACGCTGAAATCTAAATGAAAAATGGCATATTGATTTTTAAGAGTCTTCAGAGGCTTGATGCTGTGTAAAACAATGAAATTAGTTTTTAAGAAAACAAGGTAGGACCTCTATAACTTGTTTTATAAGATTTATGTGGCAGGTGTTTTTTTTTTGAAATTAGATTTGATGTCAAAGTTCACTTGACCATTCTTTAAAATCTCAAGCGGTAAAACACACAACTAGAAGTATGCATAAAGAAAGAAATATACTTGTAGTCTTCAAAAAAAAGGGGATGCATAGATTGTTAAAATGAATGATAATTTAAGATAATGGTCGATTGTAGATTTTTTTAAAGAAAATTTATAAATTTAACACTTTTGTAGCATGTAGCCTTCATTCCAATAGGAATGTCAATAGCCTACCTTCGTTAGTATGGCTGTGACAGTGAACTTAGTCACTTCTTATATTTTAAGAAAGGTTTATTTTGCCTTCTTTGTGAGTGACATGTCATGATCTGCTTTGGAGATGGGCATCTGTGCAGCACAACGTTGAAAGAAAGGATGAGCATTTTGCCGAGACTCCACTTTTTGAAGCACTTTTAGTTTTGAATATTGAATCCAACATTTGAAAGCATTCACATAGTTGAATCATTGAAACATGTTATTTGAAGCACTTGACATTCAATTGCTTTTAGGAAATGAAATTGATTCAAACCTCTATCATTTCTACTGCTAATAATAATAGCAGCCCTTTATCGTTCATGAAGTGATTTCATAGCTGTTATTTTATTTATCCTTTAACCCTGTGAAGTAGACAGTACAGGTCTCATTACCCTCTTTTTAATATGGAAAGACTGATTTATGCTTGCAATATTAGATCAGCGTGGGCATCAGATTGACTGACATTTTAACATTGGCATTTCTGTTGAGTCTGTACACTTAAAAATAATTCATCTTGAAATCATCTGATAAGATCATATGACTTCTTTTATATCTGTTAAATAATGTCATGAAGAGTGTTCAAAGGGTTCTCATTATTATTCTCATCAGTGATCTTTTAAATATGAAAATTATAGATAAATACGTTTTGCTATCCAGCACTTTATCAATGGGAATAACTATAAATGAGCTCTTTGATCTCCCTCTGACAAGTAGAGAAATTCTGATGCAAATATGAAATTGTCCTTTAATCACTAAGTGAATGCAAAATAAACAGCATTTGTAGCCACCAGATCTGAAGGGTTGTCTAGAAACTGAAAGCAGAAACATTGAAGACAGTAAAACATTGCAGTGTATTCCTTTCATTGCCAAAGAGAAATTTCTCGAATCAAGAAGGCATTAAAAAACAAAAACAAAACTTAAAACCTTTTTAAAACATGTGCGACATATGAGACATCAAACACAGTGCTCATTAAATGACTTTCCACTTGGTCCTCTCTCCCAGCTGCCCCCCTGCCCCCACCCCAGCCCCTGACAGTCACTGTTGATGCTGCCTACAGATGAGGCCTGTCTGATCCCTGAGGAAGTGAAGGGGCAGAAAAGAGTGAGAACTACCATTTGTCTTCATAGCGGTAAATTGTTGTGTTGAGAAAAAAATGTTGTGGTGTTTTGCTCAGAAAAATATCATACTTGGTATGTTTAGAGAGGTAAAAGACCAGAGAGGACTATAGAAATATTGGAAGTAAAAAAGAAGGAATTCTTCCATTTTGCAACAGCATGGATAGAACTGGAGTCTGTTATGCTAAGTGAAATAGGCCAGTCTGTGAAAGACAAGTGCCATATGATCTCACCTATAAGAGGAATCTAATGAACAAAATAAACTGATGAGCAAAATAGAACCAGAGGTGCAGAATCATGGAAGAGACTGGCGGTTATAAGAGGGGAGGAGGGAGTGGGGACTAGCTGGGAGAAGGGACGGGACTAGTCAAAGAACACGCGTAAAAGCCCCACGGTCATGGACAACGGTGTGGGGATTGACTGTGGGAGTGGGAGGTGGGCTGGGTGGAGGGGGACAGAGGGGGACAAATTGGGACAACTGTAATAGCATAAACAAATATTTAAAAATGAATATTAAAAAAATAGAACTGAAATTTTCATAGATGGAGAGTAGAACGGCAGCTAGTGGGTGATGAAGGGGTGGACAGTGAGCAAAAAGGAAAAAGGACTCGTGGACGTGGACAACAGTGTGGGGATTGCTGGGGGAGTGGGGAGGGGGGTGTAAGGGGACTAAATGGTAATGGAAGAAATACAATAAAGATTAAATCAAAGAAAAAACAACACAACAAATTTTTTTAAAAACACATACAAAAACTTTATTTTTTTACCTTTCTGCAGTTAGAATAAAATTGAACATTGTAGCTCCCAGATTTATTTTATTAAGGACAGATTTTTGAGTCTGTGGAACTTAAGTTGGGAAAATGTTGGTTATCTTGAGCTGTTTAATGAGTTACCACAAACTAAGCTATTTAAAACAACACACTCTCATCATCTCTGTTTCTGTGAGCGAGGACTAGGAATCTGGGTGTGGTTTAGCCGAGGGCCTCTGTGTCCAGGTCCATCCAAGGCTGTAATCACAGTGTCATCTGTAGGCTCTTCTGGGAAAGGATGTATTTCCGAGCTCGCAGGGTTGCTGGCAGAATTCAGTTCCTGGTGGCACGTTGGACCGAGGGCCTCAGTTCCAGGCGAGCTGTTGGCCGGACATCACCCTCACTTCTTGCCGCGAGGACCTCTCCAGTGCGGCTGCCTGCTTCACTAAAGCATACAAATCAAGAAGGCAATACATAGAGTCTGCAGCCAGAGTTACACTCTTAAGTAAATCTAACCATGAAAATGATATCCCATCATCTTTGACACATTCTCTTTTTTAGAAACAAGTAACAGGTCCTGCCCATACTCAAGGAAAGGATTCCACGAAAGCCTGAATACCAAGGAATCAGGGGGTTCAGGGAAACCACCTCAGAGTCTCCCAACTGCCATTGATATAAAAGAGTACTACCCGGTTGTTTCATGGTCATTCTACCGTGTGGTACAATTTTCCATAAAGAATAACGATTAACTGAACAGATGAAGCGGTCAGACAGGGTGTAAAGGTGTATACAGGGTATGGGTAGTGGTGAGGATGATGATGAATGCCGATGATAAGAAGGCCTTATTGATTGGTGCTTGTGTCAGATGCTGGGATGAGAACTCTGCTTAAGTACCTTACTTAATAAGCCTCCTTTCCGAAAAACAGAAACAGAAACAGAAGCTTGAGAAGTTCGGTAAGCAATAGGTCTGGAGGTTATTCTCAAGCAGCTTACTGAGAAGAGAGACAATTTATGGCACTAATTATGTTTTCCAACAGGTGACAGGGTGGGAGGCCAGAAAGGGGTGCTGCACTTTTTGCTTGAGAGACTTAGAGGGGACAACCTACAGAAGTCTTTCCAAAGGAAGAGAGGATTTCCTGAGGTTTCTGAGACAAGGACAGGGATAGGGCCAAGTATAAGTAAAGGTAAGTAGGTTTGCTTAACGGTGAATCTACAGTCCCTTTACAAGTAACGTGACACGGAACGGAGCCTTTATAGTGTAGCCACAGGCAGAGACGTTGGTGGACATATGGGCATCAAAGCCAGAGAGCAATTAAATGTCAATTAGATGGTGGTCATAGCAGCAGATGGCAACTATTTGGTTATGTTTTTTATTGTTTTTTTATCCCTGCCCTCCTTCCAAAATGTCACTGAAGCAGCTGCTGATCGAATAGTCTACTTGCTTTGTCCTTACTTAGCCTGCAGGCTGCTCTAGGGAGACTCGCTTCCATCCACCGCATGCCCTGCCCAGCCCCCACCCTCCAGTTTAGGTGTCCAGGTTCCTCCTTCAGTCACTTGTAACTGGACGGGCACTGGCTGCCAGTGCTGGGAGGTCCCAGGGGCTGGAGGGCTGCAGCCCAGAGGGTTTTAGCACACATTTCTCCTGCCTCCTATCATCTAGAACCTGCTGCCTCTTAGGCAAGACCTGGGCCAGGCCCAATTCCTTCACAGATAACCCCTGGGGACTGTGGCAGGGCGCTGAGCCAGGTACGTGAAACATAGAGTTTGCCACACAGAGCCCGCTGATGGATCTGGGAGCTGCTAGAGTAAGTCCTGGTCCAGTTTATGAATCCTCTGGAAGAGCAGAATGACAGGCAAGGCTGGGGTGAAAAACCAGGTGGCCCAGGGCTTCTCTGGAAGCTGATCCTTGGGCAGAGATAACAGCAAAAAGGGAGGCTCTTTACCGATGCAGTTTAGTAAAAAGAACAGGGTAACAGGTAGCCGGAGTGAGAAGTCTAGGCACTTGCTCTCCTGTCTTCACTAATTAGCTATTTGACCCTGGGCTAGTCAATTACAGGGGCAGTTTTGTCTTCTCTAAGCTAAAATAAGACTGGATTGAATGATCTTTACATTTTATTTTTTAGTATTTTCAAATTTTTTTTATAAACTACTCTCCTAAGTAAGTTTACTCTGTTTGCTACCATGTGTTTATACAGTTTATAGTCATTTTCTATACCTTTACCAATTTCAAAATAAGCTTCGCTTTTTCCAAGAAGTAAAGGGACCCAACAAACACAAAGTTTTGTGTCTGTCAGGCTTATCTGGAATGAAGATTTTATTACCTTTCTTAGTGTAATCGTTCCAATGACTGTTACCAGATAATTAGGAAAAGGAATGGTGAAGACCTTTTCATGCTTTTAGAAAGTGTCATTTTTAAAAGTACATGCAAGCCAAATCTGGAAAACCAAAAGAGACTGTATAATCCTTTCTCTGTTTCTCTTTCCATATGCATTGTTCTAAACATTGAGAATAGAAGAATGAAAATAAAATGCCAGAGGAAGCAAAATCTAAGAACATTGCCTCATAATCTTGTGAACCTAATTACAGTAGCCATTGAACTTGTTTCAGAATTTCTTCACTTCCCTGCTGACGTGCATACGCATCTCCACGCACTAGCAATTGCCTCATTGGTATCTCTGTTTTTATCAGTGACAGCGAGATTTTTCATATTTTATTTGCACATGTTGACTTTTACAGTTATAAGTAATATGTGTTCTTTGCTTTAAAATAGACATTATAAGCAGCTATAAAGAAGAAAATAAGCATTACCTCTCTGCTCAGATAGCCCCTGTTAGCGTACCTCACAGAATGGCATATTTTTTTTAAAGGTAACTTGCTTTATTGTTTAACAGCACATATATGGCCTCTTAAGGCTATATGATTTTATTAATTTGGTAAATTTTCTCACCAAGCAATCACCAATGACATTCATAGTAAAATGGAGATTGATGTGACATGCTGGAAATGCAGTAGAAAATGGACATTTTTCTAAAATGCTCACATACTTTATATTTAACTCTAGTAATATTGTATTTCAACTTGAATACATCCTTTGCTTCCTTTTATTTCAATATACATAAAACATACTACTCATATTTTAAGAAGAGAAAACTTTAATGCAGAAAACCTGGATAGTCTCCTATGTTAATGCTATTTCTCTGTCTCTTTTTTTTTTTTGGAACTCACTGTAGTTACTAGATTTTCTTCATAGGTAATAGATTTGTTCAAGCTTGTTAAATGGGCATTATTTTAATGTGTATCTAAAGCTGAATAGTTATTCAAACCCTTCAATTCTTGATTCTGAAACTTCAGCTTGGCTGCCCTCAGGAAGAGAAGAGTTTTTATCACGAAACAATTCCTGCTCCCTCATTTCTCCCCCTAGGTGCATGGATGAATACTTGGGTTGAGTCTGGAGCCTACATTATTTTTAATAACTTGAAGTGCAGGGCATTATAGGTAGTAGTTAAGAATAGTTTTTCAGCCCTGGCTGGTGTAGCTCAGTAGATTGAGCGCGGGCCGGGAACCAAAGGGTCCCCGGTTCGGTTCCCAGTCGGGGCACAGGCCTGGGTTGCAGGCCAGGTCCCCAGTGGGGGCCACATGAGAGGCAACTGTACATTGCTGTTTCTCTCCCTCTCTTTCTCCCTCCCTTCCACTCTCTCTAAAAAAATAAATAAAATCTTAAAAAAAAGAATAGTTTTTCATATTCTGCATTGTTGTGTGTTTATAATTCATATCATACACTATAAACACTTCTCTCAGAAATCACCTAGTCTGATCACTAGTTGATTTTCCTCATTATGTTCTTCCAGTATTTCTCAGTTTTAATGTTTTATTATCCAACTACAATGAGGTGAATTTGTCTTCAGATGTTAAATTTTAGTATTTTTACTGCATTGTATTTTATCTAAAATGAAGTTTACCCATTACAATTTGATGAATTTGGTAAATGTATGTGGTGGTAGAACCACCTGTAAAAGTTGAGTTTTAGAACACTTTCGTCACCTCAGAAACTCACCTGGCTCCCTAGAACAGTCAAGTAAATATTATTTTTCTTATTATTATTAAAAAAATTTTTTTTTCAGACCTTAGTAAATCTGGGAGAGTGGAACCCCAAATAATAAAACGCTGCTTGGAAAACAAAATCTCGTCTTATGAGATATTCTCCACTCGGGCTGGCAAACACTTTCTGTAAAGGAGCAGATAATAAAAATTTTCAGCTCCACAAAGTCTCTGTAGCAACTACACAAATCTGTTGTTTTAGTGAAAAGGCAGCCACAGGCCCTAACTGTTTCAACAAATGGATGTGGCTGGCTTGGGTGAGACGTGATTTGCCAACCTCTGTTCTAGACCTTGCAATTCAGTTTTTCTTACTAATAGCCAGTGAGTGGGATATAAACATTTAGCTCAGCGAGCTTTTCAGAGAGTGCATCAGATGATGAAATAATTTGTAGTGATTGTCTTTTGAAAGCAGTTATTTCTGGAAGTGTCCAATATATGTGGTATTTCAAAAACCCACAAAGAGCAATTAGAATAAGTTAACGTTACCCCCCCCCCAATTTTTTTTTTGTAGTAGCAAAGAGATCATGGAAACAAATAGTCTGAGACAAATCTGTACTTGAATTGAAAACTAAAATGCAAATTGCAAACCCTAAATCATGCCACTAACCCATGAACATTTCAGCCATTGTTGACTTAAGTCACATTGTATCTTCTTTTCACGTAATGTGGCTGCACTGAAGGGCGCATTTGGAAAACGAATAGCTTACCTTCGTTCTCTCAGTGTTTCATCGCCATCCGAACAGTCTCACTGGGTCCCGCGGGCCCAAGAGCCGTGGACGCAGAGCGTCGGCTGGGGGCCTGTGAGCACCCCTGCAGACGGGGCTGCAGGTGGGGCGCCTGGACCCACTGGGCTTCTAATTCCTGAGCCTGCGGCCTTCGTCATGTCCATCTTCTCTTGTCTCAGAAGTCCAGCTTGAAAAAGTCCAATGTTATGTTATCCTTACCAGACCACTTTTTTTAAAGATTTTATTTATTTATTTAAAGACAGGGGAAGGGAAGGAGAAAGAGAGGGAGAGAAACATCAATGTGTGGTTGTCCCTCACGTGTCCCCAACTGGGGACCTGGCCCACCACCCAGGCATGTGCCCTAACTGGGAATGAACTGGTGACCCTTTGGTTCACAGGCCCATGCTCAATCCACTGAGCCACGCTGGCTAGGGCTTTACCAGACCATTTTTAAGTTGAAACCTAGTAATCTCATAAAAACTCCGCCTGCATTTACTATTTCACACATCAACAAAGAATGGGCTTATCATAGGAGCTAGGCAGCGTCCACAGAATTTGCAATAGAAAACAGTCACTTGTTACTTCATAATAAAAATATTGCCCCCAAAATGGATGTTAACATAGAAAAAGTATTTTTAGGGAAAACTATTATATGACTTACCTTTTGACTTAAAAGTGAGTAATGTGCAAAGTTGCTGTTTTTTTAAGACAAAAAAGTGTTATAGAAAATGCTTGATGGTATAAAGGATATCTTTTTAAAAAATTTATGGGTGTTTTGTTTTGAAGATTAAAACCCTTGAAATTTACTTTTAAAAATGTATAGTGCATTTGTTTATGACCTTCGATGTAGTGTCATCTTTAAAGACATTAACAGATTTCGAACAATTTAGTACCCACAAAGTGTTGTTTTGTACTTTCAGATTTTAATATACAGTCATGAGTTTGAAGATTAATCGATTTTCATGTAGTAAGTTTTACTTAACTTCCAGGTATATGTTTCAAGTACAATTTCCCCTTTGTGCTCTTTCAATGGAATCTTCAATGACAGAATCAGTGAGATGAATACAGAAGTGGCTAGCCAAAGGGAAAACACTTGTCCGATTCTGGAACTCAAGTTTGGCTTGAAGAAAGATTCTAAATTTAAAATGGCTTCATCTGCATTGTAAGATTTTAAATAAAGCTTTATTGGTGAAGATGAATGCTTTGAAAGACAAGTTATTTAGACTAACAAGATGGGAATATTTAAAGTATATTTAACTGATTCTAAAATGGACATGTGCTTCAGATGTTAGGTTTCTGTCTTTCATTCTGAAAGGGTAAGACAGTTGTCTCGTATCGCACTAGAGGAATTCACATTTTATATCACATTCGCTCTTTTAAAACCATGGCAGTCTTCTGGGAATATTCTCAGGCCTCTCAAACTTAGCATGTGTGCTGTGTGCTGAGAAGTAAAGATAAATAGATTGTCAGGTTGCTGATTCTGAGTTCGAACTTATCAACATCTACCCAACTCCAGTATATTCTTACACCCATTAGTCCTTAATTATTTAGATGGCATGACTTCCTGTAGTTAGATTGGATGTAGAAATGAAAGCTTCATTGTATGAATTATACATGTTGTAACAAATTTTAGCTTCTTGGACAGTTTTGACACTTTCATCTTAGGGAAATCTATTATAAGTTTTATACTTGCAACCAAAATTCCCTTCAAGGAAGATTTTCTTTTTAAACTTGGAGATTGCCTAATGATTCAAATTGCTCATGTCAGCTTGTCCTAGGTCTTAGTAGCTAAACTGGTTATTATGCAGAAAGCCTAAGCTTTAGAAGGCAGTTTGGTTGTAATGGTGAGAATATTTAAATAATAGTTTATTTCGGCTCATTCCACCCCATCATTAGCTCAGTGCTGCCAGCCATGACTTTCCCTGCCACGCAAAAGCTTGTCATTTAGAACTGATGACTATTTCGGGACTCAAACGGTACAATGTAAAGACACACACTGGAATCCTAGGTCAGAGGCAAAGTGGGCGTGCTCAGACTGCATGGCGCTGGGTGAGGACGTATTTGACCCTTTCTCTTTCTCTCTTTTAAAAACAGCATGTTATTTTTTTCAGTAGGTAACATGCACACACAGTAATAGACATATCGAAGAGTAGAAAATGAGAAGAGTAGTAAAGTGAAAATTAGGTTTCCTTCTCCCTTCTCGTCCTTCCCCTCAGCCAGTTGCTTTGACCAGTTTCTTAGGTCCTCCAGAGATATAATATGCATACATAAGCTATTATTTTTTATGCAGATAGTACATAACATGCCATTGTTCTTTTTTTGCCTTTTCCCTTGACAATAGTTGGTTCCATATTAGTACATATAGACTTACTGGCCTCATTGGCTGCATTTTGTAGCTATACCATAATTTATTTAGCTATTTTCTCCCTGGAATTTTACTGTTTTGCTATAAACAATGTCACAATGACTATCCATGCATATAAGTCTTTTGGGGTATAAGTAGAGGATAAATATGTAGAACAAAGGCACCATTATTACCCTCTGAAACTACTGAGACATACCCAGTGACTTTCACGTCCAGTTCAGCCGGGCCACTCAGTGAACACGTTACCCATTCTGCACCTGTGCTGACCCTGGGGACTTCTGAGAATCAGACAGGCCTTTCCCTAAATAGCTTAGCGTCACTCTCCAGTGACTGCAGTGCTTCAAGGTAAGGTGCCTCGTGACACAATCGAGGTGCCGCTGAATCTTGTGGATGTCCACGACAGCAAGAATGACTTCTGACCTTGGGGGTCAGGGAGGAGTTTGAGGGTGAGCTGGAATTAGAATTAGATGTGGGAAGTGGCATAGAAGGGCGTGTGGGGAGGGGACAGGAAGCGCGGCTGCCCTGGGTTCCCTGACCTCCGCCACACCGGCTTCTCACCACGCCTGTGACGTGCCAGGCCCGCTCCACTGCAGAACACTGGCACTCGTTGTGCCCTCTGCCTGGAACACTTCCCCCAGATTTCTTATAGCCTTCTTTGTTTACAGTAATGCCCACAGGGCATGAGGTGCCTCAGCCGGGGCCCTGGTTATCTGCCCGAGTGCTCCAGGCCCATAAAGGTGCCTCTCATGATGGCCTCATAGCACAGGTGCCTCCTGCCTGGTGTGCACTGTTGTAGTCATTCCGGACCCCTCGGCCATCTGCCCGAGGGCAAAACAGGCCTTCCCCTTCGGCTGTGGCCCTGTAGTCAATGCCAGGCTGTCATTTCCAAGCAGATTTAATGAAGGTTGAGCATTTGGTGAAGGGCTGTGCGTTGCAGCTCAGGGGTACCGCTTGCTTCTGTTTGAAGTCTTCCACTCAGCACCTAAAGGCCCCTCCCCAGTGTGAAAGAAAAGGGGTCTCTGTTTATCTCCTGCTTATATCTCTCTCTGCCTAACCCTGACTTCTGTCTCCCCAAAGTGAGTGTACCCCAGTGATGCGCCTGGAGTTCAGGCCTCAAGGCTCTAGAAAGGGGACGTTCTCTCCTTCTAAGAATCAAAGGCCCCTGGAAGGTCTAATTTCAGATCATGGGGTCCCCCTTTCATCCCCTAGCCCCAGGGCTTGGGGCATTGGCCTGCAGCCCTCGTAAAGAATCAGAGCACTTAATATCTGTACCAAAACACAACAAGTAGCGCAGTATCAGTATGCTCGATGGGGTTTAGACCCAAGTGTTCCTACAAGTTGGGCTCTGTTGGTCCAGTCCTTTGCAGGGTGGAGAATGGCTCTCATAACCTATCCTTTGCTCAGTCCTCTGGCTTCCTAAAAACCTCTGTGCAACACTTGGGGGAAGTATTTACATCTTGTATTTCTCAAGGCAGCAAACATCTTCAAAGAAGCCCAGAGCCTCAGAAACCTGTCAGATCTGACAAAACACGCACCCATGTTACACGAAGCCCTTTGCTCTTTTTGAAAATCAAGATCCAGGTTAATTTCACGACTCGCCCCAGAACAGTGTGTAGGGACTTGCTTTACATTTATATAACAGAAATTGCCATCGAGTTGGTTTTCTTAGATTAAAGGAACAGGCAGCCTCAAAGGTAAATTCAGGTATCATCCTTCAGTAAAACTGAACAGCTGGAAGCTTTGAAATGAATGTTTTTGTACTTCTGCTCATCAAGGTTTTAAAAAAAACAGACTCTCAGGTCTGGACACACTTCTTTCTGTGCTTAGGTTAACTCTTTGAGAGGCAGCTAAGCTGCCACACGGCATCAGAGGCAGCCGGCATTGCAGTAGCTGGGATCCAAGCCGGTTTAGCACATCTGCCATCCATAGGTGGGATCCTAGGGAGCAGAGGCAAGTTGATCCCATGTCTGAATGTGCTTAGAGTGACCTAGTCTTGGCTCAGTATTGCCCTGTACAGAAGACTCGGCGTCACGTCAGGATGCAGAAGGGTGGGGAGTAGCGGTAAGGAGTGGGACAGCCGTAAGAAATGGTACTTGCTTGTGTGGTTTGTGATATAGATGGAGAGATAACATAGAGATAAGAAGGTGAATAAAACAGTTTTACATGCTTACTGCCAAATGAGCCGAATAGAGAACCAGATGTAATATAGAAGTTTGGAGGAGAGATCGATTGATTCTTGAAGTTTCATTTATCTAAATTTTAAATATCATACTAGATACAGTTTAGAAATTATGGAATTTGTTAGGGAAGTCAGTGAAGAACCAGTAGTTTTTATATTAATAGACTCATGGTATGACATCGTTTTGTATTTTCATTTAACATATATGTGAGCATCATAAAGGGATTAAAGTATGTTATATAGTATGTTTTGTGTGTACTTATTAACAAAAAATATGGATCATGACCTTTTATGTGATTCAGTTTTACTCACATTAGGTTTTTTAGCATTTTAAAATCGAGGGGCTGATTTTTGATGGAAACCTGACACAAAGTCCCACAGTGTAAACAGGTAAGCCAGAGGTGCGCTGGCTAAGGCCAGGTTGCGTTCTCCCTGTCGGCCAGGGCAGCGTACACATGCCGCCTGCTCTGGGAACATTGTCGGAGGGCTTCACGATCAGTGGCTGTCCTTACCATGTATGTCAGTCCAACAATAGGCGCTCTGTGGGCCCAGCACCATGCCAGGAACTGGGACAAGATGGTGAATGAGCCATGATCCTACCTTCATGGAAACTGCAGTCTTACATTGGGCAGGTGGGGGCTGATGTGTGAATGAATGACAGGATGTCTGTGTGAGCTCAAGGCTGCCATCAATCCGAGAACAGAGGAAGGCTCATTACCTGGACCAGGGAGGAGAGTGCAAATCAGGGAAGCTTTTGGAGGACTTGGCCAGAGTAAGGTTTAGAAGGACATGTGGAATCCACAGCTGAGTAAGGCATTTCAAGATGTGACTATGACGTGCAAAGAAACTGACGTGAAAGCAGATAACGACAGGTAATACGACGAGCTGCTAACAGTTGGCTAGAACATAAGAATAAGAAGAAACAAGGGAGTAAATTGCAAGGGGTTTATTCCTTGGAGTTTAGACATTCAGGGTAAAGCCCAGGGGATCCATTAAGCTGGCTGGCAGAGGAGCGACCTGATCAGATTGATAATAGCCAATCTGTATTTGGTGCTTCCGTAGGCCAAGTGCCTAATTAAGCATTTTCCATGCATTTCTCATTTAACTCACGCAAATACCCTATGACTCAGATGTGGTCATTGTCTCAGGGGCCCGTTGTCTCACATGGGGTGATCGAGGAGAATTTTCGATGGAGAGACCGTTTATGGAAATGGACAGGGTTAAAGATGCGAAGCCCCTTCAGGTTGGCAACGTGGGAAGCGTTTGCCACTCTTCCACGGCAGGACTAAGAGAGGACATGATTCTGCAACCCCCTGAGTAGGAGCCGTTGCCTTCCAAGGGAGGACTTAGTCGCTGCCATCTCCCAGTCCAGCTGGGAAGGAGCCCGGGAACAAAGACACCGCCCTCACTCTTTCCTTTCCCTGTGATCTTTGGTCAGTGCGCCTCCCACTGGCCAAACCCAACTTGAGGCCAGGGCCCAAGGGCTCTGTAATTACTCATTAAGGTCAGACTCTGGGGTGGGGCGTCAGGGGGAGAGTCAAGAAATCACACAGCTTGACTCTCACGTGGGTGGGTGGTCCCACGTGAGCCCACAGAGGAAGCTTTCTCAGGCTGAATGGAACTGTCTCCTCCTAGGACTGGGGAAGAGGAATAGGAGGACAGACCCAGCAGTGGGGAGACCAGATGGGTTAGAGACCTGGAAGAGTAAGTTTGGGCCTAAAGTGGCAGTGAGGACAGGAAAAAAGGGAATGGGTTTGAAACAGTGGAGGCAGAATGAGCTGAACTGTGGACCTCAGCTTCCTTCTCGTAAGCTCTGAAACAGACCGTCTCAGACCTTTTCCAGCACGAGAGCTCTGCGACCCTTCCCTGTGGTGACTGTGATACACGGTTCGTTTTTGCAATTAATGTGTTTTGAAATTATCCCCTATGTGCTCAGTGTACCTCCTTTTAGAGTAGATTTGCAGTTTATTTATTTACTACATACTGGTGCCCAGCTCCAATTACAGGACAACTCAGATTGTCACCAAGTGTCACTTTTCATCAAATTAGCAAATAACCTTGATATCTGTTCATAGACTTTTTCTTTTAACTGTAATGTGTGGAATCCTGTATTGAGGGCACTGTTGAGACGCCCCAAAATTTAACTTGACCTCTGCTCAAAGAGTATGATAAAAGGCAAAATTGAAAGCATGAGAGAAAATATTCAGAAAAATTGGGCAGCAACCATAAAATAAAAAATGTAATGATTCAGTGTGAGTCAAACCTCTCTTTCCTTGCATTGGCTAAATAATTGCCTCGTTAATTTGAACTGATTCAGTTGGGCATTACCGTTGTAAAAGCATAAAAACCTCTTAGTTCAATTTGAAAGTAATCACCTGTTTTCATCTCATGAAATACTGTAAAAATTCACTTCAGAAAGGACTTTTTTTTAAATGTGTTGTTATTATATATTCTTCAGATTAGCTTTAACCACATCCAGGTTTGAGGTCTCTGGGGGAAATAAAAAGGAGGCCCTCGGGGTCCAGTAAGATAATAGGCCTCCTCCCCAACCCCCAAGCCCTCTACCATTTGCACTTTAAAACAAAGCAAGCAGCAGATAAGAAATGTTCCATTTCAGCAACCAGACCCTACTTGAAGGTCCCTGAGTGTTTCTCCTGAGTCCTTCCTTATCAAATTTCTCTTTTCCTGGAGGGCTTTGTGTCTGACAGCGGCATCAATCCTTTGCTCTTTGCTTATATTTTTGGAACCTCCTTCCAGCTTGTGTTTTCCCATCACTTGTCTTTCCCATCTCCCCTGCCCCCCTGTTCTTACCCCACCCGTCTCCCTCTCTCACCAGACTGACCCTCACCATTCTCGGGCCCACTAGTCTGTGCCCCCCACGCACCTGGAGCCCAGGAACACACTTGTACCCTAATTCCCAGTCTTCCTGGGGAGGCGGCAGCACCATCTGCCTTCAGATACTGGCGCGGCCACGTACTGCTGTGTGGCCTGGAGTAAACTAGTCTCCTTTCTGTTGAATTGGGGTACTAGTAACCATACTACTGTCTGGGTTGTAATGATTAAATGATATCATACATTTAAAAACCCCAAGAGTACCTAACAGATTCTGCCCAATAAATTCTCATCAGTTTGCCCCTAAGTACTAGCATGTCCACTGATGTTCATATTTTAGCAATATCCATAGTAAGACCAAGTGAGGACATCGCCCCCAAAACACAAACACATGCTTGTTTTTTAATTGAGTGGTTTAGGAAGGAGATGGGAATGCTTTCTCCTAAGCCTCTCAGCGGAACACTCACTCTTAATTTCTTTTCTTAAAAACTAAGGGAAAAAAATTGAACCATATATTGTCATTTTAAATGTCATATACATGTGATAATTTACATCTTTGTAGATTGGCTCCTTTCCTATTAAGTTCAAAGCATACTTCTTGTATAAAATTATAATTATTTTTATGTTATTTGACTTAGTTATATATATGTGATCAATCAATTAATAATCTCTCTAACACATACAGGTCCATACTTATATAATATTTGAGGTATATATTAATCTATAAGCAAATGGCCTGAAAGTTTTATGTCTTCTGTCTTGATCTGAAACTTAGATACTTATGATGAATTTAGCATGGTTTATTTTTAATTAAAAAAAATTGGAAACCAATCAGCATGAACAATGGAAGTTCATCAAAATTGCTGATTTTGTCAGGTTATGAAATTAATTTTCTCTATTGTGTTGTCATCCAGTCTTGGAATAATAACACCAGATTTCATAAACTGAGAAGCAGAAACTACAAAATGAAATGTAAACCAGTGGACTGTGAAAATGCTGATATATTCACATACAGTCAATTGAAAATGATTTTGCATTCTCTGCTAATGCAGATGTGATATGATAGGATCATTGAGGCGAAATTATTTAAAGGACTTTTTTAAAGAACTTAAGCATATATGATCTTCATACATTTAATGAACAAGATTTTCAGTAATAGTTTCTTAGGATCACTGAGCTTTGGTACAGTTGCACCACGGAGATACTGCAGCTCACTTCCAGACCATTGTAATAAAGCAAGTCACACGAATTTTCTGGTTTCCTAGTGCATACAAATCTTATGTTTATGTTAGAATGTGCCTTTCACTTTGCTTTTCTTTTTTTAAAAAATTTCATTTATTTTCTTATTTTTCAATTACAGTTTGGCATTCAGTGTTATTTTATATTTGTTTCAGGTATACAGCATAGTGGTTAGACAATTATATAATTTAAGAAGTGATCCCCCTAATAATTCTAGAACCTACCTGGTGCCATACATGGTTATTAAAATATTATTGACTATATTCTCTATGGTGCACTTTACATCCCCATGACTATTTTGCAGATTTTTAATACATTCACTTTTCCTACCCAGCCCCCAACTCCTCCCCAACCCCCCGGCAATCATCTGTTTGTTCTCTGTATCTGTGGGTCTGTTTCTGTTTTGTTTGTTGCTTTATTTTGTTCTTTAGATTCCACATATAAGTGAAATCATAAGGAACTTATCTTTCTCTGGCTTATTTCGTATTCTATAGCAGAAGAATCCTTGTTATTTGAAATAACATCTTTTTAAGTACATCTATATAAAAAGGCACCATTGTATTCTGTACTGTTGTAAGTTAACATACTTTAAAATGATTAAACATCATCCATTGAGAATAATAAGGCTGTTCTGGCATATGTAAAACTGATATCATGGATTCTGGTTATAAATTCCAGCCATATCTCTATTTTTATCCAATTTATTGCAGTATACCAATAAAGTATTTATATCCACAAACTGTAAGTGTTAAAACAATAGTTATGTTTGCACCATACTATATATAGTCTACTAAGTGTCCAATAATATTACTATGTATAAGAAAACAATGTGCATGCCTTCATTAAAACATACTTCATTTCTATGAAATGCTAACTATTATCTGAGCCTCCAGTGAGCTGTAATCTTTCTGCTGGTTGAGGGTCTTGACGGTCAGCATGGAGGTTGCTGAAGGCTGAGGTGACTGTGGCAGTTTCTTTAGACAACAGTGAAGGTTGCAGCATTGATCGACTCTTCCTTTCACAAATAGTTTCTATTATGCAATGCTGTTTTATACCATTTTACCTACAGTACAACTTCTTTCAAAATTGGAGTCAATCCTCTAAAACTCTGCCACGGCTTTATCAACTAAATTTATGTAATATTCTAAATCCTTGGTTTTCATTTCAACAATCATCACAGCATCTTCATCAGGAGTAGATTCCTTCAGAAGGGACTACTTTTTTCACTCATACATAAGAAGCAACTCTTCATTCATTCAAGTTTTATCATGAGATTGCCACAATTCAGTCAGATCTTCAGGCTCACTCCTAATTCTAGTTCTCTTGCTGTTTTCACCACATCTAGAGTTACTTCCTCCAATGAAGTCTTGAACTCCTCAAAGTCATTCACGAGGGTTGGAATCCACTTCTTCCAAACTCTTATTAATGTTCATATGTTTGACCTCTTCCCATGAATCATGAATGTTCTTACTGGCCTCTGGAATGGTGAATCCTTTCCAGATGGTTTTCAGTGTACTTTTCCCAGGTCCATCAGAGGAATTGCTATCTATGGCAACTGTAACATTACAAAATGTCTTTCTTAAATAAATAAGACTTGAAAGGTGAATTACTCATTGACCCATAGGCTGCAAAGTGGATGTTGTGTTAACAGACATGAAAACAACATTCATCTTGTTTTACATCTTCATCAGAGCTCTTGGTGGCCAGGGAAATTGTCAGTGAGTAGCAGTATTTTGAAAGGAATCTTTTTCTGAGAAGTAGATAGAACAGTGCGCTTAAAACATCGGTAAACCATGTTGTAAAAAGATGTGCTGTCATTCAGGCTTTGTTATTCTATTTACAGAGCACAGGCAGAGTTGATTTAGCATAATTCATAAGGGTCCTAGGACTTTTGGAATGTTATATGAGCATTGGTTTCAAATTAAATCACTGGTTACGTTAGCCCCTGACAAGAGAGTCAGCCTGTCCTTTGAAGCTTTGAAGGCTTAACTCTCTATAGCTTTGAAGGTCCTAGATGGCATTGTCTTCTATCCAATATTGGGGTATTTTGTCTACATTGAAAATCTGTCTTCAGTGTAGCCACCTTCGTTAATTAAATCTTCTGGATAACTTGCTGCAGCTTCTACATCAGCACTTGCTATTTCACCTTGCACTTTTATGTTATAAATATGACTTCTTTCCTTAAACCTCATAAACCAACCTCTGTTAGCTTGAAACTTTCCTTCTGCAGTGTTCTTACCTCTCTCAGTCTTCATAGAATGGAAGAGAGTGTGGGCCTTGCAGTGGATTAGGCTTTGGCTTACGGGAATGTTGTGGCTGGTTTGATCTATCCAGACCACTAAAACTTTCTCTAGTAAGGCTCTTTTGCTTTCTTATTTTCATGTGTTCACTAAAGTAGCACTTTTAATTTCCTTCAAGAACTTTTCCTTTGTATTCCCAACTTGGCTGACTGTTTGGAACAAGAGGCCTAGCTTTCAGCCCATCTCAGCTTTTGACATGCCTTCCTCACTAAATAATTTCTAGCTTTTGATTTAAAGTAAGAGACATGTGACTCTTCCTTCCCCTTGAACACCGAGGCCATTGTAGTCCATTAAAATTAGCCTCGTTTTAATATTGTTGTGCCTCAGGGAATAGGGAGGCCTGAGGAGAGGGAGAGAAACGGGGGAATGGCTCGTCTGCGAAGCAGTCAGAACACTCCTGATATTAATGATTAACTTTGCCGCCTTATGTGGGTAAGGTCCTTGGTGGCCCTCCACAATTACAAAAGTAACATCAAAAGTATCTGGTCACAGACCACCATAACAAAGATAAAAATAATGAAAAAGTTTGAAGTATTGTGAGAATTATCAAAATGTGACACAGAACATGAAGTGAGCAAATGCTATTGAAAAATTGTGCAAATGGACATGCTCCTTACAGTGTTGCCACAAACCTTCAATTTGAAAAAATAAATCTGCAAAGTACAATAAAGTGAAGTGTAATAAAATGAGATATGCTTGTAGTTGGATGGACTCTGGAGTTTCCTGTCTGGCCTGTGGGTGAGCACATATTTTTCTTAAAAGGCCAGATACTATTTATTGTAGCCTTATGGGTCCATCAACTCCTCAGCTCTGCTTAGTGCAAATGCAGCCATAGACAGTATGTGAGGGAGAGGGTGTAGCTGTGTGTCAGAAAAATCTGTCTTCAAAGAGTGGTAGGTGGCTTGTACACCATCATTTGCTGACTTTGATCTCAGCCTCACTATTTTACATATAACATAAGCAAGAGAGCTGAAGTGACTTCATCAAGGAGACATAAGTGGTGTCTAAACCACTATTAGGAATTTAGTTTTTTCATATTATAAGTATTCCAAAATGTAGCCTAATGCTCTAATCAAAAAAGGCATGTTCCTTATATGGTTTTCAGCCAAAGAATTTTGACTAATTGGTCTTCCCATCACACCTGTTAATTTCATTTAAAGCAGTATTTACCAGAGAAGTATATCTTTTTATCTTCTACACAAAATAGAAAAAAATAAAAATGTTCTATATATGAAATCTAATTACTTGAATATTTTTTCTTATTTAGAATGTCTGTATTAAAATATTGTGATAATTTCTGTTATTTAAAATGAAAGATATAAAAAAATCTATGCCCTTAGGTTAGCCAGAAATTAGGCATAATTTATTAACTTAAAACATTTCAAAGATGATTAAATAAAATCAGAGCAAAATAAAATTTGTCTTAACATGTTTAAATCTCTTCTGGATTTAATTTTATTTTATTAGACTTGATTTTCAAAAACCCCTCTTATTCAGCTGAAAGACTCTGAGAAGCGCCAATCAGAACATTTTTAAGGGACTTTGTTATCCTGTAAGAGTAGTTTCTGTTAAAGTAGAAGTCTGGATATAAACAAACCAAAAAGGTTTCATTGAAAGAAAGAAAAATATTGAATTCTATTCTCAAAATATTTTTCCAGTTTCGACACCATGTTGTTAAATGTACAGTTGACCCTTGAACAATGTAGGGGTTGGGGGCACCAACACCCCCACACAGTTGAAAGTCTATATATAACTTTTGACTCCCCCCAAACTTAACAACTAATTTTAAAGATAATGTGTTTGAAATCGCCAGCATATAGATAGTAACTGGAGCCACAGCATTACATAAGATCATCCAGGAAAATTTGTTAGGCACCGAGGAAAGAGGTTAAAGCCAGAACTTGAGAAAACACCTGAAAAAAATGTTTTGTTTTGTTTTGGTGGTTGTTTATTGTTACAAGGTTAACGTTTAAGAGCAGCAATAAAGGATTTTGAAACAGCTTTAGAACATCCTAGGACACTCCTACAAATTCTGTAGGAGGGAGAGGACTGCATTAAAAATTGGTGTGAAGAAAGAAACTGCTGGTCGGCCCCCAGGCGTGGAATGGGAAGGAAATACGAAAGCCTCCCTCTGCCCTCCTGCAGGGACTGACTCATGCGACAGAGAAGTCTCTCCCTTTCTCCTAACTGCCAGGTGGTAAACTGTTACCCAAATAATTCACGTCTGTTTGGATTCATGTTGTGAAGAGAGGAGCCCCTGGCTCAGACCTATTGATTTTGTGATGAACTGAACGCATAACCCTCTTTTTCTGATTGTTTAGTTTGGAGAATAAAGTATGTTGAGAGAGAGGTATGGGAGTTGCTTTCATAGAAACCACCACCAACAAAAGAAACCCATGACAAGCACCAAACAGTGGCCCATTGTCTGGAGAGACTGAAGTTGTGAAAGATGCTCCTTTGTATCTTATTTTAGTTGACTTTTGCAAATTTATATAGCTTTTGCCATTATTACCAGTTCTTTTTCAATCCCTTAGTCAAGGTAGACACATGGGCATTATCATTCTTGAGCCCCTAGCTTGGGTTTGGTGATTTTTCTCCATAGCATTGGAGAGATTACTCAATGTCTCCAAGCAATTTTACCACCTATTTGAAAGAATAATTACACAGGAATATAAAATCAAATGTGTATCTGTGTATGGCTAAAACAAACTTTTACTGTTTTGGGAACCTATGATAGTCGACTAGTGAAATGCATTTACTCCCGGACTCAGGGCATATGGCTGCATTCACGATGAGGATGGCCGTCAGTGCTTGTGGTTGGGGTTGTGTGCGGTGCCTGACGGGCATCCTTGTTCCTGTGTCTGCTGAGGAACCGGATAGACCCAGATCTGAAGCCCATGGACAAGTAGAAGCTAGACATGAAATCTTGTGAGAAATCACCTGTCCATGACAGTCAGTACAGGGCATTAGCCACAGTTATCTATAGAGTATATACATTGAGAAAGCCCTGGTTTGAAAATAAACCCTAGACAAAACCAGCATATAGAAGAAGATCCCAGAAAGAGATCAAGTCACTCCTGTTCACTTCTATATCTGAGAAGTCAAGGGAGTAGACTTAAAAGAAGAAGAGTGAGTGGTCAAATCCACTGCAGCTGAGAGAGCTATTAAGATAAGGTCTGGAGAGACCGCACTGATCGATGCTGGGTGACTGGTTGGCTTAGGGCAAATGTTAGAAGCCATGTGATTTATTCTGTGTCCCTGCAAGAGGGCAGAAGCAGGTTCAGGGCAGCAGAAGATGTTGGAGAACCATCTTAAAGATATATGAAAAGGAATTCTTTCATTAACTGTAAAGCTTCAGAATAAGATTCTGCTGTGCTAGCTATTATTCAGAGGTTGCCCACTTTTGAATAATGGGCAATAGGGCTTGAATAGCAGGGTTTTATTTACTGTACTTTATTTAGGGTCTTTGATTGTTAGAAATGGTAACATCTTAAAGTTGGATGCTCAGTTGTTATGCAAGCCACTCTAGGTGTCCATAGCAACACACACCTGCTCACACGCACACCCACTCAGCCAGAGCAGCAGCGTGCACGTAACCTGGACTCATCTGGTTAGTATTTCACTTTGCTGTTTGACTTTTAATTCACACTAAACATTAATGCAAGAAGTTTTGATAATAACCCATGAATTTTATCCTTTTTAAAAGGTAGTGTAGCTCTCTTCCTGTAGTGTAACCATAGCAACTGACAAGGACCAGAGAAGAAAGCTTTCGCACATGCTGTGCTAATTAATCCTGTCCTACAGTTTTCCTTCAGCTGGAAGATGCAGTTCAATAAATTTTGCATGAGTAAGCGTGTTTTGTTGCATGAACTGTATAAATACCTAGCAATATCTTTACCAAAAATATTTGTAAAAAGTACAGTTATACAGTCCTACTTCAAAGTATACTTTCTTTTTTTGAGTCATTGTTTTAACAATTTGCTCCTTCCCTGAAAAGTTGTGAGGTTTATTTATCTTTTTAACTGAATAGCAATATTGGTAGGGTGAAAACCTTTTGTTTATCAAGGTACAGGACACTTCCCATAAGAAATAGTTTTAATTGATTTTGTTAAAGTGAGATGATGTGTTTTCTTAAACAATGCAGAAGACTGTATCTTAAAATTATAACATTCTTCAAAACATGGTACCTTTACATGGAAATCATTTTAAGAAGAAACTGTCTTAACACATTGAAGAGTTAGAAATGGAAAACTCATTTTCTCTGTTAATTTGGGAAATTATGCGGCCCACATGAATGGAATTTGGGCAATCCTTGACCTAAACATATGGGAAGGAGGAAAATAATGCAGACCAAGCCTTTTCTAATTATATCTTCCAGATATATTTAACCGGTTTTATAAACTCATAGTCAGAGTGAACATAATAGACCTGAAATCACATACAATTATTTAGATTTATACTATTTCTAAGTTATTTTGAGGTCATGTTCTTCCTTTAAAACTGAGAAAATCATAATTTTCTATCACTAGCCTGGTTTTCTGAACTGTCAAAGAAAATCTCCGATGTTTTCATTCTCCCACCGCTCTGGCCTCGCTTTTGGTCCCAGGGCCGCAGGGAAGCCCAGGGAGGCAGCCTGGTGCCTTTCGTGTCCCTTGGA
This sequence comes from Micronycteris hirsuta, assembly GCA_004026765.1. Lineage (NCBI taxonomy): Eukaryota > Metazoa > Chordata > Mammalia > Chiroptera > Phyllostomidae > Micronycteris > Micronycteris hirsuta. Next base: position 245,057 of record PVJI01000429.1, read on the forward strand.
CTTGACAGCAGCATGTGGAACTAGTCAGAACCTGTTTCAGGACTGGTGCTGTGCTCTTTGGTCTCTGGACAGAAACATGCTCGTTGGAGGAACTAAACCTTTTGATGGGATTACTAAATTCTAGAAACACAAGCACCCCCATTGTCGTCCTGTTTTTCAGTTTTGCCAGATTGAGGTAGGGAAAAAACTTGCAGGGAAAAGATGAGGGAGATTAAGAAGTACAAATTGCCAGTTATAAAAATAGTCACAGGAATGTAAAGTACAGCATAACCCATATAGTCGATAATATTTTAGTAACTATGTGTGGTGTCAGATGCATACTGGACTTACCAGGATGGTCACTTCATAAGTATATAAATGTCTAATTACCATAAATTAAAAAAGAAAAGAAGTAGAGGTTTCAGAAGTCTGTTATTAAAAAGTTATTCTATTTATGTGAAAAAAGTTGGGGACCACATATGTTTATGTATGTGTGTTGATGATCTATTGTAATATGGAATACTTATAGACATTAACCAATTTATAATATGCCATTGTATCATTATAAAAACTACATTGTAGAAAAATTGAGATACTGTGAATGTAGTTGAATTAATTAGAATATTTTTTCCCACCAGCTGTTCTATTAATTTTTACATTTACATAGAAAGTGCTAAAGGGAATACCAAGCGTTTAATAAACAGGAAGAAGTCATGTTTCTAAGGACTACATAAAAATTTAAATAAGCAGAACATGAAAGTGGGTTTTTATGGTAAAATACGATGAAGATGTTACATGTGCTTTCAGCATCGCAGTAATAAGTAAAGCTTCACACTTGTCATTAATGAGCACACCCAGAGAGGAAGCTGTCATGCGGATTTTATTCTTTTAAAAAATAACATCTTTAGATTTTGTGTTTTCAAAAGAAGTATAGGCGTTGTAGAAAACTTGGAAAAATATATTTTCTGTCATTCTTTTTCCTATGCAGAAGTGTTTATGGTTGTGAGGGAAGACTGCACACACATGATCGGCTAACACATTATTGTGACCATTTTCTCAGGTTTAAAAAATTCTTAGAAAACATTTTAATTTACTCAACTATTCATTTATAATTACTTATTTAGGTAGTTTTCAAATGAGCATCCTGAGTAGCATTTCCGAGTGAGTGTTTGACAGAAGAACACTGAAACCAAAAGAAGTTTTGGGAACATCCCTTGAGAAAGCTGTCAGGCTTCTTCTTTCAGATCCACAGTACACGTGAGGAAAATTAAGGGCACCGAGCAGTCTCGCTGCGTGGAAGCCTTTCTTTTTTTTTTTTTTTTTTAAGATTTTTAATTTATTTTTTAGAGAGAGGGGAAGGGAGGGAGACAGAGAGGGAGAGAAACAGCAATGTATGGTTGCCTCTCACATGGCCCTCACTGGGAACCTGGCCTGCAACCCAGGCATGTGCCCTGACTGGGAATCGAACTGGGACCCTGTGGTTCCCAGCCCGCGCTCAATCCACTGAGCTACACCAGCCAGGGCGGAAGCCTTTCTAATAACATTATTTATAACTCTCAGAACTAGAGCTCCATGACACCTTCTTTGGAAAGTCCAGAAGATTTCTGTGCTTCTATGTCATATCTAATTGTTGATGAATCATTTGTTCATTCTCCTGGGATTATATTAAATTCTCGATGCTTTATTAGGAATGTAAATGATTTATTAGCATGTGCTTGAGACAGGTAGACTTTTCTTGTAACCTTGACATTGAATTCATGGTTCTGTATTACAGTGTCATGTTTGACCTTTTAAAACTGTGAAGACTCAAACTTAAATTCCCTTGTTCCATTAATGCCTATTAAACTTCTTTATGTTTTATGTAACCCGCAGGTCTTGCAAGAGCAAAATCGGTCCCTAGCCACACATACTCCAATGAAGTGGTTACCCTATGGTACAGACCTCCAGATGTCCTCCTGGGCTCCACAGAGTATTCCACCTGCCTTGACATGTGGTGAGAAATGGAAGCTTTTCTCTAGCTAATCTCTCTCTGGTGCTCGGTCAGGGTCAAGACTAGACAAACATTCTAACAGTTTGAATGAAGATTAATGGTGGAGGAGTGTTTCCTGTGTGTGGCAATGATGCTGGACTTTTAAAAAACATGATTGGGATTCTTCCCTAATCAGAGACAGCCTTGCAGATGGGGTCTGGTAATGGTTCTTGATGGATAGGGGCAGAGACATTTTTCTAACTGTCAGTGTGGCGATTTTTTCCACCTAAGGGTCTTAATTTATAACTCCATTTTATAACAAGGACATATATTTATATCTCCAAACAACAGTATGGGTTGAAAGTAGCATCAAGCACATTTCAATTCACAATAAAGCTCAGATAAGTGGTCTGGAAATTTTGGTGTCACCGTGAGGCACTAAATTTGGTGCAGTGTGCTTCTGAGAACTGTGGGTACCAATTATCTAAAATAAAATAAAACAACTACTCTTTGAAAGGTTCACAGTAAGTTTAATTGAATACAGTCTCAGTTTCAGACAGTGGTTTAGCAAAACTTAAAAATCTATCATAATAGGAGGCCCAAAGACTGGTGAGATTTAATGCATAATTATTATTAATGATGAAATACGAATGAGTTCCCAGTCCAGTGTAATCTAAATCAAATAATCCAGTAAGAGAATAAGTTTTAGCACTCAGGAAAGGCTTACTAGTGACTGCTGAAAATGTCCTTTATTATAGAAAAAAAACCCTTTCTAGACTCTCAATTGTATTTAAAGCAAAACCGTTCACATAGCACATGGTTATTTTCTCGCAGGAATCATCTCCCATGAATGACTGTGCCCATATACAGAATATTCAGCTACGTGTTCATGTAGTGTTTATGACCTCAATAAAACTTTAGCACATTTTGTTTGTCTTACTGCCTGGTGCTTATTTCACAGCTCTGCCCTCAGTTATCTTGGCTTTTAGTAAATTAGGCTGTGATGAGGTCTGGCTTCTTCCCTTATGTTTGTGATTCAGATATTTTATGGTTGGAAAACAAGTTCCTTGTGATATAGGGCACAGCATAGATTATCTTAATTTAGGTTTCAGCAAACCCCCTAGGAGTAGGATTTTGGGATGTTTGAAACCACTGAAATTATATGCAATATTTTGTGTACACATGGACATATTTACTTTTATGGGGTGTAGATCATTAGCTTTCAGTAAAGCTATAAAAGAATCTGGGTCAACAAACAGCCTGAGATCCATTGCCATAAATTTTGTGGTGCCTTATAATAAATCTAATACCATAATGCATGTTCCAACACACTGAGAAGAAAGACGACCATCTCTCATTGAGGAGCTGAGCTAATTGCTGTTTTTCATCCCACTTTCTGGCTTTTTTGTTGGTTTTCTTTGGAAATTTTTTCACACAGATTTTTTTTTTTCCCCTCAAGAAAGGGTCTTGAGTAAAATAGACATTTTGATCATTCATTTTAATGGAGGAGAAAATGATAAATAAAGGTCAAAGAATGTATCAAGATATTAGTTACTAACTTTCTAATTCCCTTCCTTCCTTCTGCCCTATGCTTTATGGCAGACTATGCAAATAATCATTACTTAACATTCTTGAGTTGTGGAGTGGTTTTCTCTATTTTTCAAGTATGGAAATTCTGGGTTTCCTTTCAGTGAGGTCAGTTAAGGACTCTGCTAATAGAACATAGTTTGGAAACGTGTGGCTCGGAGCCAGTTTTGTCATAGTGCTTGGCAGTTCCGTTAAGACTCTACCCTCATAATCGGAAGAAGCTGTTTTTTTATACACTATTGGCTAATTTTTCCCAAACCTTAAAAGTGCTGTTTACAGTACAGAGAGCCACATGGATTGCGACTTGCTAATATGTCTGTTTCTGATCATTAGTATTTGATCTGCAGTCTTTGTCTCCCTCCACACCTCTCATTTTTCCTTGGGCACGTGTGTGCACGTGTGTGCATGTGTGTGCTCGTCCTCTTAAGGAAGAAGGCTTGGGCACTTTCTGCCCATTTGCTTTAAACAGACGTCATGAAGCATAAGAAGAAGACTGCTATTTAAGTTGAAGGGAGGAAAACTGATACAAAATAGTAGCCCTCAAGTGCCCTTTTGTCTGCATGCAAAAATTATTCATTGGCAAAAGCAAGTAATAAATGTGTTGTTTGAGCTGTTTCCTGTGCTTCTTGGCTCTTCATTCCCAAGCCCTAGAATCTGAGTTATGTCAGTGGTCTGCCTGCCATTGTGAATCTGATTTCATCCCAAGCCATTTTCTAAAAGCCATTTTGTTATTATCCTACAAGTCAGGTAAAATGTATATGTTTTTCCAGTGAGAGAGAAGTTCACAGGGCACCGATTTTTGCATAACCAGTGACATCAACGCTGGTTACATGAAGACCTAGAAATGGGGCTATAATTGAGTCATGGCTCAGCTGCACCAAAGAGCAGAGCAAATATTAACCCGTGGACAATAGCAGGGAGGCAGGTGGCAACGGTTTCAGGCTATTTTTACAGTTCATTTATTATCCTGGGGCAGTAGGGTAGTAACTAAAACCTAACGATTCCTACACAGTGTTGCATTTTCCAGTTTTCCGTTTAAATAGCCACAGGCAATAAGACTATTACTGAAGACACATATGCATTAACATTGGCAGCAAGTGATGGAAATCAGAGCTCACCACATTATCATTTACTGTTCAAGGTCTCCAGCCCTATCGTGGATATGAATATACTGTGCGATCTGAGCACTCAACAAGCAAGATAGTTTCCGATACCTTTGTCTCCCTCCATGAAGGAGGCAGAGGAATCAAATTGGACATTGTCTCGTGTATAACTTCTCTTAATTATTGGATCTTATAACTCTTTGAAAGTCAAAGCATAGGAAGTCATCTTTAAGCTTCTAAACCAAAGAGGCTTACCAAGTGCTGCAAACCATATTAAGAGAAGTGCAGATGTGAAAGGCAGCTGATCTGGATACTTAGTTCCTCCCTTGTCAGGAAGTTCAGTTCTGACTGTGGAGGTCGTTGCTCTAAATAAGCTTTCTCTTCCTTTATAGAAGCTCGTAAATATGTTTAGAGTGGCATTTGTTTTCTAAAGGCAGAAGGTCACTTGGGATTATTTTAAGGGATTAATTTTTAACATAAGGTGACTAAGTTATCTTTAGCTGATAAATTATTATCTCATCAAGACCCCAGTGCTTTGGGGGGCCACCGTATTTACCAACACTACCTGTGGTATCGCACACCGTCTGCCCAGCATGCTGTGTGAAGAATGATAGTGTGTCAGTTCCTTCCTCTCCTCATCTGTTTGAAAGCTAATTAACATATTAACTACACTTGTCAAAATGTGGGGCAAATCATTTATAAATAAGCCTGTCAAATGTAATGAGATTGCATATTAAATCACCCTTTTCTCTATTCCATCTCTGATTTAAGATTAAAATTAATTTATTTAACATCATAGCAGCTGGGTGGTTAGAAAAAAATTTCCATACCACTCTTGATATATAGAAATGCATCTGCATCAAAATTGATTTTGCATGTATCAGAAAAGAAATTGCCTATTCATTGACTATTATAAGGCCATTTAGCATTGCTTTTTATTAAATAAACCTGATCACCATACATATTGGCAACATACAGAGTTGCCATCATTCTCAATGATCTTTCTTGAACGAAGGAAATTTATGTAATAAAATAAGGTTTTTGAAGACTCAGGTTTGTTTACCAGTGTTTTAAGAGAGAGAATCATAGATGAATCCTCCTATAGCCCCTGTCCTGAAAATAAATGTGTTCTATATGAAGTCCTGTCTTGAGTAATTGGTGGTAATAATAATAGAGTTTAACATAAGTAATAGTAATAATAGTAACAATAGTAGACACTTTTATTGAACGCAAACTGTATTCTAAGCTCTCATGCATTTTAATTACTTACCTATTGTACCATAATACAGTGGAAGAGAGCAAAACCCAGGACAACTGAGGAAGATAGTGAGTAAGGTCACATAGTCGGTGAGGAGAGCCAGTATCCAAATTTGCTGGTAACCCACTCCGAAGCCCTTTCCTTTACAACATAATTACGTAAGATTATAAGACATTGGTTATTCTTTTACTAGTAAAGTTATTCCAAAGCACAAATACAGTACAATTCCTGTTTTTTAATTTAGATTGTGCTCTGGGTCATGTTGAATCCTTTGTGTGCCTCAGATAAAGGGAATGGTGTTCACTCTCACTCAGCAGCCTTGAGGACTGCCTTTCTCGTCTGCCATTAATATTCTCTATTATATAGTTGTATTCAAGGAGGAGGTTCTTTAAAATAAATTTAAACCGTGAGTCACTGGATCGAACACATTTTATGGGACCAATACTTTGCTGGCATGTATTTTCCTGCCTCCTAACCATTACTCATTTTATCACTTCTGCTAAAATGAATGAGTCCATTTAAAAAAAGAGTGCTGGTAAGAATGAGCATTTGAGTCCATGGGCTGCATAACGTCATCTAGCTGTCAACACTATGCACGCATTTATAATGAATCAGGTCATAAGACCCAAAGAAGATTTGAATTGGTCAAATGACACTTTAAGGGCTCTGGAGAGCTTCTCAAATAGTACACGATCCAGGTGACTTGCCAGTGTCATCACTGACGGCCAACAAAGGAACAGGTGGCAGTCAGCAGGGCCTCTGGGTGCTTGAAAGCTGAGCTCATTGTGGCAGTCTTGGTTTCTGAGTCCACTCCTACTATTTACGTCTCTTAAAATTGGGGTGACCATATAGTACATCACCCATTCCCGAGTACCTTTGAGAATTAATAGTAATTCTGCCTGAACAGTAGATGCAAAACAGAGCTAACCGTGACTTGTGGTCATCTTTCTCATAAAGCTCTACAGCAGTCGTTGGTAAGTACTGGTAATCAGAAGAGACCTCATGCATGTGAGTGCTTACTTCACAATGAAGGACTGCTAGCTACAAAGCCAAACTTCATGTGGAAAACTTCTGTGACACTGATTAATAATGAATCGTCTCCAAAAGTGCAGTTCTCTAATATTAGATTTTTGGGGCATTATCGAGTGGCTGCCGAAGTGCTGAATATAGCAATGGCTTTGGAGTGCTGAAGGGAACCAGTTCTATTTTTTCTGTCAAAAGCTTAGCATAGTATGGTTTTCACACCCCATGTTTTTTATTGATGTGTGTTTGTGAGAGAAAGAGTGTGTGTGTGTTTCCAATGGATATGTTTGGTCATTTATTAGTGATAACTTAGCTGAATTATATATAAAATGAGGCATTGTATGTAGTTTTTACTAATCATTTTTTACATAAAAATTTCCCTATTTTTATCAAAGTTGACAAAGTAATTGGAACCCACAAGTTAGTTTTTGGATGGTTTCTAAATAGCCAATCACAATTACTGGCTTTCATGATATTGAGATAGCTTCTATTATATTCACCTGCTTCACTAGTTTGGGAGAATAGCAAGAGATGCTTAAATGTGAAATCCTTTAAGAAACATAGGACTCCACAAATGCTGAGAATAATGTTCTTATTTGTTCTTAGTATATCAGCCAAGCAAATACATTGCATTTTTATTGGAGTACAGGCATGCCTCAGAGATACTGCGGGCGTGTTTCTAAACCACCACAATGAAGCGAGTATCGCAGTAATGTGAGTTGTACAGGTTTTGCTGGTGGAGGGCCTTGCCCTCAGTTTGGGCCTTGCCCTCAATTTGTAAAAAACACAACATCTGTGAAGCACAATAAATCCAAGTGTGCCTGTATAGCATCCAAGGATGCTATAGGATGTATTGAAAAAAATAGAAGCTGCTGTATTAGGTTTTTGAGAAATTAGCATACCATTTTTGTCTAGAGACTTAGAAATTTGGCCCAGGGTGTTTTCATCATATGTGTGTGTGGGGGGGTTAATTTGTAAATACCTAAATTAGTGCTCAAAGTTTAGAGAACATCGGGTGTGTAGTGGCGCCTTTTATGTATTTCTTCACGTAGAAATCGGTTCTCTGGTCACGTGACTTGCTGTGTAAAGGAGAGTCAGTCTTATAGTCGAGGACACATCAGAACCTAAATTAGATTCTGTCACCTCCACTCCTTCCCACATGACCTTGGTTGACCAAATCCATGAACTCTCTTTATCTTCAGTTTCCTAATCAGAAAACTCTGACAATGAAACCAATTTCAGGTATAACTAATAATTAATAGCTGCCGCAACCATAGCAATAGCAAAAATAGTAATTTCCTGCTTCACCCACACTCACCATCTAATTTCCCAGAAATAACTACTTTCAACTCTTTTAGTGTCTACTTCTATATGTCTTAAATAATTGTTTACATTGCTATTTATTGATTTACTGTTTTTAGATGTTATTTACTAGGTAGGTGTTATGATAAATGTAGGTTTAATTTTCTTCCATCAGCTGTCCCCCAGTTCACCCCATTCTCCCAATATAGAAGCTATATCCCATTTTGAAACATTAAGATGCAAATGGTCCTACTTAAGTCAACCAGTGTTCATGATGTGTGTACTTTCTTGTGTGACCTTGTGTTCTTCCTGGACTTTATAATTGTCTCTGATTTTTATTAGTTTAGTTGTCTGTGTTCTTATTCTTAATTATTTATAGATATGACGGACATGTTAATTATGTATGAAAAAAATTCCAAATGCTCAAACACATCAGCAAAACTCAGTCCCATTTCATTTTCTTGCCATCTCTCTGTCAACCTTTTCCTTGGAATTTTGCTCTCTCAGCTCTCCGATTTCTCACTTTAGCACAGCTGAACAGCTGCCATCTTGCAACTTCCACCTGCCCCACTCCTGCTGTTGTAGGTCCTAAGTTGGTTATTCTCTTTCTTTTCACATCTGTTCTGTACCCTCTTCTGTCCTGCCCTGTGTCCTGGATGGCCAACCCCTAGGGAATACATCCGACATCCTCCAAACTGTCTTCGCTATAATTCCAGTTGAGTTCAGGCAATGGACAAGTGGAAAGAGAAGGAGATGGAATATTCTTTCCTAATTCTTCCCTACTTTAGCCTGTATTTCTGGAAATGGCTGACTACAGCTTCTATGGGGAAGCCCCTCTTCCATGGATCTCACTGTCAGATTTCAGTAACACTTGGCCTTTTTAATTCTAGGGGGAATAATGGCATTTAGGTCTAAGGCAGGTCATGGCTTCCTGCTGTGGCTAACCTCTTAGTGTTTCAATGTCCTGTTGGTTCCCTCAGCCCTCTAGAGGCTGCCACTCCGTTCAAGTCTCTTGGGTTGGATTCTTTCTCCTTTACTGATTACAGAGTCCCCCTTTTCCTGGACTCCTTGTCTTCCTTCTTTAGTTTCCTAAGAAAGAATCCATTAGAGACACAGTTTTCAAATTCGTAGTTTTCTGAAAATCTCTTTCTTCTGCTTCCCACCCATGATTGATAAAGCTTCAAACTGACTATGTAGTTAGGCTTTTCCTCCCAGAATTTTACATGCCTTGCCTAATTTCTTCAGAGCTTCTAGTGTTGCTGCTGAGAAGTCTGACTGCATCTGATTTGCAGCCATTTGTGTGCCTCTCATACTTTCTCTCTCAAGAGTATTAGGCTCTCTCTATCCCTGGTATTCTGAAATTTTATGATAATCCAGCTTGGATATGTCTTTTTCTGTTGGTGCTGGGTAGGTTTCCTTCAATATGAAATGTAAAGATATCTGTTTCAGTTCTTAGAAGGTTTCCTGAATTTCTTTTTTTATTTATTGATTTTAGAAAACAAGAGGAAGGGGTGTGGGGAGAAACATCAGTTTGTTGTTCTACTTATTTACGCATTTATCGCTTCCTTCTTGTGTGTGCCTTGATGGGGAATTGAACCTGTACCCTTGGTGTATAGGGATGACGCGCTAACCGCCTGAGCTACTTGGCCAGGGCTTTGAATTTGTTTTTTAATGATTTTTACCTTTAATGTAACTGCCTATGGTTTGCCTAGATTGCCACAACTTCATCTACAACTTCTGGAAAAAGGTTATCTCTCATTCATTTGTCTCCTCATCTGTTTATTTTATCCTTGTTTAAAATTTTATTCCTTCACTGACACTTTGGTCACTTTGGGGAGGGAAGGGGCATCTACACACGTTTGACTGCACGTCCTGCTCATGTTGACAATTTAATATTTGTGGCTGTAACTCTGGATGATTGACTACTAAGGTCTTTGCCCTGCAGAAATTTGTGATTTTCTTGGACACAGATTTGAAGTGCAGGTACTGATGGTGAGAGTCAAACAGCAAAGCGCAGGCAAGAGCCTCTTGACTGCCAGCATCTTAGTGTGGTGGTGGAAATGTGTAATCCTAATCCTTTAAGTGTTAGTGAAATAACGACATCTTACTTATGAAAAAAAATACTTGGAAAGAAAGGCATGTGCTTTTTGATGAGCTAGTGGTGAAAGGGAATAGGCTGTGAAGTGATAGTTCTTAAAAATATACAATTTTACATGAATTTAAAGAATTGATTGTAGAAAGTAGACCTTTGGATCAGTGGTACATGTGAATCCAATATCAACTTGCTATGGAAAGGAATAGAAACAGTTAGTGAAAATTTCAACAAATGTTCCACTCAATACAAAGTTTCTAATCCAGCAAAGGTGAAAAGGTAGACTGGTAACTTAATGCACAGGAAAGAGATGATGGATGGGAATGTGACGGGAGAGAAACGGGGAGCTTGGGTGCAGTTAGCAAAGGGATTTTGGGGTCTAGCTCATACTATTCACTGAAGGATGGAAGTGGGGATGTCTATGCCATTGTGGCCTTTGTGAATTAATTCCTTAGGACACTGCATTATCTGAAGTGTATTTTAATTGAGAATCACATTTTTATTTACTGGTATTCTGCTGTATGAATTAGTGTAACTCAATGTACTAGTAGCTTTCTTGATTTTAGATGCTCTATTATATAATTGATAAACTTAGATATTTGTTTTGTCTTTTTTTTTTTAAGTTTTGCTCATCAAATGTATTGTCCTTGGATTCCTATTGGTAAAAGATGTCATTAAGGGGAAAAAAGAAATAATACAATAATTGAAAAAGAATTAAAGTCAAACTTAACTAAAATAACCAATCAGTGGCCAAGAAATAGCCTGCTAAATGCCATTAAAAAATAAAACTGAATCATAGTGCCTGACAAGCACTTAGTAAGTTACTAAAGACAGAATCCGAGTAGCTTCCTGTTTTTTTTAATGCACGTGTGGGTTGTTTATCTTTTGCTCTGCCATTTTATGTTTCTCTGTATTTCCATGTGAGACAGCAGACTCCAAGAATGACATGTTTATATATAATTGCATTTTGTGTAGAAATTTGGGAAGGGTTTTCTGTTCTTTCTCATCAATACTCTAATGTTCTTCCTTGATTGCTAGCTTTTACCAGGTTTGCTTTTCAAAACAATATATTTATGGCCTAATGTAAACTCAAGAAATTAAACTTATCAACTATATAAATTTTCATCTGTCTCATATATGTAATCCTAGCATATTTAATTTAGAAATTGTTTCAGAATTTTAGTAACCCAGTGAAATCAATTCACAATTTTTTATTGTTGTTTTGTGGTTGTTTTATACCCCCTCACCAAACTCTGAAGGGGCTGGCTTATGCTGCACACACTAACTGGTTGGTGGTAGCAAAGAATTAAAACAACAGCAGCAAAAACACCTCTAGATTCCCAGGGCAGCCCCCTGCCCACAAAGATCTCTCTTACACAATATGAGTATCTTCATTCATTCATTCATTCAACAGAACCTTATGGAATTTTCAGAGGTTCGGCAGTGAAAAGACCTGGTTCCTGTCCTCAGTCACCACTCACTGGTGCTACTGCATTGCACAACTCCAGGGGGCGTCATTCACATTCTAGTCTATGTGCAGTGTGCAGTTTACACAGCCATGTTCCAGGGCAAGTCTTTGAGAATATTTCAAGAAGCCCACAGACTTCACCAAAAAATGGACAATGAGGATTTACAGTGGAAAGGTTTTGCCTTCAAATTTTGCATATATTATCTAAGACATCCGATGGTTATCAAATATTTTACTGTCAAATATTCTCTCAGCAGTTATTCACTTTGTGATATGCTAGATACGGTGTCTCTAAAAAGATCTTTAACATAGTTAACCACGAATAGTTTTTTCCTAATTCCCCACATTAGTGCAGAAGGATTAATACATTTGCAGGAGAAATCTTATAACTTCCTTGTCCTACATCAGCTGTCATATAAACAAAAACTAAAGATGTACAAGTCTGATTAATTTTTTCCTTGTCCTGACTGGCCTGCAGTTATTCCTTAGAGAAGTGCTTTCACTGGTAGCATTTTAAATAACTAATCAAGTGGGGCTGTGCCCTTCCTTGGTTGTTCCAAAGTACAAGACAGTGTTTCTCTGCTATTGAATGCAACCTTTGGAGTTTTGCATTGTTCACTTGTAGTAGTCTTTGGTAAGGACCTTTCCTATTTACATTTTTAAAAATTAATTGTGCCTGGCTCTGGATGTCCCCAGTTTGAGTGTGCTCAGTTATCTCTATAAACTGGGGCTGTTATTTTAATACTTTATCTGTAGGATCCTCGTTATCTACAGGAGTCTGTTTTGAGTTTTCAAACATTTTTAAACATAGACAACCATCCTATTTTCATACACTGGCAATGGTGATAGACGTTAGTTTTTAAGGATAGTTTCATTGTGTGCTCAAGCCTGATTTTTGAGGACTTGATTTTGGTATTATCTTTGTCCTTTTTAGCACTTTCGCCACCAGGAACAAGAACAAATTTGCTACCTCTATTGCTTCTTTTGTGCTCTCACCAGACTGACCAAACAAAGCCCCTTTGTTCCAGCTGCGGAGGCAGCATGGCGTCATGGCATCATGAAGGGACCACTGGCCACTGAGTCAGAGTCAAGGTTTCCAGTTCTGGGACTGAAACTAAGACATTGAAACATGTAATACAACTTCCGTAGATGTAAAAGCCACAACATTGTCTTAGGCATTCTCTGAAATTCCTGTCTCTAAATTTTACCATTTGAGTGAATTGTACTGCTGAACCAGTGGTTTCCATGGAGACTGCTGGAATTCCTTCAGAGTGACTTATAAATCAAGTTAGGGTTTAGGTATGTTGATGAAATTACTGAACTGATTTTTCTTTAGTGTTTAATTTTATATGATACTATTAGTTCTACAACAGATTTCTGTCTCTATTGCGGTTTCTTGTGTGTACTGCTCAGATTAGTTTATGAAACACACTCATTTATTTTAAAGTTATTTATCAAACACCTATTTTGCACCAGGCACTGGCTCAGGTCCTGAGGCTTATAGAGATGAAAAGGATCCATCCATGCCCTCAAGGTCCAATGGAAAGAGTGTGATGAGCTCTAACACGGGCATACAGTTGGTACCCTGGTGGCTCAGAGGTGATGATGGCAAATTTATCCTTGGATTGTTGAGGAGAGGTGGGGGTTCAGAGAAGGTGTCACCAAGTGGTGATTATGTGGGCTGACTTGTCAAAGCCATCTTTCCAAGTTGACAAAGCTGGGGTTGAAGGTCATGAAGGCCTTCATGTTGCAGATAGAATATCACACCAGCTGGGGAAACAGCTGATACTTGTGGGTGGGAAAAGGACATGGTTTAAGAAGCAGGTAGAGGAAAAGGGAGAATGGGGGATAGGCATGATGGTTGGAAACCACAATGAAGGGCTATTTAGGAATATTTAAGGTATGACAAGGTGATGATGGAATGAGAGCAGTAAGGGAAGACAAGGATTAGGGTGATTCCATGTTTCTGGCTCAGGGAACTGGACCAGAAAGCAAAAGTACAGCTTTGCCATTTGATTTATATATATCAAATGTGTCTATATATATATATATATATCCTAAACTATATGTGTCCTGAAATATATATGTGAAGATAGATAGATTTATATTAATATGTGTGAGCAAGAATTAGCATTGTAACTTGAGCATTAATGCTGGTTGCTATGTTAGGGTGATTGGGTTCTTGGGCTCCCTCAGAAGTCTTATTTCAGATGTCAACACTGGTAAGGGGCTCCCACTCACCTGCCTGCTACCTCTTCCCAAGTCAGCAGCCGGCCACCCTGGGCCTTGCCCTTACTCAACTATATTAGCTCCTGACTTCATTCTTTGCTTTTATTTAGTTTTTGTTCTGATAGGCTTAATTTGTAAGTGTATCTTCTTAGAGATATAATTTTGTCTCATCACTTGAAAAGTAAAGAGTTGCCCATTATATAAAACGTCTATTTTTTTAATTGAATGTTTTTTGAGATGGGCTTTTACCCACAATGCAGCTTTGCTTTGGTTTTCGTTCCTTGAGAAGGAAGCACTCCGTAGTATTTGACTAAGATATATTGTGCCTATCTGTGCCTAATGAAGCACTAACCACAGTAACTGCTGAGTGACAGTTTAATCAATTCAGTTCCTTCAGTAGTCACCAAGGGCATGTGGAATGTAATTTTTTAATCTTTCACTTTTCAAATACTGCAAGTACCAACTTGAAAAGATCACATCTGTTATGTGTAATGAATTTTCTTGTAAGTTATTGCAAAAAAATTTTTTTTTTAATTTTGATCTTTTTGAAGGTAACCTCCTAGGAAACAAAACCCTGGTCTGTTATACAAATACATACACTCCAACAGAGAGAAGTGAGATAAACAAATGGCCGTCTTGGTACATCAGCTCTCACTAGTTGTAATTGCATAATAGTTTATTTCTGTGAACCATGGCTAAATAACATGACCTATTAGGTTAATTAATGAGGAACCTTTCTGAGTTCCTATTGCGTGTTAAGTTCAGGTTGTGTTTAGCATTTAATATCATTTATTTCACTAGTCTGCTGTTTTTTTGTTGTTCCCTTGACTGGAGCCTGAATCTTTATTCAGAGAATAAGTCCAAGTTATGAAACTCCTTTCAAAACAGAATTACCTAGATTCCTTTCAATTCCAGCTCCTCAGGTTCTGATCTTCAACCTGCAGCATCAGCCTTCCTTACAGGCTGGTTAGAGCTGCAGGGTCTGAGGCCTCGGCCCAGACCTGGTCAGTCACGTGATGGGCATCCACATGAAAGACTGAGCAGAGCTGCTTTCAGGTGCTTTTTTGTTCTCACAGTGGACACACAGGCTTGAGGGGATTTCTGGTGGCGGCACAATGTTGAAAGAGGGGAAAGCAAAACCTGCAGCGAGTTATGGTTCTGTTCATCTGTCCTCCTGGCAGAAGCAGCTTGACACTGTCTTTATCTCCAGCCCTCTTCCTGATTCTCTGAACTTGAGTAGAGGCCTCGTAACTTTCAATTAGGGAGCGTGGAATGAGAAGGGGCAGGCTGGTCTCCCCTGTGGTGAGAGTGTGAGCCGACTGGGTCGCTGCCCTCTCTGTATGTAACTCAAATGCCCGGGCTGCACTGCGTCCTGATCCGGGCTCTGTGGTCAAATGCCGCCCCTTGGGAATGGAACCGTCACTCTCTGCTTGAAGCTCTCCACCCTGGGGAATCTCAAGCCTTTGGTAATAAATGGATGAAATCAGAAGCTAAAATCTAAGAGGGTTTGTGGGGTTTTTTTTTGAGATTTTAATTGAACCATGCTGTAAACTAGTAAGGTCTTTCTGCAGTGTCTACTGAGATGGAAGGCAACCAGACTGTTGCCCCAGAAGTGCCCTGGGAATTAGGGAGAAGGAGAACAGTGTTTCATTTTTTGATGACCAAAATAAGGTTAGTGTAGTTTAGATAAATAATAATGTCTAGGTCCTGTAATAATCTTCCTCATGTGAGATAATCATTTATATGGGTTAATTGGCAGCATGCAACATCAATGTCTTCATGAGAAAATTAAGTACACTGCAATTGAAATGCCATATGTCAAATGCAGATATTGTTGGAGTAGAGAGTTGATGGATTCAGTTAATCCCTGTTGCAGTTGAAAGATCTAGAGTTGCCCTGCACCGTGGCATCCCAACAGGACTTTAATACGTAGGTAGTTCGTGCACAGGGAGGTCACACTGCATCTCAGCTGGTGATGTAGTGACCTCACCTTGTGTGATCCAGCCTGGGTGGGCTGTTACAGTGCCCTGGCCCCTCAGCTCATTTGAACTTTGTCTTGAAAACTGAAAGTTCATGTTCTGAGAAAGATGATAGTGGCTAATATACTTACAAGTTAATAAATTACAGTTGTAGGGAGAGCCATGAGAAGCGTGGAATTAGGGGATTACCCACCCAGCCAGCCCGAGAGACCAGGTAGCCTTCAACTCTCAGGCAGAGACCAGGCAGAGACCAGGAAGTGACGTTGAACTTGTTCTTCCCTACTCGGATGGAGGACAGTTTCTTGCCCCTTCCCTGTGAATTCCATTTTTTCTCTGCACTCCATACTTCCTCCATTGCCCCAAATTTAACAGTTTAGATACATGTTTTCTTCTTGAATTTCTTTACCGTAGGGGATATATGTCAGTTTTCAAATGCCTTCACATCCAACTTAATTTGAATTAGCTTGCTGACCCGGTTACTTAGGGTCACCTCTTACTGACATTTACATTCTAGCTTTCAGTGTCAGGTGGCTCCTACTGCTTTAAAGAAAAATTCACCAAAATGCACAGGGGTCCTTTTTTCTCATATGGGGAAAATTCAAACTGTCGTGGGCCTTCTCCTAAATGACTGAATTCTATACACTGCCCCCAGAAGAAGCTTTCCTTCTTCATTTTGTCTTTTTAAAAAAATAAACTTTTTTTTTTTTGCGGTGGGAGGGATAACTGTCAGCTTTTATTATACTATGTAGAAAATAAAACATACAAGTATATAAGGATACTTTGTCATTATCATGGATGTCAACAAGAATTGATGAAACATTGTTTTTAAAGGAAGATTTTTTAAGAAAATACGTTAAATGTGTCCATTTTCTTTTTCTTAATTTAATCTTTATGTGTTTTTTCCATAACCATTTAGTCCCCTTAAACTCCCCTCCTCCCAGCAATTATCACACTGTTGTCCATGTCCATGAGTCCTTTTTCCTTTCTGCTCAGTCCCTCCACCCCCTCACCCCCCACCCCAAAACACACACTAGCTGTCATCTGTTCTCAGTCTGTGAGTTTGTCTGTTTTGCCTGTTAGTTCAGTTTCTTCACTAGATTCCACGTATGAGGGAAATCATACGGTATTTGTCTTTCTCTAACTGGCTTATTTCGCTTAGCATAACGTTCTCCAGGTCCGTCCATGCTGTTGCAAAGGGTAAAGTTTTCTCCTTTTTACTGCTGAGTGGTACTCCATTGTGTAAATGTCCACGGTTGTTTCATCTACTCATCTGTTAATGGACGCTTGGGCTGCTTCCATATCTTGGCAATTGTAATTAACGCTGCAATGAACATAGGGATGCTTATGTTCTTTTGAATTAGTGTTTTGGATTCCTTCAGATATATTCCCAGAAGTGGGATTGCTGGGTCAAAAGGCAGATCCATTTTCAATTTTGTGAGGTAGCTCCATACTGCTTTCCACAGTGACTGCACCAGTGTATATTCTTACCAACAGTGCAAAAGGGTTCCCTTTCTCCACATCCTCGCCAGCACTTGTTTGTTGATTTATTGATGATAGCCATTCCGACAGATGTGAAATGGTATCTCACTGTGGTTTTAATTTGCATTTCTTTGACGATTAATGATGTTGAACATCTTTTCATATGACTATAGGCCATCTGTATATCCTCTTTGAAGAAGTATCTGTTTATGTCTTTTGCCCGTTTTTCAATTGGGTTGTTTGTTTTTTGGGTGTTGAGTTTTATAAGTACTTTATACATTTTGGATATTAACCACTTATCAGATGTATCAGCAAATATGTTCTCCCATTCTGTGGGCTGTCTTTTGATTGTAGAATAATTTTAGATTTATAGAAAACTTACAAAGACAATAGAGAGTTTTTATATACTTCTTACCTGGTTTCTCCTATTGTACATTTGTCAACTAAGGAAACCACAATGATACATTACTATTAACAACTTTATTTTGGCTTTACTGGTGTTTCCCTAATTTCATTTTTCTGTCTTAAGATCCCATTCAAGATACCACATTATATGTAGCTGCCCTGTGACCTTATTATGGTAGTGTCTCAGACTGCCCTTGTTTTTCACGTCCTTGACAGTTTTCAGGGTATTAGTCAGGCATTTTGTAGAATGTTCTTCAACTTGGAGTTGTCTGATGTTTGCAGGAGGAAGACTTCAGAGTCAAATTGCCTTTATCATCACACTGCAGCAATGGTGTGTGCTGTCCACATGACTTGTCACTGAGGACGTTAACCTTGTCCACATGGCTGAGGGGCTGTTTGCCAGTTCTTTCTGCTGTAAAGTTACTGACCGCCCTCAACCCCCACTTCCCTAGCTTTGCCCTCACTTGGCAGTTGAGAAAGGGCGTGGAGGGAGGGCTGCACTGCTTTTGATTCATTCATTCAACCAATATTTTTGAGCCCTTACTGTGCGCCTGACCCTTCTCTGTGCCTCGGGGACAAGATGATGACCACAGACTTATCTCTTGCCTTTGGGTTTCCCATCTAGAGGAAACACACTCCCAAAAAGCAAAGACCAGCTACATCCTTGGAGTGTCATGAAGGAAACAAACTAGGGAGAGGAGGGTGAGACATCGGATCTGGGCAGCAAGGAGGAACCTGTGGTCCCTGAGAAAGACATTTCTAAAAGGAGCCATGTGAGCTGCCCCCAAGCAGTTATCCATACACAGAGTCGGGGCAGGGGGGTGTGCTGTGGGGGTCCTGACATGGGAGAGAGTGCTGCATGGTTCCGGGACAGACCGCGGGGCAGCAGGGCTGCAGGGCAGGACGTCTCAGGGCAAAAGGCTTGTATATGCAATTGAGGAGCATGTGGGGCCTTCACGCTCTCCAGTCTCCACTCTTGTTTTAAGGAAGAAGAAAAGCTCCTGTCATTTTAAAAATCTGATTTTGCTTTTCATCAGCACAGATTCACTGACACTAGATGTGGACAGAAAAGAACTTGGAATCATTTCAGAACACAGCACTCTTATATTTATAAAATTGCATTTATCAAGTGACATTTCCTATTATTTATGAAAATAGAAGGTAGTGCTTTCAATAAGATTTTGCTCCCCAGTCTTCTAAACACAAATATAAAAGTTCATAAAGTAAACTCTTCTCCTGCCATCCAATGCCTGATTCAAATAAACTCACTAAATCCTCTATTTAGAGAAGAAATTCTTACAGTGCTGCTTGTAGAAGCACTATTATTAAAAATCACCATATATATTTGCTTCCAATTTATTTCTAAGTTAAATATACTTTAAAGATCAAAATGTTCACCTTAAATCAAGTTCTAAGAAATCTACCGGTTTTTGACAAAATGCATGGAAACTTTTAAAGACTAGCTATCACAGGAAAACTGCTGAGGAAAACAGTGAAAAGCCAGTTCATATTTGAGAGCCCATTTCTATTAATTACTCACAAATAATCATAATATATAATTTCTTTTTTTTACATAACTGATAACGGTGTTTTTTTCTTCTATTTCCAAGTAAGTTTTATGCAAGTGGAGCATAGTGTGGATAAGGATTTGGCAGCCCGTGTAAAGGACCAGATAGTAAATGTTTTCAGCTTTTCGGGGTGTGGCGGCTCTGTCACAGCTCTTCACCTCTGCCAGGACGACGAGAAAGCAGCACAGGCAGCGTGGATGAGTGACCATGGCTGTGTTCCAGTACAGCCTTATTTATGAACACTGAAGCGTGGATTTCATATAATGTGCACCTATTGCCAACTAGCCTTCATTTTTATTTTTGAAGCATTTAAAAATGTAAAAGGCATGCTTACCTTGTAGTCTGTATAAAACAGGCACTGGGGCCCGGCTGGTGTAGCTCAGTGGATTGAGCGCGGGCTGGGAACCAGAGGGTCCCGGTTTGATTCCCTGTCAGGGCACATGCCTGGGTTGCGGGCCAGGTCCCCAGTGAGGGCCATGTGAGAGGCAACCATACATTTCTCTTTCTCCCTCCTTTCTCCTCTCTCTGAAAATAAATAAATAAAATCTTTAAAAAACAAACAAACAACAAAACAGGCACTGGGTGGATTTGGCCTGGGGTCCACAATTTGTGGACCCCTGTGCATCATTGCGCGTCGTCCCCTGCCCCTGGTTGAGGGAGGGCTCGTACTACTCCTCGTCTCACTCGGTTGCTGCCGTGAGTAGGAAAGAACAAAGTGGCTTTGCAACTAGTGGTTGTAATTGCTTCTGTCCTCAAAGCCGTTTTATCCACTTAATCTGTGCCTATAATCTGGGTTCTCCACATGTACATCCAAGGGAGCTTTATCCACCGTATTGAGATGCAGAAAAAAATTGAGACCTTTTGGCCTAGGAATAAAACACAAACTTCTTAAAGTAGAACATAGACTTCTCTTTTTTAACTTTACTTCCATTTTCTACACCGAGCCAAAACAACAGCATATGGCTCTCTCAATTTCTCGCTTACTGGATCCTGTCTTCTCCACCCGATGCCCTGTTCCCACCCCCGGCACCCTCACCCCATAACCCACCACGTTCCACTTTTCTTGTCCCTTAAGGGGTCAGAAGAACAAGTCCTTTCTTGCTCTCCACTTCGAGCTGAGCGTATCCTCTCGCGTTCCTCTGGCACCTTACCTGGGACGTGGGTAGGATGTTTGAGGGTTACTGTGTTTACAGTGTACAGACATCCTTGTAAGGAACTTCATAGACGCTTCCCCCAAGTTGACAGCAACCCTGAAAGTTTACAAGACTATATCAATAATGGGAAGTGAAGCTGAAAGAAAACAAAGAAACCCTATGCTATCAGAAAAGAAGCTCCTCATTACGCTAAAGGAAAGACTAAGTTTTAGCTCTGTATTTTCTTTATATTTAATATAGAATTTTTATAGAAAATATAAACAAAGATTATGCAGGCAAGATTTTAGAAAGAAAAGTATTGGAGACGTATGTCAGTAAATGATAATAATGTTATATTACTTTTCTAAATTTTATATTATTTGTCACACTTGTTAGATTTAAAAAATATATGAGTTCTTTTGATTTATTTTCTCATTCTAAGTTCACTTTTATACCCAATTTTTATTCAAGATTTTGTATTCTTTGTCAAAATAAGAACTCCTAAACTGTATGCACTTCAGGCCTAAAAAATTATTCATCGCTGCTCATTATCACAAAAATTACCAATTTGGCTTAAAATTTTATTAATTGTGATTTAAAAAACAAGTTATACCCGGCTGGTGTAGCTCAGTGGATTGAGCGCGGGCTGGGAACCAGAGGGTCCCAGTTCGATTCCCAGTCGGGGTACATGCCTGGGTTGCAGGCCAGGTCCCCAGTGAGGGCCATGTGAGAGGCAACCATACATTGCTCTTTCTCCCTCCCTTCTCCTTTCTCTGAAAATAAATAAATAAAATCTTTAAAAAAAATGTTTAAAAAAAAAAACAAGTTATACATCTGTGGCATGAATTAAATCTGGAACTTTTGAGTTCAAAAGAATTGGAAGATATGTAAGTGTGGGTCAATGTTTTATATATTACCTTACCAGGTAACTAATCCTAAAGTAAGAATTTAAACACACTGTATTCTTTTTTTTTTTAAGATTTTACTCATTTATTTTTAGAGAGAGGGGGAGGGAGGGAGAAAGAGAGGGAGAGAAACAGCAATGTGTGGTTGCTTCTCACATGACCCTCACTATGGCCCTCACTATGACAGCTTTAATTGTAAGTTTTTGTGACCAGTTCTTATTCTTGAAAAATTTAGACTAAGTGGATGATAATTACATAATTATTTAAATTATCAGTACAAGCAACACATTCAAGGGGACCTTCCATGAAATGTTTATATATCATAAGTATAGAACTTAAGTGGATGAATTCTAAGTAAATTACTAAGGGCAGTCCACCTAATCCATCAAGAAAGGGAGCACAGGGCTAATGCCATGTGAAGGGAAATAAAAGGAAAGCAAGTAATAGTTTCTTCATTTGAAATTGAAGGGCTTTTATTGCGGTTTGGCAGTAAGGCAGCTCCAGCGATGAAGCATTCTGCCATGTTAATGTGTTGATGTATTTTATACTTCTACTTTTTCATTTTCTTGAGCTTCCTATCTCTTTTTAAAAATCCTTTAAGTACAATTCTCTCAGCTTTATTAGTATACCCTGACGCATCTTTGAAAAATGATGTCATAGAAAACATCCATTAGAAATGAGAGTTCAGGTCCCTTAGCTAGCTAAGCAGCTAAGAGCCTATAGGTGTGCTACATCATCACCTTCCAACTGAGTAGAATTACACCATAGATTTGCCTTTTAATTGTTCTAAGTATCATATTATGGAGATGATATACACTAAGCACAGCAGTGGTAAAGGACTATCTGTAAGTGGTCCTGACAGTGTAATGGCTACCTCACCGGCCAGCTTGGCAGGGCAGACGGGTTGGGGGCAGGGTGGCCGTGCCTTCTTCCAAGGGTCTCCGCACCCAGAGTTGGAGCTTGTGGTGGGACAGACGGAGGCCGAAAGGTGGAGAAATAGAGGGTGTGTTCTGAATATTAAAAAAGCCATGGGTAGATATTTAAGATCCAAGATATTTCATGTAAACTTAAATAAGAAGACAATAAAAATACAGTCATAGAAATGAATTTGTTGCATAAAAATGTAGAAAAATCACCAGATTGAAACCTTACACCTAACTGGACCTCTGAAGCCCCAATATTTATAAGAATATCATT